>CM076584.1:1257919604-1258447688 GCA_034641835.2 Pinus albicaulis | reverse complement strand
AGAGATGGAAATAGGAGGAGAAGATGTTATTATACCAGGTACATAATTTGTTTGGTTATTGCTCGTGTTACTTTTTTAATTTATTTAATTTTCATATTTATAACATTTTCGGATGTCTATTATAGGGCATTATGAGAAGAAAGGAATTAATCAAGACATTGACCATGAAATGATGGAGATAGAAATAGGTATTAGTCTCTCTCTCTCTCTCTCTCTCTCTCTCTCTCTCTCTCTCTCTCTCTCTCTCTATATATATATATATATATATATATATATATATATATATAAAGAAAGTATATAATGACAAGGGAATGTCCCAAAAAACTACAACCAAGACCAAAATATTATATGGATGATTAAAGATGATTCATTGTTTATATAGTTGATTGATGCTTTTCTTCATTGTCACAATTTATAACATTTTTTATGTTTATCATAGTGACAAGCAAGGAGAACAAAAACATTGATCAAATGCATGTGAAACAAAGCTATAATAAAGCAAATGATATCATATTAGGTAGTTAACATGAACTTTGTTGTTTATTCTTTTGTTTGTTTTTTTATTCAATTAATCATTGTCACAATTTATAACATATTTGTTGTACATTATAGAGACAAATAATGAGAACGAAGACAATAATCCGAAGATTGATAAACAAAGTTGTAATCAAGAACAAAATAGAATATCAGATACTTGTAATTTTCCCATTTGTTTTCCTTATTATTTAATGATTTTTATTCATTTTCACAATTCAAACTATTTTATATGTTTAATGTAGAGACAAATAAAGAGAACAAAAACGATGTTGAGGTGCAAAGTTATAATTATGAAGATAATGCCATATCAGGTACTTATTACTTGTCTTTTTGTTTATTGTTTTTTATTATTATTCTTCAAATTCTAATGCTTCTATACCATAACATTGTATATGTTTATTATAGGAACAAATAAAAATAACAAAACTATCAATCAAAATAATGTTAAAAGTGTGCGGGTGTGTATTTCGTAGGTTACATTGATAAGGCTTTTCTTTAATTGTGAATTTTGTATTGAATATATATTTTATTACATAATTTGATCATATTTAATTGAAGATTTAATATTTTTAACTCCAGGTTCCGTGAAGATGATAAAAGAGAAGATTGTTTCATCTATAAGTAGTCAAAAGAACACTCATGGTAAGTGTATTGTTTCGATATTTTTTTTTAGTAATTTTTGTAACAAGAATAAAATGGTTTGACTAGACTATTTTTTATTGTATTGCAGCCCAAAAGAAATTAGTTATTCTTGAACTAAGGGACATTTTTTACCATAGCATCGATGATGAAGCAACAAACAAAGGACATATTGAGAAAATGGGAACTGATGCAAATTACAAAATAGAGAAAAAGTTATTTTGGATTCATCCACATGCAAATACATTTTTTGAAATGTGTTTCAAAAATGAATATTTTGAAATTGAAATTTGGATGACAACTTCAAAACAAAACGCAACAAGAGTTCTAAAAAAGTCCTTTTCAGAAAAAATACAAGATAAACTTGTGTTTATGTGGACTGCTTCAAAGTGTAAACCAAAAAAGGGACATAAGGCCAATGACAATCCAAAAAAAGGTATACACACTAAATCATTGAAAAAAGTGTGGGAAATGCATACCCAATATGATGCAACCAATACTATTATAGTGGATTGTTCACTTGAGAGAAAGCAAGGAAATCCAAAAGAAAATGTGATTCTTGCCCCTCAATTCATTGGAACAAATAAAGAGGATGATTGGTTGATCGAAAAGCTATGGAGAATGTTGATTAAATGCAACAAGGCAACAGATGTGTGGGCTATTTTGAAGGATGTTCAATAACATCTAATAGTACCTTAAGAGGATTGGTGTCTATTTCATGTCATAATATGTATGACATCATGAATTATTACTATATTTTGTAGCCCCTTTAAATTTAAGTTGAATTCCTTATTACAATACTAATAAAATAATTGTTGATTTGGTTTGTCAAAAGTAGAATACAATAATTTTATGTTCTTTATTTTTGTGAGATATTATTGTATTGATAACAATTATTGATTTGAATGGTTGTTTAATGTTTTCGTATCAAAATTTCTCATGCTATAGAAATTTTTACAATGGATTAGATTGTATGTAAAATTAATAGATAATTGTTCTATTTGTATTGAAACATTACAATTATTTTTTTTCAATTGTGGTTTAAGTTATCATTATACAGGCTTTGAAATTAGTAATGCAAATGATGGTTCACTGCATTGTTATAAAAAAATTTATTTCATATAAGTTGAAAAAATATATTAGGATGTACGTAGCCCCAACAATAGACATAGAATCTTGACTAAAAGAAGCACCAAAAGAAACTAAAGTAGAGACTCTAGAGCGTATAATTAAGTAGGTTTGAAATTTAAAAATTGTATTATATTACATGTGCAAACTAATATATAATTAGTTTGTTTAATTGCAACCATTGTAATTATATCTTTCAATTCAAATTAAACAAATCATTATAAGACTTAAAATCAATGATTTAAATGGTGGGTCAATGTGATCTTATAAGACTTGCTTATTCCAAACAAATTAAATAAAGGTATTAGGTTGTACGTATAAAGTAAACATATGATTAGTTTGTTCACTTTACTAGGGCTAGTAATTATAATTTGTGATTACTGTTAATTCATAATAAATATTAACATCATTTTTGAAATGTTAGGTTTTTATATCATTAAGCAATAAAGTGTTGAAGTGGAGATATGTTAATATCATATGTGTGGTTGCAGTGCAGTTGCAAACTCAAATGGGCATCACTATAAGTCAAAAGATGTTGTTGATATTTGAAATGGAAGGAGTTTTCTTCCAATCGTACACCAAAGATGAACAAAATTGTTATATTCAAAGAGAAGCAGATTGTCAGTTCGGTGATAGGTCCTATTTTTTAAGGCCTTTTCATTCAAAACTATTAAAATATTGCTTAAAAAGTTATGATGTTGCAACATGGACATTAAATGTCACTGACAAGTACATCCGACGAGTACTTGAAATTTCAAATATTGATATAGAGGACTTTAAATTCACATGGAACAGGTCTCATTGTCATTTGCAAACAAAATTAGAAGCAAGGAGGACAATACAATTTTATGAGAAAAGGTTGACTAATGTGTGGTCCCAATATGGAGATAATTATGGAGAATCGAATGTATTGCTAATAGATACAACAAAGCATACTTCTCAATTCATTGGATATCGATCAAACCACATCTTGATAAAAGCCTATACAGGAAAAGAGCAAGATACTTGGCTTATGCATATTTTATTCCCCTTTCTTAAGACTCTTCATCGTATGAAAGAGAAACGTGAGTACATTTGAATGTTCAATAGAACATGTACTTCATTGTAGCGGATGAAGATGTTTTTCTTTATAAAATTGTTCACAAGTACATTCCAATTTTTTAATGCAATTTGAACATAGTTTTTCTGAATCAATTTGTATGATTTTATATCTTTTGGAATCCTATATGGGAATTTTCAATTTTAATTTTTTTTAGGAAAAAAATCAGAACTTTGTATTAATAAAAAAAAAATTACCACGGGAATTGTCAATTATATTGTTATATATTTCTATTATTATTTATAATTATTTTTGCAATGACTTTGTTGTATCAAATTTTTTTTGCTAATATGTGTGTTCTTAAATGAATTATTTTCCATTGAAATCATCTTACATGAACCATCAAGGCATGATTGTATTTTTATTGACTTGTATTTACTTATGTGAAATAAGTTTTGAAATAGAGCTCATTGCAAACAAAAGTGCAATTCTTATTGAATAAATTATTATAATTTACTTAATAATGCTACAAGCACTATTGGCTATTCAGGCTAATGGGAAATGTGTCATAAGAAAATGATTTGAAATGTTTGAAGCATAAGATATCTGATTTCTCAATCCATATTTTACATAAATTTATATACTTCAATCAATTAATGGTTGTAATTAAAATCATATATCATATAGAAAATCAACAACACTCAAAGTTAATTATTGACCTTTTACCTATAAAATGCATTAATATGAGTGCATAAATGTGATATTTATTGTTTGAGATAAAAATCTATTATAAAAAAATTTGCATTTTTAAATAAAAACATATAATTAATGATAATGATTGCTAAGTGGACTATCAAGGTTTGATTGGACGCTATCATAGATAATTATGTCTTTGAACTTTTTTTTAATTTTTTTAATTTTTTCTTCATATTTTAAATAAACTGAAATCAAATCATATGAGCCATAATTTTATTTTATTTTTTAAATCAACTATTTGCGTATGCAATCATCTATCCCATATAAGTTAATAATGAATCCATTTATTGACCTTTATTTGTCTACCATAATGAGTATTAATTTCGTATTGTATTTTTTTTTTTTAAATAAAAATGCATGTAAAACAAAAAGCTCTTCTTAATAAAACATGGAAAATTAATTAAAAACATGTTAAGTGGGCCATCTAGATTAATTAAAGAGATAGATGATAAATGTTTGTATTTAAACTTTTTGCACCATAAGACATTTATTTTCCCATCCATTTTAACATATTTTCATTTTCAATTCTTAAATAATTTACTTGTAATTTAAACAATCTCATAGAATCCACCATTACTCGAAGTTATTTATTGTATTCTCTTTGGTTATATGCATTAATAGAAGTTTATAAATGTGATATATTTTTGAAATGTAGCTCCTAATGTAAACAAATATATATCTTTTATAAAACAAATTAAAAGTAATGGATACTAAGTTATAAGTAGTCTATCTAAAGCCATTTACCAACTTTTATTTGCTTATCATGAAGTTTAATATAAGTGTATAAATGCGACAATGTTTTTTTGAAATAAAACGCCATGTAAAATGAAATGATTTTCCTATCAAAATATGAAATAATTAATTGATAATGAATAGTGAGTAGATTCCTCAAGTTCTCTTAAGATATTGGTCATAAATAAATGTATTTAAACTTTTTACAACATACACCATTTGATTTTCTCATCCCTATTAGCATTTTGTAAATTTCCATGCATAAATAAATCATTTATAATTGAAATAATAAAAGCCAACTAGACATAAAGCATGACATATTAAATTCTATTTAGTTATATGTATTGATACAAGGTTATAGATGTATTATATTTTTGAAATAAAGCTCTTAATGTAATTAAGGATACATTTATTAGAAAAAATAATAATTTAAATCAATCGATGATGAGTTCTAAGTGGTTTATTACATTTTCAATAGATAATTTTTTCTATCTATGCATTTTTAAATCAATTAATTTTATATACAATCATGCCATATAAGTCGATAAGTCAAGAAACAATTGATTGATTTTTATTTACCTATCATGTGGTTTAATATGAATGTATAAATGTGACATTGTTATTTCTAAAAGAAAACTCTATGTAAAAAAATGTTTTTTATTAAAACATGGATTGATTAATTCATAATGTCATGCAAGTAGACTCACAAATGAACATATTTATTACCTCTCATGTGGTTTAATATGAATGTATAAAAGTAACATTGTCATTTCTAAAAGAAAACGCTTAAATGTAAAAAAAATGTTTTCTATTAAAACATCATTGGATTAATTAATTCATAATGTCGAGCATTAAGTAGTCTATTCAGGCTCATTCAAGAGTTGCATCACAAATGAACATCTTTAAACTTTTTTCCACCACATGACATGATTTTCCCATAATTAATTACATGGTAACAATCAACCACAACCTAATCAACCCTTCTTAGGGAGGCCAACCTACTTGGCTCAATCAGGCAACTCAGGGTTTGGCACTGAAAATTCTCAAGGCCATAAAGAATAGGGGTGTTATGTGTTTTTGGTTGTAACCACATTATGATCTGGATTTTGGATGGACTGTATATTTTCCTTGTCACGTGAAGGTTGATTTATTCCATATTGTATGCAGCATTGTAAGGAAGGAACATCTATAGTCTATTGTAATGGAACATTCTGACAGAATGACATGACAATGTTGTTAGATGTGTTATTTTTTTGATACTGTATAATGTATACACTCTTTGCATGTTTATGGGACTCCATGTCTTTTAACAATTGGATGAAAAGATCTATCGAACCACACAACCATACTGTTATTTCTTTATTCCAAAAAGTAAGCTATTTAAAATCTACTCTAATATCTCTTTTGATCATGTCTACTACCATAGGAAAACTGAAACAAATGTCTTCTCAAAGGCTCGACTGGACATGGACAAAACTTCAAGCCAACACTAATAATTCCTGGACTGGACATGGACACTTTTTTTTTAAATCTCACGACAGACAAGGAAGCAACTATTTTTTTGTTGGACAGTGCCTAGTGGCATATGTACTTATAATTTCCAAAAAAATAAAATGTTCGAATTCTTAAATGGTTGTTAAATAGGACAGGTATCAAAAATACATCTCACGTAGGACAGGTATCAAAAATAAATGTTAGATTGCCCCTAGTTTTTTATACTTGGAATAGACTCAAACAAAAAACAACAGATTGAAGCACATAACACAATATGAACAAAACAAGATTGAAGAAACAAATAACAGATGGAACATATAAAGAGATAAATTGTCTGCTAAGCTTCAAGGTTGACCAATCTAAGCCTTAAGGTACCCCTCTAAGGCAACATTGTCTCTAAGACTTATAAAAAGACTACTTAATGAGCCAAGAAAGTCTCATAATAAGATGTCTGTGCTGACCTCTTCCTCTGTTACACAATCTTGTGAACATGTACGGTGCTTAATTTACTTTGTATAAGATGGCTGAAATCCCACCATGGCTATTAATTATCTCTATAAAGGTTTATTCTATAAGTTAACTAACCTTAAGCAAGGTAAAACAACAGGTATTCATTCAAATAGATTGAAATATACTAAGGTGTCTTCACATGAATGCCATGCATAGAAACATGTCCGAATGGATTTTGTTAAAGGCTTCCTGATCTTGAATCAAAACCTCGATGAATCCACATCATAATAAATTATGTATGAAGTGGTATAAATTCACTGTAAAAATGGCACATCATTACCAACATGCTCTTTCGTAGAAATACATATACAAGCTCTAGTCACAACTACTATGGTAGGAGAACTTTAGTCAGATCAAATTTCAACTCATGATCTCCTGCTAACAGGATTACGATACTTGCAGACAAATGAAAGAAGAAGGATTACAAATTACATTCCTATTAAATACCAACATAATTTAACATCGATAGGTAAGGGAAAATCCATCAAACTCATTTGAGATCTCTAGATTTTTTTCTCTTAGAGATACAAGGATGCTTGTGACAGATTTCACTTCACTAGTGGAAGAGGTATATTACTCTGGTCTTTGCTACCTCTAGAAGATTTCCAAGCATTGTTGCAAAGATGATATTGACTATATTTAAATTATGTAAAATACGTTTCACGACAATGTTTGTTAACAATTGGATGAAATATCTACTTAACCACACAACCATATTGTTATTTCGTTATTCCAAAAAGTAAGCTATTTAAAATCTACTCTAATATCTCTTTTGATCATGTCTACTACCATAGGAACACTGAAACAAATGTCTTCTCAAAGGCTCGACTCGACATGGACAAAACTTCAAGCCAACACTAAGAATTCCTGGACTAGACATGGACATTTTTTTTTTAATCTCATGGCAGACAGGGAAGCAACTATTTTTAAATCTCACAATTGTTATTCACAACATATACCCAACACACACAAACGACTATTATTCACAACATACACCCAAAGCACATAATTAATACCACTATTTAACTGGTATACTGAGTAATATACAAATCTCAAATAAATTAACCAAACTATACACCCAAAGACTAAAAATGAAGTCAATTTAGAGATAGAGAATGATGTTCTTTTTAGTGAAGGTCACAATCATGAAGACTCAAGGGTTCTGCAAGATGCTGCTAAACATAATAGTTTGGAAACTGAAGAGAATCCTTATACCGAGTCAATAGAATATGACAATACACCTCAAAATTCAGAGACAGAGGGAGGGACTCTCAGCATGTATGAAAAACAAGAACTAAAACATGGGTATAGCCCTAAAACCAGTGCCATTCAAAACAAGAAAAACCAGTGCCATTCAAACAAGAACAAACAGTCATTGTATAGACCTAAAGAAACACAGGTCGTGAAAACGAGCATGGAACATGGGTATAGCCCTAAAACCAATGCCATTCAAAACAAGAAAAACCAGTGCCATTCAAACAAGAACTAGAAATCACAACAAATCATCAATTTGCGCCCAAAATCATCATCGAATGCTACATCTAACCCAAAATAGTATTTATAAAACCCATAAATTAGAAAACCCAACACATTCTAAAACCCAGATAGAGCTAAATTCCACCGAAACAGTATTTCTGAAACCCATAAATTAGAAAACCCAACCCATTCTAAAACCCAAAGAGAGCTAAATTCCACCGAAACAGTTTTTCTAAAACCCATAAATTAGAAAACCCAACCCATTATAAAACCCAGAGATAGCTAAATTCCACCGAAACAGTACTTCTAAAACCCATAAATTAGAAAACCCAACCCATTCTGAAACTCAACCCATTCTGAAACCCAGAGAGAGCTAAATTCCACCGAAGAAGAGCTAAAAGAGCTAAATTCCATTGAAGAAGATTAAAAGTGTTAAAAACACATGATTTCAAGTTTTAAAAAACACAATAGTGGGCTGGTAGATTCCTACCGGGAGGTGAAGAAGCCAACTGGAGAGCCAGACCTCGATGTAGAAGTAAACTGGAGAGCCATACCTCGCCACAGTTCAGCATTACCTGCAACAAAATGCAAACAAACACCAATTAGCAAAAACCATGGAAAAATGCAGGGAAAATGCAAGACAAACACCAAATTTACCTGCAAAAACCAAAATTTACCTACACCGTCATGGAACTTCTGCAAATGAACACAGGGGACAAAGCTGTCAACAACTCTACGCAGCATTGACCAGTCGAGGAGCAAAGTTTCACAGTTGCAGGAACTGAACAGGTCCACAACGGGGCGCAGGAATAACATGAACAAAACCAATGGCACACAACAAGCCATCCTAATAGCAAGAACAAAGGAGGTGAGCGCCGTAACAATGGCGGTGGAGGTGCACCAGCACTGGCACAGCGACTGACGAAGCTCTTGAGCAACCTCCCTCCCCGAATAGAAATGCACCGAAAGAATAAGACATGCGGAAAAATGGCGCGCTAGAAACCCTAAATGTACGGGAGGGTGGTGGATTTACGGCCCTCACCAATCACAAGACACTTGGCGATGAGGCTGGCATGTGTTGTACATGCGTAGACCGGGTGACATGGCAATTTCCCATGGTGTCATGGAGGGTGCCCAACAACTGGCGTTCCTCCCCTAAACTTGTTCCACATTTCATATTTTGATTTGACTGAATGACGAAAATAAAGACTTTCGATTGGCTGGGGTGAACAATGTTCGCTCACCCCAAGCTCGCAAAGAAAACGCCTTTCGGCTTAAAAATGGAAAAGTCAAAACTAAAAGTCATATTTATGTAAAAGAAATATCTGGGTGGAAATGAGATTTTTATTGTTTTATACATTACAATTATATAGTTATTTGATTTTTTTGTAATTAAGTTGAGTAAAATTGATGATTAATTATATAATTTTAAAAAATTTAAAAGAAAATTTTGTTATTTTATTTTTAATTTTATTATTATAAAAATAACAAATTATTAAATTTTCATTATAATAATTTAATGATTGATTTTAATTTTCTAGGGGAAAATGATATTTTCTAGGGGAAAATGATATTTTCTAAATTAATTATAATATAAGTGGTTGAGATTTAGTGTGATAATGTTTATTGTAACTATTTTTATTTGGGCCCAAAAAAATTTAATCACAACAACATACATGATATTTAATAATTATTAATTTATATTTTAATTCTCGATTTTATTGGAGAGTTTGACAACAATTATGCCTATGAATTCAACAATACCTATATTATATTTATGGTTAGAAGATCTCCCCAAATCTTCTATTCCTTTGGTGTACCTTTACACCTTTAGGAGCAATTGCTAGTATATAATAAGTGTTTAAAATTTTTAAAGTTTTAAAGAACATTTACAAATTATTATTTAAGAAATGGTTTGCTAAATTAATACTTTATTAATTATAAGTTTCCCTTATTTTTGGTTTAGTCGCTTTGTTTATTTATTTACATCATTCTTATATATTAAAGAACATGGTAAATCTTCTATTCTTTTCCAAAAAATAAAAAAGGTAAATCTTCTACTTATATACTTTAACATGGATGTTTTTGAAGCAATACCTACTCTTCAAACAAAATAAATTTAATAATATTTTATTTGTTTACTCTATTTTTTCTCTTCTTTTTTTTTAATGTAAGTAGACTTAATGATTAAGAACATGTAATTTCTCATAACATTTCCGAGACAAAAAGTTTATGTGGTACTTAACTTTATCATAACTTTAAAAATAATAATAATATATATTTATTTGATAATAAAATATATTAAATTTTAAAAACATGTATCTTATATCTTACACCAAATTTAATAAATATAATCTAAATATTTATATTTTATATTTTTTTATATTTTTTTCAACTAAATAAGTTCAAATCTAATAAAAAATTGAAAAATGGTTGAAATCGTAAATTCATTTATTAAAATTATATAATGTAAACATTTTACAAGTTTTATAAAAATATTAAATTAATTATTTTTACTTAAAAATTAATTTTTTTTTTTAAAAAGTAAGTGTAAATTCAATTATTAAAATTTCACAATCCAAATATTTTATTTTTTTTCAAAACATCAATCAAAGAGGTAGTTAGTAGATTTAATTTTCCTTCCATCCTATTTCTATACATGTTAGCCTATCTAAGAGAAAAAAAAAATTGAACAATTTGAAAATAGTGATGAGTAATACCTACAACCTAGTTCTATACATGTTAGCCTATTTAGCCTATTTAACAAGAAAGAAAAAAATTGAACAATTTGAAAATAGTAATGAGTAGTACCTACAAGAATTTGTGATTGGATCCTAGATCTTGTCTAATCATTATATTAAAAAAATTGCAAAACATTACATTAATTAATTTAAATAGTATAAATTTGTCATTTCACCAACAATTATATAATCAAATTCTAATATACAATCTTCCAAATTGGCTAGTTTTGTGGTGAGGTGTTGGTACAGAGTGGATTGACTTACAAATATTTCTTCCTTATAGGGTGTTAAATCTAGTTTTCTGGAAGTATAACATTTCGGCCATTAATGAAAAGTTTCGATATATATATTTATCTAGAGCTTCGTTTTTTAGAAGTATAATTTTTAAAATTCGTTTTTTAGAAGTATAATTTTTAAAACTATTGTTTATTTGTATATTATCTTAATTCTCTTTATAAATAACAAAATGCAAATATTTTATAATAAAAAAATATATATTATTAAAAATATAAAAACATATAGATTTATTTAATTTAAAATATATTTAAAAAATTTATAATTATTATATCAATATTTTACAAAACCATTATTAAACACTTTTAATCAATTTTAACTCGAGGAATGTTTCTACTTATTCGTATCATCTTATTCAGCAATACATTATAAAAAATTATTATATAAAATCAAACTTATATATAGATATGATATGGTAAAATTATATATATAGAAATTAGAGTTTATAATGAGATTAGATTTTTTAATGAGAGTAAACCCATTATGAGCATAGATATTAAATTGTTGCAAGCGATGTTTTTTTAGGTATTTCGATAAGTAATAGCGAAGTTTAGTAGTGATTTTTATATGGTTAAGTTATGGGTGTAGACCAGTTGTAAAATCAAATTATATTTTAAGTAGAAAAATATTTGTATTTTCAAAAAAAACTTTTCTGTTGTTATTTTATGTGTATATGTAAATTATTGGATTGACTTTGGAGGACAGTTCATCTTTATAGAACTTCTTATTTTAGGGCATCACATCATTTAGTAAAGGTTTTTGGTTGAGGGAGCCTTCTTTCTCCTTGGTTGGGTCATTGCATTTACTACTTGTGGTTTTCCCATTTTGCTTGTCTTGTTAGTCACCCTTTGGTAGAATATTGATGGTTGTGGAGCATGTCATCTCATTATTGTATGGTTAATATGCTTATCTTGGATATGGATGATAGCTCTAGCCCCCCAAGGGGTTAAATGGTGGTGGTGTTAGGAGATATAGGATTTTTGATTTTGGGGATTTCTATTAACTTTGTGATCCAGGTGGACATCGGCGACAACCCACCTCTTCCACTAACTCAATGGTTATTTATCTTCTTGGTAGTCTTTCCATAGTTTTTCGAGTCACAAACTTCTAAGGTTATTTTGAGGCCTTAAATAGTTGTTGTTGTTGTTGTTGGGTTTTTTTTTTTAATATATATATATATATATATATATATATATATATATATATATATATATATATATATATATATATATATATATTTACAGGGAGCCATGGTTTGACATGACATGCCTCTATCCACCAAAATTTTTAATCCTCGAATAGTTCTTTCCAAGAAGCTACTATGTACCCCAAATGGAGATTGTGTGCAAAAATTTCACCCACTAAAAGTTGGTGTATCAATTAAACACCTTCGGGCCCATAATCATTTTGGTGCTTCTTCTTCTAATTTTAGGGTTTTGGGCCCTTTGGATTTTTTCTTTATGTTAAAATGTCATTATTTTAGCCTCTTGTATTAGCTTTTGGTGAATGAGCATAACCACCATCTCTCTCTTCAATGATAAGCTACCGTCATTCTAACGAATTTCTAATCTACAACGTTATGATATTTTATTTGTTAAAGAAGTTAGATTTTCATTGTATTGCTATGCTCTTTGCTATATTTATGTGTGTGTGTTCTATTTCCTTTTATGCCTTTCATTTCAGTCCTTGTACAACCCACATCAGTGGTATCATATCAATTTTGTCCCTGTTGTTTCTTAGTGCATGTCCCCAACGAGCTTAGGTATAAAGAGTTGGGTCTCGAGCTAGTTTCAATTGGGAATGATTGCTCTCAAAAACCCAAGTGGTCTTCCATGGCAAAAGAAAAGAGATATGACAAAGCAGGATATCAAATCAAGTTGTTGCTCGAGGAAGCATTGTGTAATATCCCTATCTTGACCGCAAAGTTAATTTGCAACTAACTGTAATTAATTATGTTGGTGGCATTGTATTGCCAGTGTTAACATGGATGTGTCACTATTATTACAAAAATGAATTGGATGAATCCAAAAGCAATGCATATGTAATCTAAATGCTTGATTAATAAACATGCTAACACAACCGACAAGGAACTTAGGAGTATTAATATGGGCTATGATATCGTTATAGCAAGGAACTTTTTCATGCCTTGTCTGTGAATAATAAGGTTTATATTTTGAAAATTATGGATTTACCACTTAATTTTCTTGAAATTTTGTAAAAATGTAGAAATTAATTGTAGATTCAATATTTCTCATGTAATTTTCTAAAACATAAGACTCAAATCTTCTCTACTCATCTATGAAAAGCAATTCACGATTGAGAAGCAATATAAAAAAAACATGTGATATGAATCGATTAACACACATAACAAGAGGATATATCTAGGGGAAAGCCACTGCTCAAAACTCCTTCCTATATGTATTGCATTAATGAGAAAATAGAGAAGAAATGCAATGCTTGTTCAATCCTGAACAATCTTTGCACAAGTAATCTATCTCGCTGCATCACAAGCTGATTGTGGCCAATACTTAGCCAATTTTCCTGCCTTCCAAGCTCCTATTTCCTTTCACTGCTTCTCAAGGAATTATCCCCCTACTAATTAGGGAAATCCCCATCCTGAACTGCACAATCCCTATAGGTCCTCTAACTGCATGCACCACCTGTACAACTTGGATAATTATACAACTGATAGTAGCTGCCCTTGAACTCCAATCTCAACTGGGTAACTCATAGATCATGCATGCATGAGTTAATTATGATTGTTTTAAATGGTTTATCACCGAGTACACACCCCACTACTATACCTCTCACTAGTTCCTCCAACAGTTGGAACTAGTTTAACTGATTTTAACTCAGTTTAAATAAATAAAATTATTACAACTCAAATTAAACTCAACCTAGGCTCCTAAAATTTAGGAGACATTCTACATGACTCAAGTTAGGCCCTCAACTTGAATTAACTGAGCCAACTAAGTCAAACTAACTCTGTTAACACATTATTGTTGTCTTGTGATGTGGAATTATAATTTTCTCCTAATTTAATTCGAGGGAAAAATAAATCAGGATTTTCTGGTTGCCATTTTTCAACACTCCCTCTTGACAAGAAATGGATTATCAGATACCCCAATCTTGCCTCTATAGAATTCAAATTTTCATCTTGACAATGCCTTCGTCAAAATATTTGCATCATGTTCTTATGTAGGAATGTATTCCAACAACATAATCTGCCTTTTCACACAACCTCGTAGATGATGATATCGGATGTCAATATGCTTGTACCGATCATGAAAAACTGGATTTTCAAAGAGTTTGATACAACTTTGATTGTCACATTAAATCACAGTGGGATCCATCATCTCATTAAATAACCCAACAATAATATTCCTCATCTAGATAACTTCACAAGTTACTTGACTAACAGTGACGTACTATGCTTCTGCTGAACTGAGTGCAACTGATCTCTGCTTCCTGTTGTACCAATAAACTACTACTAAACCAATACTGAAGACTTCTCCTGAAATGCTCTTCTGAGATGATCGACTACCCGTCCAATCTTCATTTGTGAAGCCTTGAAGCTTCACTCCCTCTGTTTGTATGTACCGAAGACCATATTGAGTAGTGCATCTAAGGTATCTAAACACATGTTTGGTCGCCTTCCAATACAGTTTGGTTGGCTTAACCATCGCTCGACTAAACCGGTTAATTGAGTAACACATTTTATGTTTGTGTGTTCACCAAGTACACGAGTGAAACCACAAGTTGTGTGTAAATAGTGGCCTCCACCTCCTCACTTGAAGTGGCGTCCTCTTTCCTCCAACTGCCCACTAAAGGAGTGTCCATTGGTTTGCTACTATCCATGCGGAACTTCTTCAGTATCTCGTTTCCATACTTTCCCTGAAAGAAACAATTCCCCATCTCCTTGCCATACTTCCAAACCGAGGAAATAATGCATGAATCACATGTCCTTCATCTTGAATTCTCTTGCAAGATCCTCTTTGCAAGATTTTATCAACTTCTCATCACCTATTAAAATCAAATCATCGATGTATAATACTATAATAAAAAATTTACCTTCAAAACAATATGGTAAAGTTTTGCATCTGCTTCACTTTTGGTGAAGCCCAACCTGGTGAAATAATTGTTGATCCTAGTGTACCAAGCACGGGGTACTTGTTTCAATCCATACAATGCTCGCTTGAGTCTTCACACACACAACTCTCTGTTGAAGGTCTCAAATCCTTCTGGTTGTTAAATGTGCACCGCCTCCTCAATCACTCCATTGAGGAATGTTGTCCTTGCATCCATCTGATGGATCTTCCATCCCATTTGCATTGCAAGTGCTAGAATTGATCTGATAGAAGATTACCTTGCTACATAAGCAAAGGTCTCCTCGTAATAAACTCCCTCCACTTGAGAGAACCCCTTGGCCACAAATTTGGCCTTGTGTTTCTCGATGCTTCACCTTGTAGATCTACCTCGAACCTACCACTAACTTATTCTCGGGTCTTGGGACCACTTCCCAAACACTGTTTCTAACTATTGAATCATATTCCTCTACCATGGAATCAACCCATATTGGTTTTTGTGCTGCTTCCTCGAATAAGGATGGTTCCGTCTCCACTAGCTCACTAATTAAAGCCATGTACCTAATGTACCGATCTGGTGACCTCCTCTGACCACATTATGATGTGGGTGCTCCCACATTCTCTCTAGCATCATGAAATAATTTTTCAGCTTCCCTGGTGTGCTTCCTTCCATCTCTGGATGTCTCTACATGAGTGGATGCTTCCACTCTATACTTATCTGCTTGTGGATGCTCCACAACATCCCGAGGTTCTTCCTTTGGAGCCTGTTATCACTAAATTGAGGTTGATGGGATGCGTCAATAGTCAACCTAGAGTAACTATTTCAAACCTACTTTTGGCTGGAACTTAGCCTTTCCAACCTGAGAGGGCTCTCTCAAGGATTAGAATGATATTCAATAGATAAAGATAAAAAAAAATATGGCTAAATCTTAAATATGCTTTGAATGTTTTTATGCAGGTGAAGGATGTGAATAAGTAGCTACCATTGTGCATGGAGTTAGAGGAAAATCAATTACATGAAAAACATCTAATCATGGAAGCTGAGCCATGTGTGTATTCTCATTCAAAACCACAACTCGAACAGTAAACCATATGCATACAGGAAGTTGGAGCATGATTACACATGAATTCCAAGTTATTACACATAAATTTAACTGAATAAACATCAAATAGATAGATAAAACAAATACATATGAGAACACATAATGGATCTTAGGTTTGATAGAAGCCTTCTGCAACTGTCTATTACTAACTGTAAAATATTACAAAAGTATCTTGTAGCATCACATCAATCCCATCTCCATCTACCATCTGCCTATTTATAAATTTAGGTACCTTTACAATGAGTCTGCCAACAAGGCCAAACCTTCGAATACCTCTAATGATACCTTGAATAACAAAAAAACAGATTACAAGGAGAGGAAATAGAGATCTACTATTTTTAGGAATTTGAAACCTAATAGGACTCTAATACACTTTATTACATTTAACAAACTTTAAAAGCCCCATGCTTATTGATATACATCGAAAATATCATGTGCCTGAGGTGGAAATGACAATGACTAAACAATAAACACCCCCACCAAGATAGGACATATGTTTTTCGAGATTTGAGGAGGTGATGTCATATTTGTTGATGTGGTTGCCATGATGAGCTGGCAGCTTGATCAACTTTGTCGATGAGTGTGTCTTTAACCAAAAACTCTACTAATGATTTATGAGCCTTCCAGGTGGCTAACCTGTTCCAAAAAAACAATTAATGCTTGAAAATTTTCAAAATTCCTCCTTGCTGCAAAAACAGAGGACTTCTAGGCAAGTTTGTAGCGAGAGTTAGTAGCATTTTCTACTTTGGCCATCTTCACAAATTGTTTGCCCTCTTTGCTAATTGCAGGATGTCTGGTGGTCTAAACACTTAAACACATGCCTTTACTCACTTCCTTTAAGACAAAATTTTGATTTTATAGCAAAAAATCATCTTCAGCGAGTTCATAGCGAAAACTCGGCTTTAAGCATGGAGTACACTATGAACTTGCCTGATAAAATGCAGATTTTGAAAATTTCACTTCCCACCTCCCAAAAATTGTCTAAGACTGTGTGAGATGATGATATGAAGCATGATAGGGAAAAAATGGTTCAAAATACATCTTACCCTGTTTCATGGAGCAGCAGGTGGCTCATCTTCCATTAAAAATTAAACCCATTAAAAATAAGGGTCAGAAATGAGCTCCTATCTCCCGATCCTTGATAGATGTTACAAAATGGGAGGAAGTTTTTGTAAAGAAGATCTTTATGATAAAAACCTCTCTTGGTTTTTTTAAAACCATCTCCAGATGTCCATAATATTCATTTGAAAAACATGTCTAAAACAATGAAAAAACACATTCTGAAAATATAGCCCAAAGACATCTTTGAATCTCCAAATTTGTAACACCTATGATAAAAGTGAAAGAGGTTAATGTTCTTTGATCCATGTTTGACAATAAAATCTCTGGGGTTTTAGAATTCATCTTTGTTTACCCATAAACTACTCTTGAAGTTGACTGCTTAAACAATCAAAAAACACAACAATCCCCTTGTATCTTCTGGTAGAAACACATGTAGCCAACACCGGTTAAGGATGCTGCAAAATTGGATCTTCCATGACCAATTTGAGGTCCATTGGCTCATACCTGACCATTGAGCCTCCTTTTTTGGTCTTCGTATGCATGGTCATTCCTTTCAAAACATCGATGGCCTCCTTGGCAATGTGACACCTGCGCAAGACAATTATGCACAACAAGCAGCTTGCAGACAGAGGCTATACCTTCCTTAAGATAACAAAAAAAAATATAATCAGAAAAAATGGAAAAGGTAGCAGCAAGCAACTCACAAGGATGATTTGAAATTATAATTTTGAATGCGAGAGGAAGGAGGCCAAATAAGGAAAGCAAAACAGAATGATGGGATGGTAATGAAGTCCAAGCATGAACCATGTCTCCAAACAACTCAGCACATGACCTCATACTGACCCCTATCCATTTGAAAAGCGACACCTCATCCATTACCTTGTCGGTGCAGAAAAACACGAGTTCGTTATTTTTTATGTTATGAGTATGGAAAATTCGCTACGGAACTATTAGGTGAGTCCGTAGCGAAAACAACCAGTTTTACACAGAATTTGCTGCGGACTCAGGAAAAAAGTGGAGAAGTGGCTAAAAAATTAATTTGAACCAATGCATGTGGATTCTTTGCAGAGTTTTATTGACATAACTTTAATGATATGACATGTGGGGACTCTAAATACTTACGACTATAACCAAATCATGAAATTTCATCAATTTTCATGAATTAATACATCAACACACTAAAACCTATACAAAATGACTTTCCTAACCAAATTGAAAGTTATTGATGATAACAATGGCTCCACTGGGGATGATGTGCCCCTGTGGTACAGCAAAGAACTTGTAGCTCCAGTGCCTTTCTTGGAAAAACTAAAATTGATGAAATTGATGAAATTTTCTTCAAAATTTTATAGCCTTATGCTCGGGCTCAAACTTGTTGAAAACTGCAATCAAAGCTGAAAACTAAATCTGTACATGTTGAAAAGATGTTTGGAATACTTGAGTTTATTCACACACACACACCGACCTACCCTAACAGTTGTAAATCAAATTTTGGATTCAAACGACATGAAATGCCAATATATTGAGTCAATTAGATGACTATTCAACAAGATTTTGCTCATACTTTCTTTAAAAATAAAGACAAACCTGAAAGATGGCAACTCAAACTTTCATTTGAAAAGACCCCATGATCTTAAACTGTTGTGAAAATAACTTTTAATGATGGTTGTAGATGACTAGCCAGAGGATCTTCAAAATCATGAAATATTAGCTCATTTTGAAGACCAACAGAAAAAGAAACATTTTCTTCATTTACAACTACAATTTGTCCATGTTTCATACCTTGATTTGTAACATCATTTTCAGAACAAGAATTTGAATGTTCCTGAAAATATCCAATAGGAGCAATCATAAAATTATGCACAACCATATATTTTTGATCATTTAAATCTGCAACAAGACATTCTGGAACAACAACTTGTAGATCAAAAACTTGTTGATTATTCTTCATTAGTGCTTCCTCATGACAAACTTTAAGCATAGTTGAGGAATCAACCTCCTCCTGATGATAAAAAGAAACTTGTTTCTCATAAGCTTCTCCTTGCTCCTCCCATTTCATGTTGCTCATCATTCAAAGGTTCAGAAAATGAACAAAGTGAAGAGCCTTGTAACTAACCATATTGATGTTCCTCTTTATCACCTAAAAATTGGGAAAGTTACTGCAAATTCACACAAATTTCATAGGATATAACTTGGTTGCCAAAGTGCCGATCCATTTCATCTTCAAGCAAAGAAGACACATATGTTTGTTGGAAACCTTCTTGATTATCATGTCAACTAACATGAGAAGAGAAATCATAAAGTTCCTCTAACATATCCTCATCCATGCACTCTCCATTATCACCAAGACTTTTAAGATATGGAATGAAAACCTTACAAAAATCATAGCAGTCTTGTAACAGTGATAAAGAAGAATGAGTTTTCTCATAATGTTCTAAGAAAGTCCCATGGAAATCTCTTAGAGAGAATAAGCTTCTTGGTTGCAACCCTCCATACCATGTTCTAGCTTCATCCTCTAGGGTGGCCATAAATATTTTCATGAGACAATCCTCAGGAAACTCAACTTGAAACTTGTGTACATGCAAATGGAATCTAACCAAGTGAAGAACAACATTATCTTTCTTTTCATCTTTAAATATAGGAAGATAAGTCAACCAATTAACTCTTGGCATAGGATTTGGAAAACCAGGGATGTGAGACCGACTCATAGGCGAATACCTGGCATTGTTTCTTGCAATAGAACTCATTTTGGAACTCCATCAAGCTACTAATATTCAAGCAGAGGAGTCACCATGAAGCTATGAATTTCTGAATTTTTTAAGAATGGAGTCGCCAAGGTAGAATGCAACCTCGAATGGTTCTGAGCTCCTGCTACCTTCAAGAGCTCAGTATTTCTGCTTAAGCACAAAATTTTGGGAAAATGCATCTTCAGATTTTCGGCAGGTGCACCAAAATGTTATCACTAAATTGAGGTTGATGGGCTGCTTCAACAGTCAACCTAGAGTAACTATTTCAAACCTACTTTTGGCTGGAACTTAGCCTTTCCATCCTGAGAGGGCTCTCTCAAGGATAAGAATGATATTTAATAGATAAAGATAAAAAAATATGGCTAACTCTTAAATATGCTTTGAATTTTTTTTATGCAGGTGAAGTATGTGAATAAGTAGCTACCATTGGGCATGGAGTCAGAGGAAACTCAATTACATGAAAAACATCTAATCATGGAAGCTAAGCCATGTGTGTATTCTCATTCAAAACCACAACTCGAACAGTAAACCATATGCATACATGAAGTTGGAGCATGATTACACATGAATTCCAGGTGATTACACATAGAGTTAACTGAATAAACGTGAAATATATAGATAAAACAAATACATATGAGAACATATAATGAATCACAGGTCTGATAGAAGCCTTTTGCAACTGTCTCGTACTAATTGTAAAATATTACAAAAGTAGCTTGTATCATAACATCAATCCCCTCTCCATCTATCATCTACCTATTTATAAATTTAGGTACCTTTACAATGAGTCTTCCAGCAAGGCCAAACCCTCGAATACCTCTAATGACACCTTGACTAACCAAAAATCAGATTACAAGGAGAGAAAATAGAGATCTGATATTTTTATGATTTTGAAACCTAAGAGGACTCTAATGCACTTCATTACCTTTAAAAAAACTTTAAAAGAACCATGCTTGCTGATATACATCAAAAATATCATGTTCCTGAGGTTGAAATGACCATGAATGAACAATAAACACCCCCACCAAGATAGGAGTTCTGTCTTCCGAGATTTGAGGAGGTGATGTCATATTTGTTGATGTGGTTTCCATTATGAGCTGACAGCTTGATCAACTTTGTCGATGAGTGTGTCTTCAACCAAAAACTCTACTAATGATTTTTGACACTTCCAGGTGGTTGACCTGTTCCAAAAAAAAAAAATTAAGGCTTGAAAATTTTCAAAATTTATCCTCGCTGCAAAAACAAAGGACTTCTAGGCAACTCCGTAGTGAGAGTTTGTAGCGTTTTCTACTTTGGCCATCTTTGAAAATTTCTTGCCCTCTTTGCTGATTAGAGGATGTTTGGTGGTTTTATACACTTAAATACATGCCTTTACTCACTTCATTTAAGACAAAATTTGGATTTTATAGCAAAAAATCATCTTCAGCAAGTTCGAAGCGAAAACTCGGCTTTAAGCCTGGAGTACGCTACAAACTTGCCTAATAAACTGCAGATTTTGAAAATTTCACTTCCCACCTCCCAAAAATTGTCCAAGACTATGTGAGATGATGATATGAATCATGATAGGGAAAAAATGGTTCAAAATACATCTTATCCTTCTTCATGGAGCAACAGGTGGCTCATCTTCCATTAAAAATGGACTTGTTTTTTTCTTCTGAAAACTAGGGATCAGAAATGAGCTCCTATCTCCTCATCCTTGATAGTTGTAACCAAATGGGAGGAGGTTTTTGGAAATAATATCTTTATAAAAAAATCTCTTTGTTTTTTTTTAAAACCATCTCCGTATGTCCAAAATCTGCATTTGAAAAACATGTCTAAAACAGGGAAAAACACACATTCTGAAAATAGAGCCCAAATACATCTTCGAATCTACCAATTTTTAACACCTGTGAGAAAAGTGAAAGAGGTTAATATTCTTTGATCCATTTTTTACAATAACCTCTCTCAGGTTTTTAGAATTCATCTCTGTTTACCCAGAAACTACTCCTGAAGTTGACTTCTTAAACAGTAAAAAAAACACAACAATCCCCTTGTATCTTCTGGAAGAAACGAATGCAGCCAGCACTAGTGAAGGCTCCTGCAAAACTTGGATCTTCCATGACCAATTTGAGGTCCATTGGATCTTACCTGACCATTGAGCCTCCTTTTTTTGTCTTCTTATGCGTGTCCATTCCTTTCAAAACAATGTTGGCCTCCTTGGCAATGTGACACATGCAAAAGACAATTACGCACATAAAGCAGCTTGCAGACAGAGGCTAGACCTTCCTTAAGACAAAAACAACAACTATACTTAGAAAAAAGGGAAAAGGTGGCAACAAGCAGCTCACAAGGATTATTTTAAATGATAATTTGGAATGCAAGAGGAAGGAGGCCATATAAGGAAAGCAAAACAGAATGATGGGATGGTAATGATGACCAAACATGAACCATGAATCCAAACAACTCAGCACATGACCTCATACTGACCCCTATCCATTTGAAAATTGACACCTCATTCATTACCTTACTAGTGTAGAAAAACACAAGTTCGTAGAGTTTTCTATTATGAGTAGCAGATTCACTATGGAATTGTCAGGTGAGTCCATAGTGAAAAGAACCTGTTTTCCATAGAATTTGTTGCGGACTCTGGAAAAATAGGAGAAGTGGCTTAAAACTTAATTTGAACCAATGCATGTGGATTCTTTGCAGATTTTTATTGACATGACTTTAATTATATTACATGTGGGGACTCTAAAGAATTAGGACTATAACCAAATCATGAAATTTCATCAATGTTCATGAATTAAATTATCAACACACTAAAACATATACAAAATTAATTTCCTAACCAAACTGAATGTTATTGATGATAACAGAACCAAAATATCCTCATTTTCATGCAACTAAAGCTCCCTCTCAAGGGAACATCTCATGGTATTCTCTTCATTGAGATTCACATCTCTATGAACAACTATCATCCTGTGAGATGGCAGGTACACCTGATAGTTGTGCGGTGTATCAACGTACCCCACAAATATGCCCAACTCTGCTGTCGGTTCTAGATTTTTCCTTGCATACTTGGAAACATGACAGTAAACTAATGAACCAAAGATCGTGAAGTGTGACACATCTAGTTTCTTCCTTGAAAAAACTTTGTTTGGTGTACTCATCCTGAGAATTCAATGAGGACTCTTAGTCTGCACATATACCGTTGTGTTGCATCCTTCAATCCATAAGTGCAATGGTAGGCCCTGATCATGCAACATCACTTGTGCAACTCCCACAATACTTCCATTCTTCCTTCCAACAACCTAATTCTAATGTGGGTTATGGGGTGTTAAAAACTCTCATTGAATGCCTTCTTTTGCACATAAGTTCTTGAACTCATTCGACACATATTCACCACTGTTATCGCTCCCAAGATCCTTCACTTTCCTGTTAGTGTATTTCTCAACAAGTGCCTTAAATTCACAAAATTTTGAGAATGCCTGGTATTTCTTCTGCATGAATAATATCCAGCACTTACGTGAGAAATCATCTACAAATATAACATAATACTTGTGCTTGGTTGTGGAGGCTGTCAAGAAAGGTTCACACACATCTGAGTGAACTCTTTCAAGAAATGCTTGTGCTCTACTATCCTTATCATGAAAGGTGGCTTTGGTTTACTTCCCTAGTGTACACCCTTTTCATGTATCTCTTTGCTCTAATTCACCATTGGGAAGTCTTATAGAATTTTTTTGCATGATCTTCAAAGCACAATGATGGAAATGGCTAATTTTCCTATGCCATAATTCATCGATGTCTCGACTCTGCACCTTCTCTGCTTTTGTGCTCAAATAAACACAGTCTTCTACATCCAATTTGTAGAGGTTAGTCACCTAAACCCTGATCCGCTTCACTTATCCCATGGTGATGTGACGAAGGAAAGTCTTTCCTTTGCTAAATATCACATCATAGCCACGATCCTCCAACATAGAAATTGAAACTAAATTCTTCTTCAGACCTGGAACATACATGACATATTTTAATGTGAGGAGAACTAGACTCCCTCTGAAAATTAATTGTACTGATACCAGTCACACTATAACTTCCATCATCTCCCATCTCAATGTGCATCTAGAGATCCTTTTCCTCCAAGTCACTGAAAATTTCTTGATTACTCGTCATATGGAATGAGTCTCCACTATCCAGATACCACACACTACCCATCACCGATGTCACCATGCATGTAATGAAGGTGAAATCCAACTCGAATTGTGAAGCTAGAGCTTCACCTGCTGCTCCTCTTGAGGGTTTCTTGCCCACCTTCTTATGTGGAAACTTCGTGGCATAGTGTCCCAACTCACGACAATGAAAACATTTAATCTTCGAAAAGTCTTTATTCTTGCCTCCATGACCAGATTCTGCTTTGGAATGAGATTTATTCCTTTTCCCTTTCTTTTCCTTTCCAAACAACATGGTTCTCCTCATCTTCAACCTTGGATGAGGTCCCGTCTTTGGTGTTCCACTTGAACTCTTCCCATACCAAATATGACCATAATATTTCCCAATTTGGTAGCTTCTCCCTCCCATTGACCAAATCCTAGTAGTTTTTCCAACTTTTGGGAAGGCCTGGAAGTTCTAGGCTTACCAGATCATCTTCTACTTTCGTAACACCAACACTCCCAAGTTCATCATGACATTGTGTGAACCTGCCGAGGTATTGTGGTATTCTGTCACCCTTATGCATTTTGATATTTTGAAGCTTATATTTGAGTTCCAGCTTCACGTGGTCACTACTGTTCTAGAAAAAATTTGTCAATGTATGCCACATTTCATATGGAGTTTCTTTCCCATGGATATTAGAGACAATATGGTCTCGTACTCCCTAAAATATGATCCTCCTCACCTTGGCGACACTCTTTTTCCACTCTACTAGATCCTGGACATCAGTTGGTGTTGGTTTTGAGACATCATTATCAATGAATTCCTTGAGCCCATTATCTTCCATTACTCCTTCCATCTTATCCTTCCAAGCAATGTAATTTGAGCTACCCTCAAGGGCATACTCGAGCATTAGACCATAAAACGCCATCCTGCCAGCTCTAAAGAATAGATCTGCAAACTCGTCCCTCCTACAAAGATAACTTCGAATTCTATTCTCTATTGTGATTCTAGCTCTGATACCAAGTAGAAATTAATTTCAGATTCAATACTACTAATGTAATTTTCTAAAACATAAGACTCAAATTTACTCTACTCAATTGCGAAAAGCAATTCACGATTGAGAAGCAATATAAAAAACATGCGATATGAATCAATTAACACACATAACACGAGGAAATATCTAGGGGAATCCAATGCTCAAAACCCCTTCCTATGTGTATTGCATTAATCAATAAATGTAGAAGAAATACAATGCTTGTTTAAGCATGAACAATCTCTGCACAAGTATAATTTATCTCACTGCCTCACAAGCTGACTCTAGCCAATACTTAGCCAATTTTCCTGTCTGCCAAGCTCCTATGTCCTTGCATTGTTTCTCAAGGAATTAACCCCTTATTAATTATGGAAATCCTCATCCTGAATTGCGTAATCCATATAGGTCCTTCTCTGACTGCATGCACCACCTGTATAACTTGGGTAATTATACAACTTATAGTACACTGACCTTGAACTCCAATCTAAACTGGGTAACTTGTAGATCATGCATGCATGATTTAATTATGGTTGATTTATCAGTTAACTGGTTGATCGCTGAGTAAACACCCCACTACTAGATTTCCCACTATTTCCTCCAACAGTTGGAACTAGTTTAACTAATTTTAACTTAGATTAACTGAATTAAATTATTACAACTCAAATTAAACTCAACCTAGGCTCCTAAAATTTAGGAGACACTCTACATGACTCAAGTTAGGCCCTCAACTCGAATTAATTGAGCCAACTAAGTCAAACTAACTTAGTTAACATTCTTGTTGCCTTGTGACGTGGAATTACAATTTTCTCCTAATTTAATTCAAGGGAAAATTAAATGAGGATTTTCTTGTTGCCATTTTTCAAAAAAAAAAAAAAAAACTATATTGATCATATGTAATTACATGTGATTAGATGTTAATAAACAGTGGGTTAAATAATGCATGCATCCAACGAAATGTGTGCCAATTTGACATATGTTATTCATCTTGTGTCCCTCTCCATACTTACTCGATAGATAACATTAGGTGGGCCAAAGGGGTCCAAAAAGTTTATCAAGCTTTCCAAAGGTATGTGTCAAGAATACATTATGTTTTACCTGAGTATCCACCCCCCCTCCCCACCTTGTCCTAATGATTCTAAAACCACTAGGGGATCCCCCTTCCCTATCCCTTGAAACTGCTTTCCTGACATAAATGTTGATGTCATAGGGCACTACAATGTTGAAATGACAAGGCAATATGGCAAGTGAACTAGTGGGAAACAAAGTTCATGATGGAGGATACACATGGTTACACCAACTAATGTGTCAGTTAACTGTGCAATTGACTAGGTAGGTGATGTCATCATGACATATCTCAACCTAACCCTAAAAATTTGGGAAAATGATTTCCAATTGGTTTTTTGTTCAATTAAAGGTTGTCACATATCCAAAGGGTGAAAATTCGAGGTTAAAAGGAAAAGTTTATGTGTAAACCATCACATTTGTAATTTTGCCAATAGAGCAAAGACTACCAAGGAAAAAGAGAAAGTATTACACAAAAATGGGTTTTTGCTAGATAAAGTCAATTAGTAGTTCAAAATCATCAATTTTTTATTTTTTTCCATGTATTTGTACTATCTTTTCTTAATTTTTTATAAAAATAAAAATTGGGAAACCAAGCTCCACCACCTCTAAAACCTCCCACCCTCTTACCCTTGAAAAAATGAAATTGATAAACTGAGATAACTATGTTTTTAATATTTTCATTTCCTAGCATAACATATATGAGTTACACCAGCAAGCTTTAAAATGCTTTAGTGGCCTCCATGATTATTCTTTCCTAGGAATCCCATTTGACTAGGTTCATTGTTTTGTAGACTTACCCATTTCCAAAATTTGTCGTTTGGTGTGCTCAAAATTTCATCCTAAGTAAAAGAGTTGTGATATTTTGTAATGACATTAACCTTTTCCTAATAAATCCTGAGTCCATCCTTGAAATGGTCAAAATTTTTGTACCCCATGAAACCAAGATATTGCATAGTCAAAATTTGATGGCTCCATGTCATGAATTATCCACTAAAGAGAAATTAACCATGTTTAAGTCATTCCTTGCCCAAAAATGCTATTGTTCCTAAAAATCCACCACCTTACAACACAATTTTTTTCTTGGATATCTTAAAACAAATTATTTCTATGATGTGTTTATTGTTAGGGTGTGACCATCACTTGAAAATTGATGAAATAATCCAAGGTTTTGTGTTTTCTCTTTGTCCAATGAATAAAAATTTAATTAGATTCCATTATAGTCAATATTTAACATATACAACTGGCTCAAATTAGTGTAACTAGGCGTTTCAAGTTCCAATCCTACCTGGTCTATTTATTTTTGTATTTTCAAGTTGAAAAGTTCTCAAGCCTTCATTTGAATCTTCAATATGAGATTGGTAACCCTCCTTAGTTATTCACTAGCCTTATATAGTTAGAAATAATTCTCAAGATGTCGATTTTTCTGAGTATGTTAATAATTTTTTGTCACAGATATATTGATGAAGAAAAACCCAGATTTTCCACAGTGTCAGAGAATATATGTCGACGTTTCGAATCTCCATGGAGATCCATCTTCAGGACGAATGAGACGTTTCGAATCTCCATGGAGATCCATCTTCAGGACAAATGAGACGTTTCGAATCTCCATGGAGATCCATCTTCAGGACGAATGAATGAAGAAATGAAAGAAGGTCATAGATATATTATGTCATTTATGAAGAATCTTCCCCTAGGGTTTTTTTCTAGATATTAAAAGGATCCTTCAATTAAGTCCAGACACCAAGGCTGGTGATTGGTATCTTTTACAATACCATACAAATGTCATAATTTATGGTTTTGAATCCCCTCCTTTCCAACTACTATTTTGTTTGCCCGTGAGGATATTTTCCCTAGAGTATATTAAGTAGAGATTATAATCTAATCAGATGCATTTTGTATAAAAAAATGCCATGAGCCATTTATATATTAAGAAGGAGGTTGAGACATTTATTGTTAATACTAGAAAAACTCTACATTCTTTTTTTCTTCAAAAAAAGAAAAAAACACAACTTTCACTAATAAAAGTTGTTATATATGTATTATTCTTCGTCCATTTCCATAGAAAAGCCCAACACATGGAAAAATATAACTTGTTTGGTCTATCTTCTTACCTATATCCCTCATCCTCTACATGAGGTGGAAATAATGTTAAAGGATATGAATTTATCATAAGGGGAATCTTGGGCTTATGACCCTTGTATGATTATTTAAAATAAAATAACAAAAGAGGGATTAGCTCCATATGTACATTTGATGAAATCAAATGTATTAGGAATTTTAACAACAAGTACTCCAACAATAAGCCCAAAAGTAATATAGTCCTCTTATCCTCCTGTTGTGGATGCTGCTTAAAAACAAGAGAAGAATATCAAGATGACCCTTCAAGAAACTTCCCAAATAGTTTTGGAGATGGATGAAGATGACCAACAACTAGGAAAAAAGAAGAGGCCAAAAGACAAGAGGTAAACAAATAGGTGTCAATTCATAGTACAAAAAAGGATTTATCAACCAAGCTTGTGTTTTCTTTGGAGCACATGCCATCAACACACATACCCCCTCTTGGTGATTAGGATAGTCCATCAACTACACCATCGTTAGAGCCATCAAATAAGGATAACTCTTTTTTCCAATATTTATAGATAGAGAGTAAATATGTGAAGATTAAACACGATTTATATTCCCAACTATGGAAACAAGGGCCTTCTCGAACCATACTATTGTTTGTTCTTGATTTTGAACAATGACATTTTAGCATGGCCATTCTAGAGCCAACAATTCAAATATTAAAACAACTAATGATTATAAAGCTTTAAAGTTGTCTATTAATTTAGATAAGATCAACTTGGTTGACAAGATGAATTTTCATAGATAGACATGAAACATAGTCTTTGAAGACCTAATAAAAATGTCATTGAGTGCTTCTAAAGTTCAAACTATGGTATCAAAACTGGATAATTAGGTAAAATAGGAGAAAGTGCTCAACAAAACTAAGCAAATGAGAATAGAAGGGTTGGAACTATGGATAATAATGTTGGAAGTGAATCCCAATGATGTTAGATCTCTTCAAGCATTGGTGAAACCCAAGGATACTTATATCCATGCATTGAAGAAAAGGATCAAGGTTCCAAATCTATAGCATGTGCTAACTCTAGAATTATAGTTAGTGTAACATGAAAAAATCAACTAGTAAGTCAAATGATATAGTTAAATAATTAGGTAGAAAAAATATGAAAAACAAAATGAAATATTGACCAAAGAAATGAAATAACATTTTTGTCAAGCAACTCCATCTCCACTAGCAACACCAATAACACTAGTTGATCCATCAAAGTATTTAGAAAAAACTCTTTCTTCTAATTACTTTGATGGATAGTGCAACACCAATAACACTAGTTGATCCATCAAAGTAATTAGAAAAAACTCTTTCTGATGAATTTTAAGGGAAGTTGAAGTAGACAACTTGAAAATAATTCTTGTTGTTAATGATGACACGTTGTGTATTTTAAAGGAGTAGATTGCTAAAAAAATATGGTACCAATACATCTTATCAAGAACTTAAGGCCAAGCTTCAATGAGATTTGGAGAAATTGCATAATAGACTGCCAAGGAAAATACATTTAATTAGAGAAAAGCATGTCATATGAGATCGTATAATAATATAAATCGCTAGGTTTTGAAATATCTTTTAGACTAATTGGTGATGAGTCCACACTAGCATATCAAATGCAATGACATTTCAACAAACATGGAATGAATTAGGGAATAAGACTCAAACAGAGAAGAAATAAATTAATTAATTAATTAATTAAAATTAAAATTAAAAATAAAAATTAAAAATTAAAAATTAAAATATATATATATATATATATAATTCCAAGACTTTGAAAGAGCTGAATGCATTAGGAGTCATTAATAGGACATCATTGAGAATGCAAACAAATAAAGTTTTGACCAAGAAAAATATAACTCAATAGGCTAAGAATAAATGCAATGTAATAGAAAGGAATGTTGATCAACTCATGAACACGTTTAATAATTTATTAGAAATAGGTTTAGCTACTTGCTAGGGTAAGACAACTAATCTACTTCCACTAGAGCCTTACAAATGATTGTTGTTGAAAGAGAGAAATAAGGTTGATAAGTCAAATATGATGGAAACCTTAAGGGGCCAAATGGTTGTGGATAAATTGATTGATAATTTTTTACCTTTTATGGAAAATTAAAAAGCCTATTTTTTACACTTTCACGTTATGAAAAATATACAGAATTATACATTGGATATAGAAAGATGGCCACATGCAATTATCTCGTCGTATTTGCTTGATCGATTTGCAATATGAAGACTTATCCAACAAATAGTGAACATAAGCGCACAATGCTAAATGTTGGGCAACAATAAAGTTCGTTTCTCTAAATGAATTTTATATATGTAATTTTGGTCCTAAAATTTGCTTCTTGCAAATAATTGTTGTTGGGATTATTTTATTTTTTTTAATTTATTTTATTTTTTATTTTTTTATAGATTGAGATTTTTGCATTCGTTAAGCATTATTAGTATGTTAGATTCATGTTTGCTAATAGTGACAATCCACGTTGAAGCTCTATAAATTTTGTCTATTGTTAACCAAAACCTTTGTTTAATCATTGTTTATTTTCTTTTCTTCATCGTAATTGTTTATTTTGTAAGAAGAAATTTAAAGAGTGATTACTAGGTAATATATCCCCTTTCATATATGTATGGATTAACGTCATTAAAAAATGTTGTTTTTTTTGTTTTTTTGTTTTTTTTTTTAAATGAAGGATTCAATTTGTGTCCAACATACTTCCCTTTTTCATTGAGTTATTGGAACAAAATTCATGTATTGAACTTAAGTATGTTATGCGATTGCTAAATTCTTATGCTTAACATTTTTCCATATCACAAGGTGTTTTTTTGTTTTTTTTTTTTTAAATGAAGGATTCAATTTGTGTCCAACATACGTCCCTTTTTCATTGAGTTATTGGAACAAAATTCATGTATTGAACTTAAGTATGTTATGTGATTGCTAAATTCCTATGCTTAACATTTTTCCATATCACAAGGTTTGGATATTAGTTTAATGTTCTTAATCTTTTGGTTGATGTTCTCTTATATTCTTCCTATCTTCTAATTTTAGTTTATTATTGTTTATCCTAGTGGAATAATTGTTTGAAGACTAATAATTATAGTTATATTGTCCTTAAATGATTGAGGCAGCAATATAAAATTAGATCAAATCAACGGTTTGAGTGAATTGGTGTTGTTGGAGTGAGGGTTGAGAGGAAGAAAAGAAGGAATTTTGGGGCAGTTTTGAGAGTTGTGTGAGAGACTTCACCTATTTTACAGGTGATGCTGAAAGGGCCGGTATCAAGTGGGGTTTGTTAGTTGCATCTCGTGCATTAACCTGATTTAGATTCAAAATCAACGCCAACGAGTGCCTTGGCATAGTTCCCTAACCAAGAACATCTCAAGGAATAATATATACCGCGAGTGGGAAAGGAATGAGTGTGTTGTGGGGAATTGTCTTGTTAAAGCCTCACCATGAAATTCAAAGTTGAATTTGAGCCTTTTCTATCTTTCCCAAGAATTAATTGGTTGTGAATGACTAGGTAGCTGAAATAATGATCCTCATAAATATGGAAGTTGGTGTGGTAGTTGTAATAATTCTTCATAATTTAATAAAAAGAATGGGCAGAGTATATTCCTTGGATTTTGAAGTTGACCCATAGATTTCCAAACTAATTAAGGTAAATGTGGGGTTGTATAACAACAAATTGCATTGAATATGGAAAAATATGGAAAGTGGAAGAGACCTATGAAGGGAAAGGGGTGTAAGATATTCAGGAAGACAAGGGATTCAACCATTCATGCATGGAGATAAATTGTAGAGAGAAAAGACACATGGATGTCATAGCAGTGAAAATTGTAAGTGGAATGTTGTTAGTCCCAAGTGGAATGATGGTTGGAGCATTCTAGGTGATTAAGCTACATTTTGAGAGCCAAAATACACCTAGAAAATCACCAATCATGGATTGAAATGATTTTTGTGTGTTTTGGGCTCCCTAAAAATTATTTTTTCGCATCAAACACTTGAAAAAAAACTCTAGACTCTAGTTGGGCAGAGTGGAATACAATTTCTTGTGAGTTGCTTGAGCAATACAAGCAAACAATCACTAAGGGACTGTATAGCAGTGAATGGATTCCCTTTTTCCTTGGTAACCAAGTTGAGAGGGATATGGAGATTTCACAGCCCTAGACTTAGTTGGGAAAGTAGGTCTTTGACTTTGTCATACGTGTGAAGGAGAGTTTCCTTTACCTAGCCAATTACTAGTGAGTTATCATTTCTCCTCTCATGGATATTGGCTTGGCTAAGGGGTGGCCAACTATAAAAAGTTGATGTGCAATTGAGCATATGTTTAGGTGGAAAAGGATCCTTCCAAAATCAATTGCCAATTTGTAATTTTTAGATATGCGTTCTCTATGTTCATGTGATTATTGTTCAATTTATCTTTGAATTTCTAGAGATGAAAAATATATGCCTTATTGTTGTGTGGAATTTGGAATGTGTCAGCAATATATTGTTTGACATATATATATATATATATATATATATATATATATATATGTTGGCAATATGATGCAGAGTGTTGTCCTTGATGGCAACCCATTGATTGAAGATGTAGACATGAGACAATTGACATGTGTTGTCCTTGATGGCAAACCACCTGATGAAGTTTGTCTTGACCTGATGGACTTGGTAAATGATGTAAATCTGATATGATGTTTGTTAGCAATATGATGTTGAGTGTTGTCCTTGAATGGCAACCTACTTGATGAAGATGATGGCAACTTACTTGACGAAGTTGTGCTTGATAGAATATGTCTTGATGAACTAAATCTAATGTATCTACAGTGAGTACAGAAGGCAATGAAGAAAGGATTTCAGCATGTGCTAAATCTATGGTGAAAAGAGTATGTCTCAAGGCATACGCGGATATGTCTAAGGGAAGTCGCGTATGCACGCGGAAAATAACGTGCCAAGTCGCGTATGGGCAAAAGCGCTCATAAAGTGCAAAACCAGGGGTAACCACCATGGTATTGACCCATTGTATTGGGTAATGATTCGTCTAAATGACCCCGTCCAGGAATACCATCGGAAGTAATGTAGTTTTAGGCTCATGGTATTGTTTTGGCTCATGGTATTGAAAAAGGGGCTCATGGTATTGAAAAAGGGTAAACCTATATAAGGAGAAGAAATTCATTGTGCAAATCATGAGTGTGGGAGCAAGATGTCTGAGCTTGAATGAATACTTCTTTGTGAAGTATATCTGTATGGAAAGGGTAAAGGTTTGATGATAGATCTGAATCTATGATGCACCTATGAAGAAATGATGAAGCGGGATATCTAGATCTGAAATGTATTTGTATCTACTAGATCTGTTTATGGAGTGATTAGATCTGTGATGAGGCGAACATCTGTCTGAAGTAAAGGGTTGAATCTAAACTGAATATCTGATCTAAAGAAGGATGCAGCTCTGTAATGGTTGAAGATCCATACGCTAGTTCGTCGCAGAGGAAGCGCGTATATACGCGGCTTCGCTGAAGAAAAAGTGCGTATGCGCAATGAAATTGGATCTGTAATATGTACAGAAGTATACACTGGTTTGTGTGAACGGAAGCGCGTATATACGAGACATCAGTGAAAGGAAAGCGCGTATGCAAACTAGGGTTTGCTGAAGTCTGTGGTAAGAAATGTCTGATCTGTTCTGCTGGTTTACTGATATCTGTCAGTGAGTTATATGTTTCATGGTTGACTGTGCTTAAATGTATGGAGTGGGTCCAGTCTGAAAATATGATGAAACGTGGCCTGCAAGTTGTGTTCTATTGAAGTTGTTGGATCCAGTGTGAAAATTGATGAAACGTGGTCCATAGAGGTGCTGAGGGTTGTAGCCTTCAGTGAGGGGGTCGTAGCTCCCTTCCAGGTGAGGCTGGTAAACGAGAGCAGGGGGTCGTAGCTCCCTTCCAGGTGAGGCTGGTAAACGAGAGCAGGGGGTCGTAGCTCCCTTCTAGGTGAGGCTGGTAAACGAGATCAGGGGGTCGTAGCTCCCTTCCAGGAGAGGCTGGTAAACGAGTCAGGGGGTCGTAGCTCCCTTCCAGGAGAGGCTGGTAAACGAGCGCAGGTGGGTGCCTGCGTGCTGGTCAAGTCTGCGCCAGCACATATGTTGTAAAATGTTTTCTCTATAATAAAATATTGAAGGCTGAGCAACTGCAGCGGTGGTTTTCTCCCGACTTGGGTTTCCACCTAAAAATCCTGGTGTTCATGTGTGATGCTTTGTGTGATGGTTTATTCTATTCTTACTGCACATGTTTACTGTTTATTGAACATCTGATGAATGAATAATGGAATGATATAAGCAAAGAACTAATGGCATAATTAGATCTCTGTGTATACGCGAGTTGCATGAAAGATATCCGCGTGTATACGCTAGTTTACTGAAGGAAAGTAGCGTATGGGTTTTAAGGAATGAAAAAGTGAAAAGTTTTGAGTATGCAGTAAATACTGATTCACACCCCCCCCCCCCCCCCCCTCTCAGTATTTTTCCCAACAACCCAAATATATCTTTATTTTTATAGAAAAATAACAGACTGGCCCCTAGAATGGGGTTTTTTACCAGTGCTCCTTGAGCTGTATGTTCTCTTTAGAAAAATACTTTCAGATTACAGAAGTGTTAAACCCCTGTCCCGATATATTTGGTCATGGAAGGGTCATCAAAACTGTTAGCAGAGTGTAAAAAACTAGAAAGGTCGTTAAGCACCCTTTATAAAACAAAAAGAATTAAACCCTGCGAATATCCTCCGAGTTGGAAGAGAGATCCACAATTTTTAAAGTGCCCGGAGGAAGTGTAAGAGCCGCCTTGGACAGATCGTCGGCTTCCATGTTTAGGTCGCGATAAACATTCCTGAACGTGAGATGATGGAAATCTTGCGTAAGACGCCAAATGCGTTGAAGGATGGCTTGAAGATGCGGTGAGTGTATCTGTGAGGACTTTTGTGCCTAGTCAATCACCATTTTGGAATCTCCAAAACATTGTAATGAAAAAATGTTTTTGCTTTTTGCCACATGAAGAACTGCCCATAGAGATGCAAGCTCAGCCTTATTGTTTGATCCGTGACCAGGGGCAAAATTTATGTAAAATTTGGATTCTAGAGAGATATGTAGGATTTCCCCTGTGCCCGCCAAAGGAGGAGGGCCTTGACTCGCACCATTAAAAAAAACCTACGAAGAGCCTTGATCTATAATAGGAGGCACCACCGTATGGATTTTGGTTGACTTGGGAAAGCATTTGTGCTCGTTAGCCCGCTGTACAATCATTGTCGTGGTCAGCTCTTCAGGAATGAATTTGCGATTAAAAATGGCCATGTTTCGAGCCCACCAAATGCCATAAGTGAATAAAGAAGGGAAAGCTGAAAAAGAGCTTACCCCGGGCTCCATCCACCACTGTATCAGCCTTGATTCTAAGGAGTCTTTCGAGACTTGACGAGGAGCAGATATCGCAGAAGTGGATTGAAGACAAACAAATTCTGCATAAGAACATAGGAAAAATAAATGCGAACATGATTCAGTGGCATTACCGTAGAGGGAGCAATGGTTAGGGCCCTCCCATCCTCGTCGTTGTAAATTGTCCCATGTTAAGAGATGATTTTTGAGAGTCAATTAGAGAACTAATTTAGATTTTAATGGGCCTAGAGATTTCCATAGTGGTTTCTGCCAGAGATATGTTTCGCCTCCGGCCTTGGATTCCATCATGACTTTATATCCCTGTTTTGCAGTGTAAGTACCATTTGTTCCGTTCTTTGTCCAAACCAGGGAATCCTCAACCTCATGATCAAGGTAAATAAAATTACTCACGAGTAAAGAAATAAAGGAATTCCATTATGCTGCAAGGTTATTTTGAAGTCCCAAGGATTGTGCATCGTTCCAGCCAGGAGTTTCCCACACATGTGGTGTGGTTGTAGCAACGTCTGCAATGGAATGAATGTGATTGTCATTTTAGACCAATTTTTCCCTTCCAACCAAGGAGGAATTGAGTACCCATAACTCACACTTGCGCTAAGTGGAGGTGTGTGATGAGCATACATTGAATTCACACCTCTTGTGGTAGGAATAAAGCAAGTGGGTAAACCTCCATTTTGATAGTGAGGCACTTGAATGTTTATGAGGTCTTGGAATAATGTTGTATTATTTGCAATATTGTCCAATGTGTTGGAAATGTCCCTGGTTTCATTATCATCAATTGTGCTTGCATTTGTGTCAACCATATAAGTCATTCCTTGTTCATTTTCAAGCATTTTTTTAACCTTCCTTGCTTCCTTTTCCTGTCTTGAAATTTGTTTTTGTTTCTCCTCTTGGCTTGCTCTCTCTTTTTCTTTTTCTTTTTTCAAACTCAGCTAGGAGTTTTATATAGTCATTTGAGGTGAGTAACTGTGAACTTCGCCCCAAACGAAGACTACCGGGTGTTCCTTGCTTATTTTTCATTGACACTCTTTCTACCGGTAGCTTTAGGAACCGCCCAAGTAACTTCTCCCCCCCTCCCACCTACATGTCATTGCTTGGCACTTTAGTATCTGTGGCACTTGATTGAACTATATTGTTTTCTTCATCTGGTGCCTCATTATGTGCTTCATCTTCTTCCATTGATCTATTGTCCACAAAAAAAAGAACAATTTCATTGTTCAATTCAGGCGATTATGAAGGCACGTTCATGCTTTATTCATTGGTTCTTGAGACACTGTGTTCGTTCAAGTTAATCATTGCTTCTGCCAGCCATGATGGTGGGTTTACTTGGCTTGGCAGTGTCAATTAGTCATTTTCAATGTCATTAAAATTATCAACAATTTCATTTTCAACTACATCTGCATTAACAATATCAGCAATTTCATTTTCAACTACATCTACATTGTCAACTACATGTTCAACAATGTCATCAACAATACCAGCAGCAAAAGTTCCATCTACTTGAGTTGGTAGAACAACCTCCATGTTGCTACCAATTTGTTCATAAATATACTATGTTTCACATACGTGCTCATCATCATCAGCATATAATTGTCCTTAAGAGAGGGAAATTATATTACCAGCTGCAACCACATCAGCGTGTTCACGTACTTCTTCTTACACTTCAACAGTTGTTTGGACATGCTCTTTTTCCTGACCATCCACATGAAATGCTTAGCTACAACCAGTATCATGCATAAGAGCATCATAATTCAGTGGCCATCTTCTTGTCCTCCTAAATTCGGCCTTGATATTTGATGGTGTTAGAGCCATTTTAAAAGCCTTACTTGCAAGCTCTGCTAACTCAAACCTTTTCACCTTAACCCCTAGATTCTTTGCCATCCATGCAACATGCTCTAACCTAAAATAGTTCTTGAAAGGGCCAAACACACTAACATCAAGGGGTTGCAATGTGTGAGTGGTATGAGCGGGCAGTGTTAAAAGGTCAATGCCCAAATTGTTTGCTTCCTCAATTGTTTATGTAACCATGTGGCTTCCATGGCCATTTAATATCAATAGGTGTATGTTATTAGGTGAGACACCACCTACCACAAATGCAGAAAAGTAGAAAATCCAATTTAACAAAAGTTCTTTAGTCATCCATGCATGGGGACGTGTAACCATGCATGCTCTTGGTTCACAGTTTTGTATATAATTTTTCAATTTATTTTTACCTTTGAATAGATAAAATCCTGGGATTGAAGCACCAATTGCATTGACACAACATAAAATGGTTATCCACTCCCTGCTCTTAGGAAAAATATTTTGCACGTTTAGGCTGTCTCTCTTGGAAATTACCTCATGCCACAATTCATTATATGTTTCATCACAGTTCCATATATTGTCTGCACCATAAGAATGTTTATCGTATGCACTAGAAAGAGTGTCATAAAAGTTACATACAAATGCAGGGCGCAAATTTAATGCTTTGTCTCTCTCGAGGCCCTCAACTGTACGCAATACAAGGACTGGATGCCTTTTTTAAACCCAAACCACCATGATTTACCAGTAAACCCATCTTTGAATGGGTTTGGCCTCCCTTGACAGATTGGGCCATTTATTTACACCACTCAACCACCTCGGCCTCCTCCTCTTTAGTCATAACTGTAACAGGCCCTCTATGTTTGGTGTGAGTGAGCCCATTTATCCAATAATGTATTGATGAGGGAGGAATACTATGTTTCTTTGCAGATGCCCGAATAGAATATCCATTGAACTCTATGTCGTCAATTGCAGCTAACATTTCTTCTTTTGTCCAACCTCTTATAATGCTGATCTTTTTAGTTGAAGTTGCACCTTGGACTGTGGTTGAAAGTGGCTCTGTGACTGATGGCATCACAACATCAGCTTCACCCACATGGTCATCCTCAACAACATTGCTTGGAGCATTGTTGACATTGACATCACATGTCATTTCTTCATCTGATGAAGTGCATCACAGCTAGGCACCCCTGGTCACTCTTCTGCCACTTCTCCTTGTACGAGCTACATAACTAACTCTTGCCATGGATGCAACTACCTGTAGAATTATTGCATGCATTTAGTTAAGAATAATTGAAAATAATGCTTTCATACAAGCCAAACATATCTCTGCTTTATTACAGGAATCATCAACATGTATGTTAGTAGCAGCTCAAGAGATTTTCATACATATGGCTTTTTGACAGTATCCTTAAAAAAAAATATCTACAGATGGAATTAGTTGTATGTCTTTGAATATATCAATGATTATTGTTTTGATAACTTATTTTTACACTTAAAATACAATGATTGTTTCGATAACTTGTTTTTACACCTAAAATACAATGACTGTTTTGATAACTTGTTTATAAAATATAATATTGTTTAGGGTTGTTTGGCTTTACAAATCAAAAGGGACATGTTTAATTTTCAGTTGACTACATGCAAAACCAGTTTTAAGATAGCCTCACGACACCTGATTATTTGAGTAGTTTCTCTGATTTAGAATTCTTTCTTCGCAACTTTCTAAGATTGAAAATAATGTTCAATCTGGTAACATCGTCTCTTCCTATTTATAACAATTTATAACAGTTTATAATTAGTTGTGTGTTCATGCCCAAGGTTTATGAATGCCTTTCCTTCTGTTACCCTTTTCTTATTTTCTGTCTTGTCATCTTTGATTCCTATGCTTAGCTAATGCAGAAAGATATGCTGACTTCAAGTTCAAATGATACATCTTCTATGCTCAACTATTGCAGATAGATATGTTAACTTCAAATGCTACAACTTCTTTGCTCAGTTATTGCAGATATATATGTAAACTTCAAATGCTACAGCTTCTATGCTCAGCTACTGAGATATTTTCCACAGGCTGACTTAATGATACAATTTTTTACACAAATGCTGTAGTTCCTTAAATATTGTGAATGGTTTTCTTATGTTTTGTTTTTGGTTATTTGTTTCCGGCTTCTACACTCAGCATGCATATAAACCTTCATGGGCTTTCATCAAACACTTTGGGACTAGATAGAAATATATAAATATGGGGTATATAGTGCAATTTAATCTAGCCTCACGACACCTTTTGATTATTTGAGTAGTGTCTCTAATTTATAATTCTTTCTTTGCAACTTTATAAGATTGAAGTGTAAAGAATATGGCTCACATGTAGACAAGCATTTAGAAATCTAATTTTCTTTGAGATGTGTCCAAACCCCTCTGCATATTTCTACTTTGCAGTTCCATTCACCATAAAACCCACTGCATTATAGACTACGGAGGATCACTTATTTTTCCGCTTATAAGGATGCAACTGTTGGGAAAATAGGACTAGAAAAGTGCCTGCTATACTACTTGTTCAGGTTTTTCTAGTTGTTGTACTACTACTCAAGGTTTTTCTAGTTGTTTTACTTGGCCTACGAGAGTTTGATTGGATTTTTTACACTGATGCATTTAGCCTTTTGAATTATGAGCTTGAAATGAAATCCAGTCTGATCTTTGTTTGTCATTTGAAGTCATTTTGTACCCTTCCTTCCCTAGATAACATGACCTACGTTCTTCCTTTTCATTGGTCATAAAATGGTGGTATTCAAACTATCTAGTGTTTCATAACCCCACATCTTTGTTTTCCTAAAATCCCTGTGGAGGTTATTATGATTCTATGCTAATTATATAACATACATGATGTAATTCACGTCTATATCCTCCCGTTTTTAATATCCCTCGTCGTCAAAATTCGACTATTCCTAATGTTATTGCCTAAATCTACCTCAGGCTGAAGGAAGGCAGAGTTTAGGGTAACATCAAACCACGCTTAATCTGGTAGCTAGCCCTACTAGATCGGGAGAGGGCTCTCTCCGAGTCTATCTCAGCAAAAATAATCAGTGAGGCTTGAGATGACTTGAAATAAAGGTTGATTTTAGGCTAGGTATATATGTAAAAGATTTTGATTTGATTTTGGGGGTTTTTTGTTGGAATCAAAGGGAAAGGCAGATTTTGGGTCCGGGAAATGATCAGTTTTGCAGAGGGCTGAATGGGGCAAGAAAGGCAATTGTTTTGATGCTTCGAATTGAATGAAATGGATAGCTCAGACCGGGGAGGATTTGAAGAGGGCAAGAGGCTTTCAGGAATCCTCTTTAGACAGTTGAAAACATAGAAAATTAAACAAAACTCAAGGCAGAGCACTACAAATCTAATCAATTCCACCTTTAATACTTGTTTGTTTAACTTAAGAAGAAAAGAGAAGGGAAATGATACACATGAAACATCAGTAAACTTACAATCACAGAGAAAAACACACCATCAAAACATAGAGCCACATGGATCCCAAAGAGTGTTGCAAACCCTGGTCTATTCCTTTGCCAAAATGCAGAGATGAAATGTACAATGGAGCTCAAAGCAATCCCAAGTGTCCAACCCTGAAAATGACTGAAGAACTACAAGATATAGACAAGCATAACTCATCCCCATGCCTCTAGGGGTCGAGATCACTATTTTAGGAGTTGTCTCAACAATATCTAAACTAAGAACTAGAAAATAGGCAGTGGAACAACTTGCCTCTATAAGATAGGAAACTGATTCATTCAGTGATAATTCACTTTTTGGTGAATAAATCTACTTACATGAGTGAAAATTTGTCAAAATTACATCAAAAACCATGAAATTACATCAAGTTACATCAATATCTTTACATTTGGAGATTAAAAAGTCAAACTGGCCAAAACTAGGCGAAAAACTGAGTTACTGAGTGAAAACTAGGCCAAAATTCCCAATGCGTCGCGCCTGAAATCTCTATGCATCGTGCCACTTTGGAGCTGATTTTGAGGGCCTTCTCGGAGTCCAAATTGAGTGCAGGATATATTTTTGGAAAGCTCTGCATGTCTACTTTCCAACCCAAGTGGAATTTCTAAATTTTGTTTCCATTTTCCCCTCCAAAAATGAGTTTTCCCAACACTGCTTCCTGTGTGTCCAAAAGAGGGCATAAAGGTCATTTTTAGGGTGTTTTTGACCCTTCAAGCAACCCAAAACTTGTCAAAATATTTAGGTAATGGGTAGGAATGCATAAATTTTGATGAAAAATCTAGAAATATCAAGTTTTACCCAAGAGGAGCTGCCAATTATAAGCGCGCGCCAAGTGGCACGACGCGTTGGGCAGGAAAATCTATGTTAAGGCCAAAAAATTCAAAATTGACAAAATATTTCCCAAATTTCTTGAAATTTGGGCTGAATGTACACCATCAAGTGCTATTCTAAGCCAAAGAATCTTTGGCCAAAATTTGGAGTCTATCATGCCTTTTGCGACGTTTTAATGCCCTCTTTAGCTTTGCCTTCGAGATCTTGATTCGTGCCTTGCAAACATGATTCCTCGCCCAATAATGATTCTTCATGTGCCTTAGAATGTTATTTTCCTTGTTGGCCTTCTCCAATAGCTTCTCCAGATGAATATTTACCCTCTCAAGCCAAGTCTCTCTATCAGCCTCAATCTCTCGCTCAATGGATGTCATCTCGGTTTGGCTTCTTTGGGCAGCTTGCCGGTTCTCACAGATGTTTTGCAACTCCATGATAGTTTGCCGATCTTCCAACTATTTTTTTCGCTGCTCAAGGTAGTTTATAATCCATTGGGCTCTTTGCAATTTGACAGTCAAAGCGTCTATCTCTGCCTTCTGCTCCTGAATAGTCTCTCTCAACTTTGAGCTTGGTGAGCTCAAATCTTCATCAATGAGTATGAAACCTGTATCCTGGCCACCTGAAGGCCCCTCATCCTACATGGGCCTCTTACCTCTATCCTGTACCTGTACCTGTGCTGCTAATGATGGAATCGAGACCCCTTCCACCCCAGGTGGAGATAATACTCGTTGGGCTACTGCAAATAATCCTCTAGTGCCTCTCTGATAAGTGACATACATCGGCACACTAGTAGTCTTTGTCTCCTAACCTTCATGCTGATATGAAGGTTCACCTGCATCATGAAAAACCTCCGGAGGGACCTGAGGAGCTATGAAGAAATCATTTGAAATGAAATCCTCCCATGAAATACCCTGCAAGCCGAGTTGATGCGCAACCACAATCTTAATGAGTGCGTAGTGATAAATACTGTTGTACTGCTGCTCAGGAGTTTTCCTTTGCACGAGAGTGGTCATTCTCTTAATATTCAGGCACATGAAATAAGGGAGGTTCATCATCCTCACCCTGGTAAAATGCATCAATAACCTGATATGATAGGCATAGAGACGTGAAAACCGGCCCTCACAACTGAAATATCTGATAATAGGTTTCATCAAAGGAGCATAGGAATCCTTTAGGAACTGGAAAGGAAACACCCTGCTAAGTTGTTTCACAAAGCTAGGCCTGATATATGGTTCATAATGCACTCTTTCAACCTGTTGTCTTTTGTTCCATTCTTCTCCAACATTGGGTATTCTGGTTGCTTGAGAGATAGTTTCTGGTGTTAAAGTGAATATCACACCAGCAAGGGTGACCTGACCATCATGTAAATGTAATACAAAAAACCGTGCCAGCTCCTGATGATGATGGACCCTAGCAACCATTTCACAAAATGGGTAACAAGACTGCTGTTGGAAACATGCCATGGCAAGTGGACAGGCCTGTAACTCAGCCAATGAAGTGGGCTCCTCTCTCACATGTCTGCCACTCTTATGAGGCCTTCTAGGTGCATGTAGTTCAGTGGTGGAATCATTGTCTCGTTCATAAGATGTATCGATATCTGTCTCCATGATGTCCAAGGTATATGCAAGGTCTATGTTGTCTTGTATGAGAATTTTGGTGTTTTTTATTGGATTGCCAAATATGTGTCAAATGGGAGGGAATATGGAGGAATAGGGTAATGAAAATGATGGGCTATAATCAAGTGAAATTGTGAGTTTTCCACTTGAAATCTGTGTGTTGGGACAACCACTTAACTTTTTGGGATAACTTGGGATTTGAGGGAAATTTACAAGTGGTATGGGGACAATGGGAATGGGATAGGGATGATTGACTTGGGATGTCAAGAGATAGGGAAATGGGGATTGTGGTGAGAAAATAAACAGTGAGGAGGGAAAAAATGAGGTAAGGGAAATGTAAATATTTGACACCAAAACCAATTTTAAAACCCTAGGAGCATTCTTAAACAAGACACTAGGGTTTGAGTTTTTTGCATTTAAATTCTCATATGAACACCAAACACTTGTTAAGAGCAATGAGGAAGTGACTTTGACTTACTCGAACAAGGAGAGACCGAGCAAATTTTGATGATTGAAAAGAATGGCAAAAAAAACGTGTGTTCCAGCCCAGTGCGCCGCACCCTTCCAATGCGCCGCGCAGGAGCAAACTCACACACAGGGAAACAACCCTATGCGCCGCGCTCGCCCGATGCGTCGCGCCGGCTACCCAATGCGCTGTGCTCTACAATTTCAACACAATCCGACCTCCAAACTTCTTCCTTCACTCCTCACGGGTTCTCCTTGGCTCACTACTGTCTCTTGGCACACAAATGAAGTTTAAGCTTGAAAATATCTTATATGCCAAGGATTTAAATTTTTCATTTGAAAAACCCACTTTATAATGTTGCAAACTTGACATTTCACTTTAAATGTTGTTTTGTTTCCTTTGTGCTTTTGGACTGAATAATGAGCTTCTGTCTGTCTTGCAGGGGAATGAATGGCATGGAACTTTGGCAAAGGCGACCAGGGTTGCGAATGGAGCATTATTACAACTGAAAAAACTTGAAAATTACATTGCATTTATTACTTAAAGATGAAATAGACTATTTTTCTTCAAAACAGAGTTTTGAAGAAAAATCATTATCAAGCATTATGATGATGAAATTTTTGCACTGAAACCTTATTTGAAGTTTCCTCATGTGCCTGCTGACCATTATTAGACATTTTGAGAACTGATTAATAAAACCCTAGACCTAATGAGACTAAAAACCCTAAAATGACTCTTTGCCAACTATGAGACCAAACATGACTGTACATGATTTTAATGAATAGAAATAGGCCAGCAGGTACACGACATGAGGGATATGAGTGACAAGCCCCTACCGGCAGATGATCCATGCTCCTAATGGAATGCGGTTGACTGAACTAAGTGAGACACCTAAAATGAAAGGCAACAAAAGAAATTTGATCTCTGACGGAGGGATGAAGATACCGACTCTAACATTGGCTCCACTGGGGATGGTAGCTCCTTGGAGGTGCCAAGAACTACAGATTTATGGGAGAGTAGGCAGTGCCTTCGTCCATTGGGCTATGGATTCAATAATTTCGACAAACCAACAGAAGAATCTTGACTCATTTTATTGACTGAAAATTGACTCAAACAAACTCAATTTCGAAACCAAACATGACCGAAAAACCTGACTCAATAAACTCAAACCAAAGTTGAAATCAATATTCAGAGTTATAGCCTTCACCTCGGGCCCCAAACTGAAGGAATGATGACAGCACACACTTCCAATGAAACTGAAACAAACCGGTATGTACAGTGATAATGTAAAACAGCAGAAAACATTTCAAAAATGATACCACTTGAGCAGCCGACCATTGACCGGCCCTCCTAGACAATCTTCCCCATTCATTTCTTTCAACAAGAAAGCATTTTGGCCCCGATATGCAGCAATTTTGAAGGGTCCTTTCCAGAGATTTTCGAACTTACCATGCTTACCTTTTTCTTCATTTCTTGCATCCCATTTCAACACCACTTCTTCCAATTGAAACTTGTCCGCTTTTGCTTTTCTGTCATATATTTTCTTAATTCTCTCTTGCAGCTTCAAAGTGTTCTGAAAAACCTCCTCTCTAGTCTGTTGTAAATGGATCATTTGATTTATTCTCCTTTGCATATGATCACCTTCACTACCAACTTCCTGAAGAAGTTTGACCACTGGAACTGCGAGAGAGGTAGGAAATACCGTGTCAACACCATATACTAGCTCAAAGGGGGACATACCTTAAGATTTCTTCTGACTCACTCTATCTGCCCAAAGTGCATTAACAAATTTCCTATGCCAAATTTTCTTGTTTATTTCCAGCAGCTTTTTGATAATGTTGACCAAAGATTTATTCGAGGACTCGGCCAATCTGTTGCCTTGTGGATGATAAGCGGTTGACTGCCCCAAAGTGATTTGATACTTATCTCAAAACTCAATCATTCTTTTTGATTTGAAAGCTGCTGCATTATTAGTAATTAACTTATTTGGACAGCCAAAACGAGACAAAATATTGTTCTCAAGAAATGAAATTATTACCGAATCTGTGGCCTGCCTGGTGGGAATCGCCTCAATCCATTTAGTGAAATAATTCGTCGTTGTGAGGATCCACTTATGCTGAGCTGAAGAAGCAAGATGGATTTCGCCAATGAAATCCAAACCCCACTGCTGAAAAGGAGCACTTACTTCAATGGGCTTAAGCGGAAAAGGCTGCAATTTCTTCCTCCCTTCAAAAATCTGACATTCATGGCAGCTTTTAACAGTTTTTTACACATCAGCAAAGAGAGTCGGCCAATAATATCCTCCTCTCAAAAAAATTTTGGCCGTTGTTTTCCAGAAAAGGTGACCTCCGCAATCTCCCTTATGAAAATCTTCCATAACCTGTTTTGCTTCTTCTTCCACCAAACAATTTAGCAAAACACCACCGGGATCTTTCCAATAGAGTGCATTATTCATAATACAAAACTTGGAAGCCTTCAATTTCAGAGTCCTACTTTTGTTTTTATCCATGTCTTGCGGTGGTGACAAATTTTGGAGCACATATACAATATCCGAATACCAAGGAGAAAGAACAAATATTTCTGATACCTGAATTAGCGAACTTTCTTCATTTTCCTCGGACATAGCAGCAATGAGATTAATGTCCAAGGCATGCAAATTTGACTCAGCCATTAGCTTAGCCAACCCTTGTCCTTTGATAAGCTTTGTATGCTTTATCTCCACATCATACTCCAACAAGGCAGCAATCCATTTGCCTCGTCTCCCCTCTGGATCTGTTTGCACTAAAAAATCCTTAACAGCAGCATTAGGAACATAAGCAAGAATGTGAGAATGCAGAATATATACTCGAAAATATTTCAATGCTTTCACTAAGGCAAGAGCTTGCTTTTCAATAATGTTATACTTTAAGGCTATATCTCTTATGGTTCGGCTGAAAAAAGCAATTGGTTTTTCATGTTGATATCTTTTCTGCATCAATACTACTGCCATAGTATGCTCCGAGGCAAATGAAAACAAAATAAAATCCTGAGTATAGTCCGGGCTGATCAAAACCAGAGCTGAAGAAAGAGCCAATTTCACTAAATTGAAAGACTTTACAGCCGCCTCAGTCCATTTCACTACGCTATCTTTCTTAAGCATGTTTGTAATTTCCCTTAAATGTTCTGCAAGATTGGGCACAAAGCGGCGTAAGAAATTCATCTTACCATTGAATGATTGGATCTCCTTTTTGTTTCGGGGAAGATCAATTTGTTGAATAGCTTCTACTCGAGCTAGATCAATGCAGATGCCATCCTTCAATATAATATGACCAAGAAGCTTGCCCTCATCCATGGCAAACAAACTCTTCTTCGGATTGAGAGACACACCATATTTTCTACACTGCTGAAAAACAATCTTCAAATGGTAAAGGTGCTCTTCATCTGAATTAGAAAAGACTGTCAAATCATCAAGATACACAACTAGAAAAACATCCTTCTCATTTGCAAATGCCATATCCATTGCTCATTGAAAGGTTGCACCAACATTCTTCAAACCGAAAGGCATTTTAGCATAATGGAAAGTTCCCCACGGAGTGGTGAACGTTGTTTTGTCTCTATCATCCTCATGGACCAGAATTTGGTTATAACCGGAATAACCATCGAGTAGTGACATACGAGATGCTCCAACTACTCGCTGAAGTATGTGATCCATTTTGGGCAATGGATAATTATCTTTCAAAGAAACCTTATTCAGATTCCTAAAATCAATGCATAAGCGAATCTCACCTGTTTTCTTGCGCACGGGCACCAAATTAGAAATCCAATCTGAAAATCTTATGGGAATGATGATACCAGCCTTGTACAACCGATTCACTTCCTTCTCTATTGAGGGCAGCAACTTTGGATTTATTTCTCTCAACTTCTGCCGAAAGGGCTTTTGATTTGGCTTGATCGGAATGGTGTGCTGAATTATGTTTGTGTCGTATGTCTTCAAATCTGAATAGTCCCAAGCAAATACATCAGCAAAAGAAGATAATAAACTAATATACTTTGCTTTTACCTATGGGGGCAATGCTTTGGACAATTTCACCATTTTTGGATTTTCTGCTGATCCAATGTTCACATCCTCAACTCCTTTTTCGGTTGGCCGGAAGGTTGGTTTTCGAGCTACGTCATCTTGGTCGAAAGCTCCTCTAAAGGTATTAAACCTTTAGGAATGACATTATCCTTCAACTGCAAAAATTCCATCTGATTTACTTTCACATCAGCCTCGCCATCATCATGCTCCACATCAATTGAAGTGTCTTTGAATTTATCTTCATTATGCAGAAATTCATCAATTTCTTCATCATCTTGAAACACTTGCCAATACCTTTGATTGTCCGGAACGGTCGTACGATGCTTCACATGAATTTCAAATTTGTTACTTGAGTTCATAGGAATTTTCAAATTACTTGTTGCCTTTGCAAGTGCATCTGCAATACCATTCTGAATACGAGGGACACAAGTCAAAGTATAATGTGAAAACAATCTCAAGATATCTAGTATCGCATTTTGGTAGGCCTGCATTCGAGGATGCTTAGCTTGGTATTCACCTTTCACTTGCTTGATAACTAACTCGAAGTCACCATAAACTACAATCCTCTTAGCATTCAAATTTCTAAGAATTTTTAGACCAACAATTAAAGCTTCGTATTCAGCCTCATTATTTGAACAATCGAAAGCCAATTTATAAGAACAGACCCTTACATTACTCGGCACTTTGTTTGGGGCGGAAAAAGGGATGCGTACCCAAATGCCAATTCCAGCACTGTCATTTCCTACTGCACTATCAAAATCCATGGTCCACAAACCATCTTCATCCTCTTCCAAGTGCTGAAATTCTGTTTGCTCTGTTATTTCTGCTTGATGTCCATCAACCTTTTGCTGTTGTCGGAAGGTTGATTGCTCAGCGGTACTTTCAAGTTTTTGTCTCTCTTTCTTTAAGACCTCTCTAAAATTCTCAGTGATTTCCGGAATGTCTTCTACTTCAACTAATTGGCTATTTACATCATTAAAACTATATGAATATAAAACAAATGATTCTAAATCAGTATGTACATAATTGATTGGATGATTTACCGGTTTCTCCTTATTGGTGATCATATACTTCATCTTTTGCTCCCGATATAATTTCCTCATCTGACCAAACACAGGAATAGTAACATAGGAGAAATCAAGCTGCAATGTCCCTTTAAGTTTCGCTCCCCAAGATCTAGAAAGAAGCATGCCAAATCTAGGAGGAATATCCGCCACAACCACATCCATCAAAACATTTTTAGTCGGAATCTGATCCAAACTGACCACCAAATCTTTGATAAGCCCAATGCATCTTACTCTACTAGAATCGAAAGAGTAAAGATCATGATACTTTCTAGTGATATCCAATCCCAATTTCTCCATGATTTCCCTCGACATGAGATTATGAGATGCTCCGGAATCAAACATAGCATTGTGTAACACATAATCATGGAATCTAAGGTTGATATAAAAAGGAGGCACATCACTATCTGGAGACTCATCATCCAATGCTGGACCAAAAATCAACTCACGTTGATCATCTTCCACATTTACCATATCAGATAATGGATCTAAATTCAAAATCTTAGACACCTGACCCTTATAGCTGCTGCTCTTCATCAATTCAGTCAAAGGAATGGATACTTTTAACTTAGCAATTTCATTTTCTAAGTTAAAAAATGAAATTTTCTCTACCTATTTAGCTGGAACATCCTTCTTTTCATTTTTCTCCTTTGATACAATTGGCTGATTGGATCTTTCATTTGCTGATGGGGATTTGCTAGTAGTGGGATCAGCTATCTCTTTTCCCTTCTTCTGCGCAACGAGTGAATCATTCTTTGGTGCTGAAACTTCTGTTCTCTTTTGAATTGGATTAATAGGCACATCTTTGTTTCTGAGTGAATATTGTCGTTTTCGGGCTGTCAAGGCATTCATGTATCCCCTCTGATACTCATCAGACTCTTCTTCAAGAGCTGTATCATTTTCCAAGATGAAATCCTCGTCTTTTGTACAGCTGAGCTTTCAGAATACTCCTCATCTTCAGTGATAAAAATTGGCATATCATCACGTGTAAAGAAATGATTCTCTTCTCCTATTATATTCTCTTCAACATCTGATTCCGGACCAACAAAATTTTGCTGTAAGGGTGCCTTCACTTGCTGTTGTACTGTCGGTTCTTGTGCTCGCTGCTCTCTTTGCTTGATTCTGAATTGCGGTTGTTGCTGGCCACGGAAGTTAGGATTTCTGATATGCGGTTCAGGATTATCAAGTGTTAGTCTTTCAAACATCTTTTCCATCTTTCAAAGCATTTGATCTGATGTAGAAACCTCTTCCTTTATTGCTACTTTCTTTTTAGCTTTCATTCTAGCTCTCATGGCATTCAAATTAGCTTCAACGCTGACTGCAATCTTCTGCATATCCTCTAAAGTGCCTGGATCTCTCTCCCTCAATTGATAAGCCATGTTAGGATCGAAACCATTCAGAAACTTAATCAAAGCTGACCCCCTAGGTGGCTTTATATCATCAGGAATTGCATTGTAAACAGTATTGAATATAATACAATAATCTTGGACAGACTCACCAACATTTCGCTTGATATTGTCATATTCGGAAAGGATTGAAAGAGGGTCTTTCTTTACTTCCCATCGATCCAAGAATTGTCTCTGAAGATTAGGTAGTGTAGCAATACTTCTAGGCGGCAAAGCTCTGAACCACTTCCTCACTTCTCCTCCAAAAGTTTTAGCAAACAATCTCATTGTCACATTTTCGGCATCGATCTCATGAAGGTCAAAGAAATCTGCCATTTTATCCACATGTTGCTGAGCAGTGACACTTTGAGGAGTGCCATCAAACAATGGAATTTTTATTTGATAATCAGCGGGCATGTCATCCAAGTTTTGAGGCAATATGAGGGGTGCAAAACGGGCAGCCATTGCTTTGGGTGGATTTACAACCGGTCTTGGGGATATAGGAGGAGTCGGAGCAGTTGATGTATGTGGTGTGGATGGAGGTGATACTATTGCATATTGTTGATCAGAGATAGATGGTTGCACAGGAATGGTAGGAATGAAAGGAGGCTCGGTAGGAATTTGTGAACCAGATGTAATTGCTGATGACCCAAGAGTTGCAGATGCAGACTCTATGAATTCAAGAATGTTTGTTGCCACAATGGAATTCTGAATATTCAAAATGTAACTGTCAATGGATCTATTAGCCTGTTCAATTTCAAGATATTTGATAAACTCTGGATTTATGACAGTAGAATCAATAGCACTTTCAGACTTAGTCTCAAACAACGACAACTCAAATTGTTCATCAAACTCAAGATCTTCAAGATACTCAAAAACAGCGGGACATGAATGAGATTTGAACACAGGAATCGTAGGACTTTCTCGACGAAGGATTCTCGAAATAAGATTGGGATTCTCATACACAGGAGGTGGATCGGGATCCAGATTTGCTCTGGTATGTCGTCTGGAAGCCAGTGTGCTGAATTATTTTCAAAAATAAAAGGGACAAAACCAACTTGCTCGGCCTATCAAATTCTAAACTCACCATCCAAAATTCTAGAATGATCTGATGTACTGGGGCAATTTACAAGTCAGATGTTATGTTTACAAACTAGACCGGAGATTGACTGAAGCAGTGTTTATCTACTTTCGCTAATGCAAAGCAAGAGCGTTTCGAAGGCTACCAGGCATAACTTCAGGCTTTGTCTGTAGCTTATAAAACGAATAACACTAACAAGCAAACCATTTTGTCCCCAGTATGGTCGCCACTATGTTATTGCCTAAATCTACCTCAGGCTGAAGGAAGGCAGATTCTAGGTTAACATCAAACCACACTTAATCTCGTAGCTAGCCCTACCAGATCGGGAGAGGGTTCTCTTCGGGTCAATCTCAGCAAAAATAATCAGTGAGGCTTGAGATGACTTGAAATAAAGGCTGATCTTAGGCTAGGTATATATGTGAAAGAGTTTGATTTGATTTTGGGGGTTTTTTGTTGGAATCAAAGGGAAAGGCATATTTTGGGTCCGAGAAATTATCAGTTTTGCAGAGGGCTGAATGGGGCAAGAAAGGCAATTGTTTTGATGCTTCGAATTGAATGAAATGGATAGCTCAGACCGGGGAGGAGTTGAAGAGGGCAAGAGGCTTTCAGGAATCCTCTTCAGACAGTTGAAAACATAGAAAATTAAACAAAACTCAAGGCAAAGCACTACAAATCTAATGAATTCCACCTTTAATACTTGTTTGTTTAACTTAAGAAGAAAAGAGAAGGGAAATGATACACATGAAACATCGGTAAAACTTACAATCACAGAGAAAAACACACCATCAAAACATAGAGCCACATGGATCCCAAAGAGTGCTGCAAACCCTGGTCTATTCCTTTGCCAAAATGCAAAGATGAAATGTACAATGGAGCTCAAAGCAATCCCAAGTGTCCAACCCTGAAAATGACTGAAGAACTACAAGATATATACAAGCATAACTCATCCCCATGCCTCTAGGGGTCGAGCTCACTAGTTTAGGAGCTTTTTCAACAAGATATAAACTAAGAACTGGAAAATAGGCAGTGGAACAACTTGCCTCTATAAGATAGGAAACTGATTCATTCAATTACAATTCACTTTTTGGTGAATGAATCTACTTATATGAGTGAAAATTTGTCAAAATTACATCAAAAACCATGAAATTACATCAATTTACATCAATATATTTACAATTGGAGATAAAAAAAAGTCAAACTGGCCATAACTAGGCGAAAAAATGAGTTACTAAGTGAAAACTAGGCCAAAATTCGCAATGCGCCGTGCCTGAAATCTCTATGCGTCGCGCCACTTTGGAGCTGATTTTGAGGGCCTTCCTGGAGTCCAAATTGAGTGCAGGATAGCTTGTTGGAAATATCTGCCTGTCTACTTTCCAACCCAAGTGGAATTTATGAATTTGGTTTCCATTTTCCCCTCCAAAAATGAGTTTTCCCAACACTGCTTCCTGTGTGTCCTAAAGAGGGCAGAAAGGTCATTTTTAGGGTGTTTTTGACCCTTCAGGCAACCCAAAAATTGTCAAAATATTTAGGTAATGGGCAGGCATGCATAAATTTTTATGAAAAGTCTAGAAATATCAAGTTTTACCCAAGAGGAGCTGCCAATTATAAGCGCGCGCCAAGTGGCGCGACGCGTCGGGCAGGAAAATCTGTGTTAAGGCCAAAAAATTCAAAATTGACAAAATGTTTCCCAAATTTCTTGAAATTTGGGCTGAATGTCCACCATCAAGCGCTATGTTGAGCCAAAGAAGCTTCAGCCAAAATTTGGAGTCTATCATGCCTTTTGCGACGTTTTAATGCCCTCTTTAGCTTTGCCTTCAGGATCTTGATTCGTGCCTTGCAAACATGATTCATCGCCCAATAATGATTCTTCATGTGCCTTAGAATGTTCTTTTCCTTTTTGGCCTTCTCCAATAGCTTCTCCAGATGAATATTGACCCTCTCAAGCCAAGCCTCTCTATCAGCCTCAATCTCTCGCTCAATGGATGTCATCTCGGTTTGGCTTCTTTGGGTAGCTTGCCGGTTCTCACGGATGTTTTGCAACTCCATGATAGTTTTCTGATCTTCCAACTGTTTGTTTCACTGCTCAAGGTAGTTGATAATCCATTGGGATCTTTGCAATTTGACGGTCAAAGCATCTATCTCCGCCTTCTGCTCCTGAATAGTCTCTCTCAAATTTGAGCTCGGTGAGCTCAAATCCTCATCAATGAGTATGAAACTTGTATCCTGGCCAGCTGAAGGCCCCTCATCCTGCATGGGCCTCTTACCTCTGTCCTGTACCTGTGCTGCTGATGATGGAAGCGAGACCCCTTCCACCCAAGGTGGAGATAATAGTCGTCGGGCTGCTGCAAATAATCTTCTAGTGCCTCTATGATAAGTGACATACATCGGCACACTAGTAGTCTCTGTCTCCTGACCTCCATGCTGATATGAAGGTTCACCTGCATCATGAACAACCTCCGGAGGAACCTGAGGAGCTGGGAAGAAGTCATTAGAAATGAAATACCCAACAAGCCAAGCTGATGCACAACCACAATCTTAATGAGTGCGTAGTGATAAATATTGTTGTACTGCTGCTGAGGAGTTTTCCTTTGCACGAGAGTGGTCATTCTCTCAATATTCCGGCACATGAAATAAGGGAGGTTCATCATCCTCACCCTGGTAAAATGCATCAATAACCTGATATGATAGGCATAGAGACGTGAAAACCGGCCCTCACAACTGAAATATCTGATAATAATTTTCATCAGAGGAGCATAGGAATCCTTTAGGAACTGGAAAGGAAACACCCTGCTGAGTTGTTTCACAAAGCTAGGCCTGATATATGGTTCATAATGCACTCTATCAACTTGTTGTCTTTTGTTCCATTCTTCTCCAACATTGGGTATTCTGGTTGCTTGAGAGATAGTTTCTGGTGTTAAAGTGAATGTCACACCAGCAAGGGTGACCTGACCATCATGTAAATGCAATACAAACAACCAAGCCAGCTCTTGATGATGATGAACCCTAGCAACCATTTCACAAAATGGGTAACAATATTGTTGTTGGAAACATGCCATGGAAATTGGACAGGCGTGTAACTCAACCAATGAAGTGGGCTCCTCTCTCACATGTTTGCCACTCTTATGAGGCCTTCTAGGTGCATGTAGTTCAGCGGTGGAATCACTGTCTTGGTCATAAGATGTATCGGTATCTGTCTCCATGATGTCCAAGGTCTATGCAACGTCTATGTTGTCTTGTATGAGAATTTTGGTGTTTTTTATTAGATTGCCAAATATGTGTCAAATGGGAGGGAATATGGAGGAATAAGGTAATGAAAATGATGGGCTATAATCAAGTGAAATTGTGAGTTTGCCACTTGAAATCTATGTGTTGGGACAACCACTTAAATTTTTGGGATAACTTGGGATTTGAGGGAAATTTACAGGTGGTATGGGGACAATGGGAATGGGATAGGGATGATTGACTTGGGATGCCAAGAGATAGGGGAATGGGGACTGTGGTGAGCAAATAAACAGTGAGGAGGGAAAAAAGGAGGTAAGGGAAATGTAAATATTTGACACCAAAACCAATTTTAAAACCCTAGGAGAATTATTAAACAAGAGACTAGGGTTTGAGTTTTTTGCATTTAAATTCTCATATCAACACCAAACACTTGTTAAGAGCAATGGGGAAGTGACTTTGACTTTCTCGAACAAGGAGAGATCGAGCAAATTTTGATGATTGAAAAGAATGGAAAAAAAAATGTGTGTTCCAGCCCAATGCGCCGCGCCCTTCCAATGCACCGCGCAGGAGCAAACTCACACACAGGGAAATGACCCTATGCGCCGCACTTGCCCGATGCGTCGTGTCGGCTGCCCAATGCGTCGCGCTCTACAATTTCAACACAATCCGACCTCCAAACTTCTTCCTTCACTCCTCACGAGTTCTCCTTGGCTCACTACTGTCTCTTGGCACACAAATGAAGTTTAAGCTTGAAAATATCTTATATGCAAGGATTTAAATTTTTCATTTGAAAAACCCACTTTATAATGTTGCAAACTTTACATTTCACTTTAAACACTGTTTTGTTTCCTTTGTGCTTTTGGACTGAATAATGAGCTTATGTCTTTCTTGTAAGGGAATGAATGGCATGGAACTTTGGCAAAGGCGACCAGGGTTGCGAATGGAGCATTATTACAACTGAAAAACTTGAAAATTACATTGCATTTATTACATAAAGATGAAATAGACTATTTTTCTTCAAAACAGAGTTTTGAAGAAAAATCATTATCAAGCATTATGATGATGAAATTTTTGCACTGAAACCTTATTTGAAGTTTCCTCATGTGCCTGCTGACCATTATTAGACATTTTGAGAACTGATTAATAAAACCCTAGACCTAATGAGACTAAAAACCCTAAAATTACTCTTTGCCAACTATGAGACCAAACATGACTGTACATGATATTAATGAACAGAAATAGGCCAGCAGGTACACGACATGAGGGATATGAGTGACAAGCCCCTACCGTTAGATGATCCATGCTCCTAATGGAATGCAGTTGACTGAACTGAGTGAGACACCTAAAATGAAAGGCAACAAGAGAAATTTGATCTCTGATGGAGGGATGAAGATACCGACTCTAACACCTAATATCCTCCAAAATTTGGCCTCAACAGGCAAATTATCACTCCTGAAATGAACGAGCCCAGGTGATAGGGAGAGTTAATCCTAGGTTTATAGTTAACCAAATTGAAGGTAAATGGTATTGGATGTAACAATTAAGTAGGCCTTGGTTTACTATGGCACTTATATTGGGCCTACCGTAGATCTGAATTCTCTTCCTACAGGACTTTGATTTTACTAGACCTACAGGACTTTGATTAACAAGACCTACAGGACTTTGATTTTACAACAACAACATATACAGTGTGATAGAGATGCTCATATCTTCCTATTTTCCTAATTAAGTGATGTGAGATTTACATTACCTGCCACCAATTTCACATTGGCAGAACATTTAGAGACTGAGCTACTTAAAAGGAGACTTGGCTGCTGGCAATAATCAAACACATGATTATTGTAAGTGTGCAGAAACAAGAAGCCCAGGTTTCTTTCTCAAGTAGGTTTTAAACTAAGTCTTTAATTTCTAATCTATGAAATTGTTCTCTTGAATCCTTTTCACATGCAGTCAATCTAGTTGTTGATGTTTATGAATAACATCACAGTGACAAACTTATTGTACAATAAATTATACATGCTTTATGATAGATGGTTGCCAAAAATATTTGGGAAGACACGGCAATTTTGCAAGTTCTTTGGTTGCTAAGGGTAGCCTTAAATTTTGCAAGTTGTTTGGTTGTTGAGGGTAGCCTTAGCTCTGTTCTTTGACCTAGTTGTAAAGTGCATTGCCTAGAACTATTGATAACATTCATCTCCTCAACTCAAATCAAAGGAGAGAACTGTAAGAACACTGAAATAAATACTTAGAAATGCAAATAAGAGCACTGAAATAAAGACTCATAAATGAAAATAAAAGTGCCAGAAAATTGAAATAAAGACACATAAATTAAAACAAAATTGTAAGAAAATTGTGTTGTAATTGACAAAACTAACATGAATATACTGTGAAATGTTCTGTGGTGTGTTCTGTGATGGTTTGTCTCCAGGGCTGGTGAATATTTTGAATGTGAAACATGTAACCTCAGTAGTGGTTGAACTTTTTTTATAGTTTTTTGCAGTTGAATTTAATTGGTGACAATGATGGACATGGATTACAATGGCTTCATTTTGCATGTGTGATCATGATTAAATTTGATGTGATCTAATGGTTGGGAATTTGTTTTTGTTGATCCATGTGCTTTGATCTGTTTTAATGGGAAATAGATTAGGTTATATTTCATTTATTGAATTTATTGGGTGGGTGCCATTTATTGTACACAGTGGGTTTAAATTTTGTTATTGGGTGGGTGCCATTTATTGAACACAATGGGTTTAAATGTTGAATAACACAACAGTTATGGCTAACATACATTTAGTTTTATTATGTGTAGGTATTAATATTTACTTGTGATACACAACATCAGGGCTGATCACATGGGATGAAGTGACTGGCTTTTTGTACTTCTTGAATTGACCATTTTGGAAGGAAAAATGGTTTTATGAGTTTTCTAGTTGACACAATAGGATTTGTACTCTTAATACTTATTAAACTATTTATGGACAGTTGTGGGCCCAGTCAATTTTGGACTTAATTTAATATATATTTGGACTTCAAGTTATTTCTTTTTGTTTAATTATTGGTTGCATATATGTATATTTTTGGTGGGTTGATGGGACCAATACTATAGTAATTACTAGTCCTTGCACAACATTAGACATCTCTCCCCTGGTGGATAGAATGGAGTGGAGTTTCTATTCGTGTACTTGTTGACTAACCAGAAATTTTCATGCCTCATCGTTCCGTTATTCATCCACGCTATGTGCGTTCCATCATTATGGTTCAGCTATGCCAACATAATACAGGTACCTAATCCCCAATTATTCCAAGAGAACAAGAAAGTGTAGCCATGTTGAGTAGGACAAGGCATGTTAAACTCTAAGTTTTTTCGCTTCCATTCCAGAGGAAGCCCTCCATGATTCATGTTGCATCCACAGTGAGAATCTTCTTGCTTGCATTCTAGAGGAAGCCCTCCAAGATTCATGTTGCATCCACAGTGAGAATCTTCCATATTGTTCGAAATGCGACAATATCTAAGCTCTTTGCCATTGTATTAGTTCGACTATTGGTTATGTATTTTGGCATCTCAGTAGTTCTTGATGGGTTTTTTATGTACATAAGCCCTCTGAAACTCAGTTCTATAGAAAATGGTAACAATAATAATACCACTACTCTTTCCCCTAAATTTTTTGCATGACGCACTTCATATTATCTGCAGAAGGAGCCAAGAATGAAACATCCAGACATGATTTTGAAAGAGGAAATGAGCTCCTGTTGCGGTGATATCTCCTTTTAAATTGCTCAATGAGTAGAGACGGTGAACACCCGTATATAATGTTAATAAATGTTGTGTATTTATAAGTTTGAAATGATTGGTTTGTTTTTGCATGTATTTATGAGCTCATTTTCTTCTCAACTTTCATCAAATATATTTAATATCATGTTTGAATTGAACTTCAGGTTCAATGCAAACACTTTTCTCGAGAGGAGAGGATTCAAAACGACCATGTGGTGTTTATGGGGGATTCCATTTGAAGGAACCAGTGAGAGTCTCTAATTTGCATGCTAGGTGTTGAGTCTCAATTCTGCATCTTTTCCATACACTTTTCTATACCTTTTTTCACTCACCTGAACCTCCCAAGTTGTCAATATCATTTGCAAAAGAGCATCTGACATGGTTTTTAATTATATTTTTGTGTTTGCTATTTGATTTAGATTTTGTTCATTCAGCTGCGGAATCTTTCCACTTTCCGCAGCTGCTACAACTTTCCGCAGCTATTTTGTGAAAATCTATGTTACAGGTGTCTACAGGGAAAACGAGCCACATGGGCAAGTCAAGAATGATGTGGACATGGTTCGTGTTCTATTGGTTCGAGCAAACTCATCTAAAGAAGCCGCGGTCAAAGGCGTCCACATGGAAGTCAACCATAGAGTCTTACGGTGACAAGACTCTGTTCCGTGTCACGTAAAGGTTCATATGGCCGTCTCTGAGCTTGCGGAGGACAAGTCGACATCTGTACATGGCTCCATAGTCGAATTCAAGCATCCACTTCTCATAGATTTATTTTCCAACACGGCCATGATCCTAGATCCGTGGACGTAATGGTCTACGTGTTCTACACCAGCATAAACTTTAGGAGACAGTTATATTTCTTTTGTTATATATAACGCGTTTGCATATGCACTAGGCATATCAATTCCAAACAAGACTAGGATTTTCTAATTCCATGTAAATCCCATCATAAAGCACAAGGAATTTAGGTCCTTCAAATTTGAAGATTGTAATTATACAATAGAATATTACAGGTCACCTTTTTTGGTTTTATAGCACTGCCTGCTTATAGGAGCTCCTCTTGAGGTTCAAACCACGCTTAAAGTCGATGCCATGGATTATATGTCACATCTTTGGTATAATGGAGATGCTTTGATCTTCAACACAACACATTTGTGGAACTATGTGAAGGCAATAAGAGGATATGTACTGCATTTTGGCCTTTGGTTTTTGAGAGAAGAACGATGCTAGTTTGAGGGGAGTGGAATATTTTGACAAAATATTTTTACAAGGGTTGTTAATTCCAAGAGGGAAATACTATGGAGAGCTTGTGTACATGAAAAACCCATAACTTCTTAGAATTCCAGTGAAGTTTGAAAGTAGTCTCCCATGAATGCAAACACACTGTAATGATGTAAGACAGGGAAGGGAGTTTGAATTACGAGGGGAGCTGGAGTTTGAGTATAGTTTAAGCGCTTAGAGAGTGGTGCACATTAACAAAACAAAGAGTTGAGGATGGAGCTAAATAAAGATGGTGGATGGAAAATGGGGCCAGGGAGCTGGTCAAAGTACCATCGGAGAATTTTAAAAATTGGTAGCTGGGAAAGCCAAAACATAGTGTGAGTAGGGTATGCCTTTATAAAATATTCATCCCATTGAACAAGGTTTTCGGACACGTGTCCGTCTAATTATTATAAAGCACTTAGTCTAAAAAAGTAGTGTTTTGGCCCAGAATCCGGCAAAGATTTTGAAAAAATCCGGCAAATATTTTATTAGAATCTTGTTTACGGTTGTTAAACGTTAGTATTTTGAGTGTCCTAAGGGTTTTTGATAGTGCTGAATCCATTTCCACTATCAAAAATGGATTCCAAACACTCCAACTACCTGATTTTTTGAATTTTAGTTGACCGGATTTGTTAGGTCCCTATATTACTAGTATAGTCCCTTATTATTGTTAGTGTAACCCCCTTATTGTTATTATTGTACCCTTGTAACCCCCATATTGTTATTATTGTGCCCTTAAATTATTATTGTTAGGTTAGCTAGGATTACATTGCGGCCCTCTAGGATTACATTATGGCCCCATGGACTCCTATATATATAAATGAGGTTTTGTAAATTGTATCATCCAAGAATTGTTCATTTATATAATGTATTGGAGGTTTCCCCCTCGAAGTGGCTTATTTCTAAGGCGTTGATATATCTTTTCTTCTATTTTTGGAGCTGGTTACACAACATTTGGTATCAGAGCTTTGGATTCTAGGGTTTCACTGCTCTAAACAAGTCATCGTGGCATTTTCGCTATAATTTTTTTTTTTCTACGAAGGTTCGGAATCTAAAAATTTTAGGGTGCGAAGCCGGAATCCTAAAGAAACTCGTCAAAAAATTTCAGAGCTTGGTTCGCAATATTTTCGGAGATATGATCTGTGGAAGGTAGTGCTTTTTCAGGCTCCCGAATTTCATCTCAAAGCGGTGATCATGGGAAAAGATTCATAACTCTCTCTCTCTCTGAGCATCGGATTTGAGTGTCGTAAGAAGTTGTCACAAGTACACATACTGTAGTTTCTTGGCTATCAATTTCAGAGCCGAAGGACGAAACAATGACACATGGAAAGTCGTACAATTTCGCTCTATTGAACCAGTCCATAATTAGGTCATTGTGGGAGATTGGACACAACTTTGTCTTGGAGAATCCAAATCAGGTCAGACATGTCGCATTCGAAATAGAATTCAGAGGGATACATTGGTGCCGAAATTCAAATATTGGAGTGCTGCAATCACAAAGATAATCCAATTTCAATATCCAGCTTCTCAAAAGCAAGAAAAAATCCCGAATTGCAAAAGTCTTGTTTGAAGAATCAATTTGAATTGATTCCAAGGGAATATTGTAGAATAGATATCAGTATTGGGTTCTAAAATATGCCCCGTAAAAATAATTCAACACCCATTATGTTGGGTATGTGTTATATTCTTTCCACGATTAGCCCCACACGCTGTATGTTGCGTCGGGCGTAGCTGGGGGGTCACGTAGCTGTATGTTGCACTTATCCGCCCATGGTTTTGCACATGGTTTTGGGGTTCGATGGTTTTCGGCCCCTGGTATTTTGTAGATCCGATCAAGGGAACTACGGTTATGTTCTAATCCAGGGTTAATGGATTGGGGTTTATGTATGCTTCGGCATGTATATATATGTGTTGTAACACTAAAAGGAATAATAATGAAAATCAAGCTGGTCGTCCCGATTTGGGATCCAGGGGAAAATCTCTGTGTTTATCTGTTTTATGTTTTATGCTCTCGCTATTGTTTTATTTTCTGTTATAAGATTCGTGTGTAGATAATTTCTGTTCATGGTTAAAACCTACATTTGGTATCAGAGCTGTTTCGGCTTCAAGGGGACGCCTTTGCTGCTGAGTTTTTTGCTCGGGCTGTGGTAGACCTGTTCGGTGAGAGATGCGGGATCGATTCTTGCGGTGAAGAAGATGGCGGCGGCGGAAAGATAGAGATCGAGAAATTTATTGTGGTCGAGGATTTTGAGTTGTGGAAGCTCGAGATGGAGGGTCTGTCTGGTGGATAAAGATCGGTGGATCGCGGTAGATCCGGGTACTAAACCAACGGCAATGTCGGATGAGCGGAAAGAAAGCTGGATCGGAAGGCTAAGAGCCTGATACGGTTGTGTGTCTCGGATTGAGTATTGTTGAATGCGGAAGCTGCAGCGAAGACCTTGTGGGAAAAACTTGGGACTTTGTACCAATCTAAGTCTACGGTGAATAAGTTGTTCCGGTGAATAAGTTGTTCCTGCGGAAAAAGTTGTATAACTTGAGGATGAAGGATGGAGACTCGGTGACAGAGCATCTGAACGCCTTCAATACTGTGGTAAGTCAGCTGTTGTCTGTTGATATTAAAATCTCAGATGAAGATAAGTGCATCGGTTTGTTGTGCTCTCTACCAGACTCGTGGGACAGTCTGGTTATTTCAATAGGTAGCAATACAACTACCTTGAATTTTGATGACATTGTCTTAGCCTTGCTGTCGAAGGAAATGAGACGGAGAAGTATGGAGGGTCAAAATGGAGATGCCTTATATGTACGAGGAAGGTCCCAGAAGAAACCGAAACAAGAATAAGGTTTTCGAGTGATAGAGGTTTTCGAGTGGGAGATCTAAATCTATAGAGAGATCTAAATCTCCTGGAAAGTTTGTAAAGGTGTGCTGGAAATGCGGAAAGGAAGGACACTACAAAAAGGAATGTAGATCTAAAGCTCCTGAGAAAGGAAAGGGATCTGATGAAGCTCCTTCTGCTGAGGCAAAAACCACCTCGGATGAAGGTGGAGATGTGTATTTAGCTTCTTCTTCAAATACACATGTATATCATGAGTCATGGTTGATTGACTCAGGTGCATCCTTTCACTTCACTCCCCATAGGGAGTGGTTCTGTGAGTATGAGAAATATGATGGTGGTGATGTCTTCCTAGGGGATGATAGGAAGGCTAGAATCATCGGACGTGGAAAATTCAAGCTGAAGCTGCAAGGTGGAAGGATTAGAACACTCATTGCATATTCTACGTGGCCAGAAATCTGATTTCTGTAAGAAAGATGGATGATGCGGGTGTAAAAACAGTGTTCGAGAAAGATGCCTACAAGATGGTTCGGGGAGCACTGGTATTAATGTATAGGGAGTTTGGAATGAAACTCTGTACAAGCTACAAGGTAGCACTGTTATTGATGGGTGTAATAGTTATGTGGTTCTTGAAAGTGGAGCGGAAAGCCTAGCTGTCTCTAGAGAAAATACCATGCTATGGCATCAAAGGCTTGGAAATATTGGAGAGAAGGGCCTTTATATACAACATGGAAATGGTATGGTAGAAGGTATGTCTAATTTCTCTATGGATTTCAGTTTCTGTGAAAATTGTGTATATGGGAAGCATAATCAGGTGAGTTTTCCTTCTGGTGCTAAGAGGGTGAACAAGATATTAGAACTTGTGCACGGTGATGTGTTTGGACCTGTGTCGGTTCCATCACTAGGTAAGTCTATGTACTATGTTACATTCATAGATGACTTCTCAAGGAATACATGGATATATTTCTTGAGAATGAAATCTGAAGTCTTTGACAGATTTAAAGAATTTAAGGCTCTTGTGGAAAACCAAACAGAGAAGAATATAAAGGTGTTGAGGATAGATAATGGTGGGGAGTTCTGCAAGAAGGAATTTGAAGAGTTGTAAGAAGTGTGGTATAGCACGGTGAAGACTACTCCATACACACCTCGGCAAAACGGGTTGCGAAAGAATGAACGAGAACAACGCGATGGAAAAGGCAAGAAGCATGCTCGGTGAGTAGGGTTGGGACGGGAATTCTGGCGAGAGCGGTGGAGACGCATGTTACTTAGTTGCTGAGATCACCTTCATCGGCGTTGAGATAAGACTCCACATGAGGTATGGAGTGGTAAGAAACCCTCTCTTTCACATCTAAGGGTATTTGGATGTGATGCATATGTACATGTTCCAAAGGAGAAAAGGACCAAGTTGGATAATAAATACGATAATACGAAAAGGTGCATCTTTATTGGGTATAAGGATGGTTTAAAGGGTTACAAGCTTTGGAACCGAAACAAGGAAGGTTGTGTACAGTCGAGATGTGGTGTTTAGAGAGGTGAAAGATGTTGTTAAACATGAAATCATACCAAAGGAACCTGAGAAGATAGAGTTTGAGCTAAAGGAGGATGAATCGGACTCTACAACAGAAGAAGATTCAGAAGAGGAAGAGCCACAAACCCTAGCTTTGAGAAGATTAGTTTGGGAAAGAAGGCAACCAGAAAGGTATAGTCCATCTGCTTTATGTTCAGGTTTTGCCTTAACTATAACTGATGATGATCCAAGAACTGTCAGGGAGGCGGTAGATTCAGAGGATGGAAAACTCTGGAAGGAGGCCATGGTTGATGAAATGACATCCTTGCACAAAAAATGAGGCATGGGATCTGGTGGAGTTGCTAGCTGGAAGGAAGCCCATCGGGAACAAATGGGTTTTTAAGAAAAAGATGAATGTAGAAGGCAAGGTGGAGAAATACAAAGCTTGGTTGGTAGCAAAAGGTTATTCCCAGGTGCTAGGAATTGATTTTGGTGATTTTTTTTCTCCTGTTGCCAAGGTTATTTCTATAATATTAATTTTATCTGTTGTTGTTGCATTTTATTTTGAGATAGAACGGATGGATGTGAAGACAAAATTTCTTCATCGGGATCTAGGAGAAGAGATCTACATGAAGCAACTTAAAGACTTTATGGTGAAGGGTAAGAAAGACCTAGTATGCAGGTTGAAGACGTATCTGTATGGGTTAAAACAGTCACCAAGGATGTGGTATCAGAAATTTGATACCTATATATGGGGACATGGCTTCACTAGGAGCAAGGAGGATCACTATGTTTATTTCAAATTAATTGGAGACCGTGTTATTTATTTGGTTTTGTATGTGGATGATATGTTGTTGATTGGAAATGACAAAGAAATTATCCAAGATTTGAAGACCCAACTATTCTCCAAATTCAACATGAAGGATCCTGGTCCTGCAAACTATATTTTGGGTATGGAAATTAAGAGAGATCAAGAAAAGAGGAAGCTCGGGTTAAAATAGAGGAAGTATGTCGAGACTATATTGCAGAGGTTCGATATGCGGGATAGTAAACCGGTGATTGTTCCTATTCCTTTAGGTGTAAATATGTCTGCTGAACAGTGTCCTAAGACACAAGAAGAAGAGGAGGATATGTCTCTTGTTCCATATGCAAGTGCGGTGGGTAGCCTGATATATGCAATGGCCTATACTAGACCAGACATTGCACATGCAGTGGGAGCATTGAGCAGGTTTATGTCAAACCCGGGGAAGGAGCATTAGACAGCAGTGAAGCGGGTTTTTAGATATTAACGTGGCACTAGTGATTATGTCTTGTGCTACCAACAAAGACCAGGATTGGAAAGAGTGGTGTACATTCATGGTTTTGTTGATGCAGACTAGGCTGGAGATCTGGACCAAATAAGATCTACAAGTGGGTATTTTTTTAGCCTATTTGGAGGTGCAGTCAATTGGATGAGTAAAAGACAGTTTTTAGTGGCTCTTTCAAATACAGAGGTAGAATACATAGTAGCCACTCATGCAAGCAAGGAAGCAGTTTGGTTGTAGAGATTGTGCTCAAGTATGGGGTTGGTGCAGTAAGCTATAAGGATATATTGTGATAGCCAAAGTGCAATTTTCTTGGCTAAGAACCCTACTTATCATTCAAAGACAAATCACATTGATGTTCAATATCACTTTGTTAGAGATATGATTGAGGCTAAAAGGGTGTTGCTGGTAAAGGTGGACACTCTGAAGAATGTTGCGGATGCATTGACGAAGTCTGTGAGCACTCAGAAGTTCTCTTGGTGTAGAGAAACAATGGGTGTTGAAGAATTGGGCAAATGACTAAGCTCTGTTGTGGCCCCCCGTGGAAAGAAAACAACAAGTGGGAGAATGTTGGGTATGTGTTATATTCTTTCCACGATTAGCCCCACACGTTGTATGTTGCGTCGGGTGTAGCTGGGGGGTCACGAGGGGGCGCTTCGATCCCCACCATTGGGGTCGGGGGCGGCGCCATCCGAGTGGTTTTGTGCGGACCCACTCATAGGCGTATCCGCCCATGGTTTTGTGCATGGTTTTGCACATGATTTTGGGGTATGATGGTTTTCGGCCCCTGGTATTTTTTGTAGATCTGGTCAAGGGAACTACGGTTTTGTTCTAATATAGGGTTAATGGATTGGGGTTTATGTATGCTTCGGCATGTATATATGTGTGTTGTAACACTAAAAGGAATATAATGAAAAATCAAGCTGGTCATCCCGATTTGGGATCCGGGGGAAAATCTCTGTGTTTATTTGTTTTATGTTTTATGCTCTCGCTATTGTTTATTTTCTGTTATAAGATTCGTGTGTAGATAATTTCTGTTCAGGGTTAAAACCTACACATTAAGCCTTCAGAAGGCTCTACTATGACTCATGAAGATGAAGAATTGCAACATGATCTATCAAAATTACAAGAGCAAGTGCACTAAATTTCACTCTCGTAAAGAGCAACAAAAATGAAATGGAAGTTTTGAAGAAAGGCGTGGAAGCGAAGATGGACGGTTTGAAGAAAGGCATGGAAGCTAAGATGGATGGCATGGAAACTGGCATGGAAGCTAATATGGATTACATGAAAGAAAACATGGAAAACATGAAGAATGATCTAAAATCGTACATCGAAGGTTTGACAAAGTTGATACAAGAAATGTTTCCTAATGATGAAAAGATAGTAGAAGAACCTCATGATGAGAACAAAATAAATGTTAATCGTGATTTCATAAACTCTAATGTTGGTGGGAAGAACCACCATATTCCAAAAATGGATATGAGGAAGTTTGATGGAAAGGATCATAACATGGATACTACAGATGGAGCAATATTTTGATCTCCATAACGTGCAAAACACACAAAAGGTACGCATTGCAACTTTACATTTAGAACAAAATACATTTGTATGGTATCGATGGCTTTGCTCTCGTAAAAAAATTGTCACTTGGTCAATTTTTACAGAGGAAATGATAACACATTATGAGGATACAAAGAGCACCACCTTCTTTAGCCAATTGATAAATCTCAAACAAAAGGGTTTAGTGGGGCAACACATTGAGGACTTCCAAAAATTGAATATAAGGGTAAATGATATTCTAGAGGAACACATGATTGATCTCTTCATAGGCACTTTAAAAGATAACATCCAACATGAAGTTCGCGTTTTGGAACCTGATTCATTGGAGAAGGCATTCGCGTTGGCAAGAAAAATTGAATGTAAAATTATGGCGACAAGGAAGCCTACCACTCACTTCAACAAAGAAGGAATTTTTGCTATGCCTAGATTTCCACAACCTACAAGGTTGACACCACAACAATTGGAGGAAAAAAGAGCAAAAGGGATTTGCTACAGTTGTGATAACAAATACACTAAAGGTCATAAGTGTGCTAAGAAGAAATTATTTTACATAGATTGTGAAGAGGAAGAAGAAAATGAACAAGAAGAGGATATACACCAGGAACCAGCCCTAGAAGAGGAAGAAATGAATTCGACCATATCGTGTAATGCACTGGCAGGAATTACCACTCCTCAAACTCTCAAGATAGAAGGACATATAAAGAAGAAAAGGGTAATAGTGTTGATTGATTCAGGTAGCACCCATAATTTTATTCATTATAAGGTAGCCAAGGAATTAAATTGTTTCCTATACCCAGCACGAGAATGTCAAGTGATGGTTGCAAATGGAGGAACTATAAATTGCTCTGGAAAATGCCATAATATCAAGCTAACCATGGGGGAATATGTATTGACTAGTCCAATGCTTTCCATTCCTATGGGAGGTGCGAATGTTGTACTAGGAGTACAATGGTTACAATCTTTGGGGACGGTAGCTTTTAATTTTCAAGAACTTTTCTTGAAATTTTTTTCAGAAGGAAAGGAAGTCGAATTACGGGGTATTGCGCGGAAGCCAGGAAGGATAATAAGCTCTAATGTCATGACAAAGCTTCTAAAGAAAGAACAGCGAGGCGTAATTGCACAACTATGCTCACTAGAAGTTCCAACATCAAAATCATCTATTTCTGCAGATCTCCAACAAGTCTTGGACAATCATTCCAAGGTGTTTGAAACTCCCAAAGGACTCCCACCTATTCGTGATCATGATCATGCTATTCATTTGATTCCCGGAAGTGTTCCTCCAAACATCAGGCCTTATAGATATCCTTACTTCCAAAAGAGCGAAATTGAACGTATGATTGCAGAAATGTTAGAGGCGGGTATAATTCAACCTAGTCAAAGTTCTTTCTCTGCTCCTGTAGTATTGGTACACAAGAAGGATGGATCATGGCGAATGTGTCCGGATTATAGGGAGCTCGATAAGCTCACCATTAAAGATAAATTTCCCATTCCTGTGATTGATGAATTATTGGATGAATTACATGGAGCAATTTATTTTACCAAGTTGGATCTTCGTTCAGGATATCATCAAATTAGAATGAAGGCTGAAGATATTCAGAAAACAACATTTAGAACTCATGAGGGTCATTATGAATTTTTGGTCATGCCTTTTGGCCTTACCAATGCACCTTCTACATTTCAAGGGTTGATGAATTCCATTTTCAAACCCTTCCTTAGAAAAATTGTGCTAGTATTTTTGATGATATACTAATCTACAGCAGGTCTTGGAAGGATCATGTTGAACATGTTGACAGGGTGCTAAAACTATTGCGGGAGAAACAATTATATGCAAAAACATCCAAATGTTTCTTTGGAGTACAAGAGGTGGAATAGTTGGGTCATATAATTGTATCTCAGGAGGGTGTTAAGGTAGACCCTAAAAAAATTAAAACCATTAAGGAATGGAAAGTACCCACAACCATAAAGTAGTTGCGAGGATTTCTCGGGTTAACGGGGTATTATCGAAAGTTTGTTAAGAATTATGGGAGAATAGCAGCACCTCTAACAACATTATTGAAGAAAGATGCATTTTCATGGACTCCTGAAGCAACTAAGGCCTTTGAACATCTTAAAGAGGCAATGTGCCTAGCACCGATCTTAGCTACGCCAAACTTCACAAAAACCTTTATTATGGAATGTGATGTCTCAGGAAATGGAATTGGTGCTGTTTTAATGCGGAAGGAAGACCCATTGCTTTTGAAAGTCGTCCAATCAAAGAAAGTATTTACAGAAACCTATTTATGCGAAGGAAATGTTAGCAATACTGCATGCACTAAAGAAATGTCAAACTTACCTAATGGGAAGACACTTCAAGGTAAAAACTGATCATGATAGTCTTAAACACTTTTTGGAACAAAGACTATCTTCAGAAGAGCAGCAAAAATGGGTCACAAAGATGTTGGGTTATGACTTTGAAATAATCTATACAAAAAGGAAAGCTTAATGTTGTTGCAGATGCACTCTCAAGAAAGAATGAAGAGGTGGAAGCATTGCTTTGTGCCATTTCTACTATCCAACCAGATTGGATAACCGAAGCAAGAGATGAATGGAAGAAGGACAAGCCTAGCAAGAAAAAAATTTGGATAGGTTATTCTACGATCCCCCCCCCCCCCTATGTATGGACACTCATTCAAAAGTTGCAGCAAGATCCTAGTACATCTAATACATTTAGTTGGAAAAATGATTCATTATGGTACAAAGATCGCTTATATCTTTGTAAGAATTCCCAACTAAAACAAAAGATTCTTTTGGAATTGCACACTTCTCCTTTAGGATGACACTCAAGATTTTTAAAAACTTACCACAGGGTGAAGAAATAATTTTTTTGGGATGGCCTTAAATCTGATATTCAAAAGTTTGTGGCGGAATGTTTGGTTTGCCGGCAGAATAAAGTTGAGACAATTAAGACCCCGGGACTTCTACAACCTTTATCCATTCCAAGTCAATGTTGGGAGGAGATTTCAATGGATTTTATCACAAGTTTACTTAAGTTCGAATGAAAGAGTGTCATCATGGTGGTAGTTGATAGACTTACCAAGTATGCACACTTTTGTGCATTATCTCATCCATTTAAAGCAAGTACAGTTGCTAGTACATTTATGGACAGAATTCAAAAGCTACATGGAAGCCCAAGAGTTATTGTGAGTGACAGAGATCCCATTTTTACTGGAAATTTTTGGACGGAGTTATTTTCTTGTTTGGGTACTCAATTAGCTCATAGCTCATCTTATCATCCTCAATCTGATGGTCAAACTGAGATAGTAAATAAATGTTTGGAAGGATATCTTCGTTGTCTTGTATCTGATAAACAAACACAATGGGTCAAGTGGTTACCTCTTGCTGAATGGTGGTATAACACTTCCTTCCATACTGCAGCAAAAATGACCCCATTTATGGCACTTTATGGATATCATCCACCATCCATCACATCATCTTTAAGGAAAAATTCGAAGGTTCAAGCAGTGGAAGATCACATCGAGCATCAGCAAGAAGTTCTCCAACTCTTAAAGGATAACCTAAATTTGGCACAAAATCGAATGAAACAACAGGCATATCAACATCACAGTGAGAGAAGTTTTGATGTAGGAGATTGGGTATTTCTACGGCTACAACCATACAAACAAATGTCCCTCAAGCAAGCAAAGAAGGATAATAAATTATCGCGAAAGTACTATGGTCCTTACAAGGTGTTGCAAAATATTGGTACTATGGCATACAAATTGGAGCTTCCTGTTTCTTCGCGAGTACATCCAGTTTTCCATCTTTCATGCTTAAAGAAGGTTATAGGTGAAAATCTTCCAGTTCAAACAGTATTTCCAGAACTTGATGGGGAAGGGAAAATCATATTGGAACCTGAAGCAGTCATGGAAAAAAGAACTCGACAACTACGGAATCAATCAATTTCAGAGTATCTCATCAAGTGGAAGAACTTACCCACTGAAGATTCTACATGGGAGGATGAGAATTTTATACAGAAGCACCCAGAGCTACTCAGGTGTTGAGGACAAAACTTTTTTGAAGGAGAGGGGCATGTTAGGTCCCTATATTACTAGTATAGTCCCTTATTGTTGTTAGTGTAACCCCCTTATTGTTATTATTGTACCCTTGTAACCCCCATTTTATTATTATTGTGCCCTTAAATTATTATTGTTAGGTCGGCTAGGATTACATTGTGGCCCACTAGGATTACATTATGGCCCCATGGACTCCTATATATAGAAATGAGGTTTTGTAAATTGTATCATCCAAGAATTGTTCATTTATGTAATGTATTGGAGGTTGCTCCCTCGAAGTGGCTTATTTCTAAGGCGTTGATATCTCTTTTCTTCTATTTTTGGAGCTGGTTACACAACAGGATTCTGGCAAAAAACTAACGTCCGGGTTATTCCACTGCCTGAGTAGACAACTTCATTATAAAGTTCAATTTTATATGTAACTGGACATTTAAATACGTTGTTCCTATTTTCTAAAATATTATCAAAAGTTAAAACATGTTTTTATTATGGTTATTTAAAAGGTCATTATTATGCTTATTTTTTTAAGGCGCTTCAATGGTTATAATTATTCCTTTATTTAAATTAAAAACTTTTTTAAATGGTAAATATTATGCATTAGAAACACAATGAAATATATATGGTTTAATGCAAAATATATTTAAATTTAATATAATATTAATTGTTTTGTAATGGATTAGTTATAGTTATTGTTATTTTGTAGAAGATAATTAGAGATGTTTTTTTAAGAATGATATAATTGAGTAATTTTTTTAAAGAAGTGTGATAAAGAAGTATAAGAAAATTAAGTCTCATATATAAAAATTTATGTTGTTGCACTTCTTACTATATAGTAGGCAACTCGAGACTTCTTTAGCGAAAATAAATAAATAAAAATAAAATTGTACTACTACTTTTAATTTTTGAACAACTTTTTCATAACCAATTTTAATGCTTGGTCATCCAACTTTGATATTGGAAGCATAAGGGCTTATATTTCATTCAGGAACCTGACAATCATTTCCTTATTGAGAATTTTCAATGCGAGATCTTGTTTGGTTGAATTAAAGGTATATTTCTAGGGTTTTCAATGCTTTGGAAAGCTCACAAACCTTTTGTCTACAAACTAGGAAAAACATGTGGTACTGTGTATGATGAAGTGGTTGAATAGTTGGTGCATCTATTGTATGGATATGCATTTTGCACACTGTGATAGTACATGTGGACAATATTTTTTTCAAAGTCAATAATTGGTTGGTTAAGGCGGTGTAGTGAGCTTTCAACATTTCAAAGAGTGCGCTGTGTTTGGTCTATCTAGTATATTGCTTTTGTCATATTTAAAAATTGTTTTTTTTTTTTTTGTAAGCTTGGTATTACCTCCTTTTTCATTAATTCTATCAGCAAGTTACAACCAGATGAAAATTTTTAGGTGGCCTCAACTTGCCTTGTGTAGGAAACCAAATTTGTTGGCCACCTAACGACATGGTATGCCATCCAAAAACAATAAGTTTTGAGTCTTTCTATCCAAGCTATATACGACTGTATGTCTATACATATCCTATCATCTACTTTCCTATTGACATGACTGAATATACATGGAAAATTAAAGGCTATTCGCATGTAAACAATAAACACAAAAACTACATTATGAAACTTTAGAATTACTAATATGCTTCCTCAACTGAGGCAGATTCCACTAGTGCCGGGTCCTGGGCATTATATCCAGGGAGTTCAGTCGGAGTGAGAATGCATGGTAGGTGGTTTTCAATGTGTTGGAGGCGCCCATCCTACTTCTACATATGGAACTGGATTTTCTCAAATTCGTTTTTATAGTCCGAGAAGTCTTGTATTATCGTGGACAGACTCATAGATATCTGCTCCAGGGCCTTGCCCATAATTCCTTTCAAGCTCTAATAAAGAAAGAGGTTCTGTTTAAATTGCATTACACGAACACGAGTTTTCCCGGGGTCAGGCACTAAGGCCCTCCAATTATCTGCTTTTGTCTCCATTGAGTCTGCTTGGCGGTTTAAGTATGCCTCCCATTTTTCTAGCATTTTCCTTATGTATTCAACTGTATTCTCATGATAGGCCTTTGCAACATCGTTAATGATGCTCATAGTGGGTCTTCTTCCTCTTAGCTTGCTTGTGGATGAATTGGATTTCCCCTCGGTTTCCTTTCCTTTTCTCTTTCTGTTGCGACCCCTATGAGCAGGGCTCTTGGAACTAGCCATGTCAACTTTCTCACAGGTTGGGGAAATGTACTGTGGCTGAGAGTTCACTAGAGGAAGCCTGAGATGCATGCAGTTCAACTATCGGGCCCTGTTTCCAAACTTCTTACCTGTCCAAGTATCAACAGAGGGGAGTAATTCCAGAGCATCGATTGGTCTAACCTTCCATTCATTGCAAAAATAGTTAACATTGTTCCCCAAAACGGGCAGGGGGTATTTCTTTCAAACCCAAAACGAACAAATAGCATGCAGACTAGCAGAGCATACCCTACAGGACTTCCAAGCATCATGAATTTTTGCGTGGTTACATAAGCTCAAATTCGACAAAATTGCATGGGGAAGGCTGACCAGGTCCATCTTTTATTTATCCCAACAGTTGTTATTGTTGTTCCCTGACACGTACATGGTTTCCTTCTCTTGAAGCCCGTACTAACCACTATCATTCAAACCATCAACACCGAACTGACAAGGCTGCCAGGAAATGGACCCTTTTTGGTTAAAACTTAGACACAACACCAAGAAACTTGCACGGGGAGGGTCACCCAGATTGCGCCTGTAGGGCCTGGTCCGGGGAGTCCCAATTGCATCTAAACCCCTCACCACCGAAATAGAAATTGACATAGGCATCTCGCCCTAACCCGAATTAGCCACCTGGGAATCAAAATCCCCAAACCCACTAGAACTATTAGGGCCTATCTAGGTTCACCTAGGGTTTCTTATGAGTCGAGGGGATGACCACCATGAGGACTTGAAGCCACAAGCCATACCAGACAGAAGTAAAGACATTATCTACCCAATTGCCATAATTCCTCCTACGGGTAGATGCCTTCAAGGTTGGGACAAAACCAACACCCTCAAACCCCCTCGACTCCTAGTCAAATTGACCACATTCGCTGACACTAGAGACTATCATGGCAAAAATGAGGGGATAATAAAAAACATACCAGGTATCCAACGTTGTGGAGTGTTTAGGGCTTGCTGGTGCTGACCTTCCAACTTCGTAGTGTACAGGTATCTCCACTTTGCCACCACCGAAGCTTAACATGCAGACCTGCATATGATCGGGCCTTGAATGGCTTCTTCTACCACCACCCACTGCCTTATTTCCCCGCTGCATGCAAGAGGCGGCCCTACCAGCCTTGCCACACCTGTAGAAGGGGGTGGGCTTGTCCTTCGAGGCATCCACCATTAATTACGATGGGAATGCTATAGAGAAAGTACACACCCCAATCGGGGGAAAATTGTATTTATTTTTATTTAGTGTTAAGTGTGATAATTATTGTCTTTTTCAATTAAAATGAGAAATATTATTTCTAATAAGTGTACTATTTATTTGATGTTTTTTTTTAATTATATATTCTTTATTGGATTTTATTTAAATTTTACTAAATATTTTTTAAAATAGGAAATGTGAGTTCTATATTAATGATTTTTTAATATACTATATTTTAAATAATAGAAATCCACAATTGAAAATTTATGAATGAAAAAATGGATTTCATCTATGTAGGGGTTTCAATACTTTGCTTTGTGGAGCTTAGCACAACTATCACAAACAAGTCACCATCTGGTCCCCATGGCGAATTTGGGCATGAGGTTTCCGGTTTCTGTCATCCAACTTTGATAATGGCTCTGACTTGGGAATTTGCCTTATGTGCACATTTGCAAACAACAAAATTAAGCACTCCTTTTGATTGACCACATTGCCTTTCTAAATCCAAACATAACTTGGCGCCTTTCAAGCAGATCTTGATTTCCACCTGTTTTCTGATGATGTTTAGGCCATTGAAAGCCATGGAAGGCCATGGAGGCTTTAATCTCAGGAAACTGCATGATGGCTTGATGTGCACCAATGAGATAAAGAGGAAGAATATTACAGGGCACATACAACTCTATTTTTTTTTATACATCATTACTAAAGTACATAATCTTCGGAGCAACTTCATTAGACTTTGTCTGGGTGAATGCCTTTAGTACTTCAAACAATACTACAGTAGTTTGGTATGTTTTTCTAGTTGAGCTCGATCAACCTGATCAACCACATTATCAAGCTCCTTAACACAGTTCTCATGGTATTTCTGATAAATGTTCTACGTTTCTCTTGCACCACTTTTATGCTTCCTTCTTGAAAATTTGGTTCAACATCCCTTTCGATTCTTTGTAAAGAGAGTTGTCTTGAACTGGTGAACACCTTTGCAGTTGGGTGTTAGGTCCAGTCTATGAGCTTTTTTCGAATGCATAGATGTTGGAATGCGAGAGATATGCGACATAAGTTGTCTCATGCTCAATCTCGTTAGTCCTGGAAACTAATCTCGATGGATCTCATTTTGCATATCCATCCTCTGCAATGTACAATCCGCTGCAGGCAGACCCCAAATACATGACATGAAGTTCATTTTCACCTGGAATTTGTTTTTTGCGATTTTCAGGTTTTGAATATTTGAATTAGTCTCAAATTTAGTTGTTTATTTGAATATCATTAACTTTGTCGTTCTATATATAATTAGTTAATTAATAAAAAAATATACTATGAAAGATATAATTATTACTATAATCAAAATCATATGTAATGCTTTTGTGAATAAAACTCTTAGGCTTGATTTAACAATCCATTAGAATTACAATTATATCTAATGTTGTTATAAATACAACTCATTGCTTTGATATAATAATCCATGATTCTAATAAGCCAAAAGACAACCATTATTATTTAGAATTCCAATTGTTGAGAATATTTTAACTAACCTACTTTATACGGTATCATAAGCTATTTTTTTATTTTTTATTTTTATTTTTTTATACACTAATATTTTTATTAAATTAAATGAAATGACATTTTGTTTCAAATATCCTACCTAAATGTTAGGAAAAACAATGGAAAAAGGTGCTTTATTAGTGCTTAGATGTACATATATCATTTATTTCAAATTCAACACTATACTCTTAAGAATAGGTAATAAAAAATACAAATTTAATTATCAAAAAATAAAAAATTATATATTTAGACATTTAGTGGGAATAAAACACTACTCATTATGGATTACTAAAGGATGCCTAACAATGTAGTTTTAATAAATAATAAAAAATCGATTGGTAATGAGTAATGGTTATCTACACTATTAATTGTCAAACATATTTATCTTGCCTCAATGTCACGCCAATGAGCGTAGGGTTGGAGGGGGACAAATTATTATAAAAAACAAGCCCAAAGGAGGACAAATCATTTGGAGGGTTTCGTTGGATGATATTGGGACCTGATGCTAGGCCTTGTCCAAGAAGATAATGCGCGAGCTAAGGGAGAAGCTTCCATGCATATAATTTCTCTCTCAAATACAAAGGTACTGGTATAATGAGTGATTGAATCCCAAACACAAGGCAACCCAGGGGCCGTTTGAACCAATACATGCAAACTATCGACCTTTATTGGCACATGAAATTCATATTAGGACCCACGCTAATGGATCGTAGCAACATCTAGAGGGCTTCCTTTCTTTAGGCCTTTGCAACATCGTTAATGATGCTCATTGTGGGTCCTCTTCCTCTTGGCTTGCTTGTGGATGAACTGGATTGCCCCTCGGTTTCCTTTCCTTTCCTCTTTCTGTTGCGACCCCTATGAGCAGGGCTCTTGGAACTAGCCATGTCAACTTTCTCACAGGTTGGGGAAATGTACTGTGGCTGAGAGTTCACTGGAGGAAGCCTGAGATGCATGCAGTTCAACTATCGGGCCCTGTTTCCAAACTTCTTACCTGTCCAAGTATCAACAGAGGGGTGTAATTCCAGAGCATCGAATGGTCTAACCTTCCATTCATTGCAAAAATAGTTAACATTGTTCCCCGAAATGGGTAGGGGGTATTTCTTTCAAACCCAAAACGAACAAATAGCATGCAGACTAGCAGAGCATACCCTACAGGACTTCCAAGCGTCATGAATTTTTGTGTGGTTACACAAGCTCAACTTCGACAAAATTGCATGGGGAAGGCCAACCAGTTCCATATTTTATTTATCCCAACAGGTGTTATTGTTGTTCCCTGACACATACATGGTTTCCTTCTCTCGAAGCCCATACTAACCACTATCATTCAAACCATCAACATCGAACTGACAAGGCTGCCAGGAAATTGACCCTTTTTGGTTAAAACTTAGACACAACACCAAGAAACTTGCACGGGGAGGGTCACCTAGATTGCGCCTGTAGGGCCTGGTCCGGGGAGTCCCAATTGCATCTAAACCCCTCACCACCGAAATAGAAAATGACATAGGCATCTCGCCCTAACCCGAATTAGCCACCTGGGAATCAAAATCCCCAAACCCACTAGAACTATTAGGGCCTATCTAGGTTCACCTAGGGTTTCTTATGAGTCGAGGGGATGACCACCATGAGGACTTGAAGCCACAAGCCATACCAGACAGAAGTAGAGACATTATCTACCCAATTGCCATAATTCCTCCTACGGGTAGATGCCTTCAAGGTTGGGACAAAACCAACACCCTCAAACCCCCTCGACTCCTAGTCAAATTGACCACATTCGCTAACACTAGAGACTATCATGGCAAGAATGAGGGGATAATAAAAAACATACCAAGTATCCAACATTGTGGAGTGTTGAGGGCTTGCTGGTGCTGACCTTCCAACTTCGTAGTGTACAAGTATCTCCACTTTGCCACCACCGAAGCTTAACATGCAGACCTGCATATGATCGGGCCTTGAATGGCTTCTTCTACCACCACCCACTGCCTTATTTCCTCGCTGCATGCAAGAGGCGGCCCTACCAGCCTTGCCACACCCGTAGAAGGGGGTGGGCTTGTCCTTCGAGGCATCCACCATTAATTACGATGGGAATGCTATAGAGAAAGTACACACCCCAATTGGGGGAAAATTGTTTTTATTTTTATTTAGTGTTAAGTGTGATAATTATTGTCTTTTTCAATTAAAATGAGAAATATTATTTCTAATAAGTGTACTATTTATTTGATGTTTTTTTATTATTATTATTATATATTCTTTATTGGATTTTATTTAAATTTTACTAAATATTTTTTAAAATAGGAAATGTGAGTTCTATATTAATGATTTTTTAATATACTATATTTTAAATAATAGAAATCCACAATTGAAAATTTATGAATGAAAAAATGGATTTCATCTATGTAGGGGTTTCAATACTTTGTTGTGTGGAGCTTAGCACAACTATCACAAACAAGTCACCATACGATCCCCATGGCCCGAATTTGGGCATGAGGTTTCCGGTTTCTCCCCCGTCATCCAACTTTGATAATGGCTCTGACTTGGGAATTTGCCTTATGTGCACATTTGCAAACAACAAAATTAAGCACTCCTTTTGATTGACCACATTGCCTTTCTAAATCCAAACATAACTTGGAGCCTTTCAAGCAGATCTTGATTTCCACCTGTTTTTTGATGATGTTTAGGCCATTGAAAACCATGGAAGGCCATGGAGGCTTTAATCTTAGGAAACTGCATGATGGCTTGATGTGCACCAATGAGATAAAGAGGAAGAATATTACAGGGCACATACAACTCTATTTTTTTTTATACATCATTACTAGCACATAATCTTGAGCAACTTCATTAGACTTTGTCCGTGAATGCCTTTAGTACTTCAAACAATACTACAGTAGTTTGGTATGTTTTTCTAGTTGAGCTCGATCAACCTGATCAACCACATTATCAAGCTCCTTAACATAGTTCTCATGGTATTTCTGATAAATGTTCTACGTTTCTCTTGCACCACTTTTATGCTTCCTTCTTGAAAATTTGGTTCAACATCCCTTTCGATTCTTTGTAAAGAGAGTTGTCTTGAACTGGTGAACACCTTTGCAGTTGGGTGTTGGGTCCAGTCTATGAGCTTTTTTCGAATGCATAGATCCGATAGAGATATGCGACATAAGGGTTGTCATGCTCAATCTCGTTAGTCACAAGAATAATCTCGATGATCTCGACACATATCCATCCTCCCCATAGTCATGCAATCAACACAGAGCGAACCCCAATCTGACACATGAAGTTCATTTTCACCTGGAATTTGTTTTTTGCGATTTTCAGGTTTTGAATATTTGAATTAGTCTCAAATTTAGTTGTTTATTTGAATATCATTAACTTTGTCGTTCTATATATAATTAGTTAATTAATAATAAAAAAATATACTATGAAAGATATAACTATTACTATAATCAAAATCATATGTAGTGCTTTTGTGAATAAAACTCTTAGGCTTGATTTAACAATCCATTAGAATTACAATTATATCTAATGTTGTTATAAATGCAACTCATTGCTTTGATATAATAATCCATAGATTCTAATAGAAGCGAATGACATTATTATTTAGAATTCCAATTGTTGAGAATATTTTAACTAACCTACTTTATACGGTATCATAAGCTATTTTAATTTTTTTTTTTATTTTTTTATTTTTTTATACACTAATATTTTTATTAAATTAAATGAAATGACATTTTGATTCAAATATCCTACCTAAATGTTAGGAAAAACAATGGAAAAAGGTGCTTTATTAGTGCTTAGATGTACATATATCATTTATTTCAAATTCAACACTATACTCTTAAGAATAGGTAATAAAAAATACAAATTTAATTATCAAAAAATAAAAAATTATATATTTAGACATTTAGTGGGAATAAAACACTACTCATTATGGATTACTAAAGGATGCCTAACAATGTAGTTTTAATAAATAATAAAAAATCGATTGGTAGTGAGTAATGGTTATCTACACTATTAATTGTCAAACATATTTATCTTGCCTCAATGTCACGCCAATGGGCGTAGGGTTGGAGGGGGACAAATTATTATAAAAAACAAGCCCAAAGGGGGACAAATCATTTGGAGGGTTTCGTTGGATGATATTGGGACCTGATGCTAGGCCTTGTCCAAGAAGATAATGCGCGAGCTAAGGGAGAAGCTTCCATGCATAAAATTTCTCTCTCAAATACAAAGGTACTGGTATAACGAGTGATTGAATCCCAAACACAAGGCAACCCAGAGGTCGTTTGAACCAATACATGCAAACTATCGACCTTTATTGGCACATGAAATTCATATTGGGACCCACGCTAATGGATCGGTAACAACATCTAGAGGGTTTCCTTTCTTTATAGCACCTTCATCACCATTTGAGAGACTTGACCACATATTTAACATAATAGAGCAACACCTTGGCATACCCCCTATGGCAGGAACAACTCCTGATGGTTGAAAGGAACACATACAGATTGTAGTCTTAGATTCAAATCCCTTAGCTTACGTAACTCATGTTGATGTTCTAAGCATCTTATAGTACAAATACTTCTAGGAAGTGTATCTTAGACCAAAATTACATTTGTATTTTGAATTTTGTAATCTCTTGTAATCTCATTGCTATGTACCTTGTGCCTTCAAGGATTGCCATTGTTCTATTACATTTGTGTTTGTGTAACTTTCTTATTAAATTTAACCTCTTTCTACATTTCTTAGAAGATATATAAAAAGACAAATTTGTATTGTATTTCATTGTCCTTATATTTTGCTTCATTGTTGCCTTCCACATTCCCCCACTTCTCCTATCAACGTTCCTTTGCACCTCTTGGTGCACTTGCTAGTAATAATTCATGTGGGTCACTGGCACTTGTTACTTGCTCCCATACAATTTAGTATGGAAGAGATGTTGTCACATCTTAAATCCCTAATTAGCAATCCTTGAGAGGGATCAAATTTGTTTTCAACAAGTTTGCATCTCAAGAGATTTGATCTCTCTAGACACTTAGTAGATCAGAAGTTAAGATGGATCTATGTTGGTTAAAAATTAATTTAAATTTTCAAATAAATAAATTATAAATAAATTGATAAAGTAATTATTTTGAACAAGTAGATGAATGAAAATTTGTTAATAAATTGGCTATTTAATACTTGGAATAGATAAATAAATGAAAATTCATAAATTACTTTATATTATATTTTGAATTAATTAATTTTTCATAAATAAATGTAAATTAATAAATTATTCTTCAATAGAATAATATAGCATATTATTTTATAATTAAAATTATTATAATATTATAAGTGGAAAGAAGTGGTTACCTTCAATTTTTTTATTAAGAATCCATGAAATACTTTTAATTTTGATGAGTGAATCATTAGTATATCTTCCTAAAACATTTACCGAACCTATACAGTTTTGTTGCTTTATGCCAATGTTGCTCAACATTTGTGAGTATGTCGTTTGCAGTTGGATCTTCTATTTTGAGTGTAAATCATGCCATGGCTACCTTGCCCCATGAGCATCAACATTGGTCGAAAAATTAGGATTACGAGATTTTTTTTTGTAGAGTTTCAAGATCCTTGAACAAACGTCACAAGTATCATAATGACCATCACAAAGATCAAGCCCACTAATAAATGTATTTTCTATAGTTTCTATTAGCTTGTGAGTCTACTGTCACATATTTTTATGATGAGTATACAAGGTACTCACAACTTGTTGTTTGAACCAACTCAATTTACTACTTGCATAATGCGGAGCTAGCACACATCGAACAAATAAAGCTTGATTAATTTTTGTTTCCTTGTCATGTGTTTGCATAACTCTTTCTGTTTTAAGAAGCACGTTGCGGTGTGAATTTTTATCATCCTAGAATAATGAGCGGGTGGGCGCCAAGAAAGGGTAAGTGGTTATCCTATAACTTCCCTCTTTCCTTTCCACCATCGAATTAACCCTGGCAGATCTTAGCCGCAAATTGCTTTCCCATTCTTCAATGCAACCAACATATTGCCAAGTGGTGGGAGATCAAACATGTTCTAGAGAGTTAGATTATTAAAGTGTCAAATATAGAAAGTCACGAAGGTGAGACATAATTATGGAAGTAGAGGAACATTGTTCAATGCGAAGAAACTATAACACATACCCATAGCCAAATTGAGTAAAGACTTGTTACATAAACCTAATTTGCAAACATAATGTTACTATGCCTGCCTCGGGGTAAGCTACAACGTGTTATTGTATGTTTCACATTAAAAATAAATAAAAATAAAAATTCTTAATCCATTGAATAAGTCAAACAAGCAACTTACTATACTATACCATAATATAATTGACACGAGGCATAGCTAAACATACGATAAAATAAAATAAAATTATTAGGGTGTGTTACTGAAAGTCCCCCAATTTCAGATATCCTCCTTTTGGAAGTGGCCTTGTGGGTTCCCTCACAAGCTTTGCTTTACTTTAAGATATATAGACCATCCAGTAATGTAAACCAAATGATGGGCTTCCAGTATAGCATGACAGATATCTCCCTAGCATTTTCCATGTTTAAACACATTTCTTCCTTCCAATTGAATATTAAGAAGTAAGACCTCAACGACATGAGCATCCTAATAAACGGAAACCATCCCACCTTAAGTATTGAGAACCCCACCACCATATTTGCACAAGGCTTCGGTTTGTGGTAGACAAAACTGAATTGACAACCTCAACGCAAAATGAAGCTTAGGAGGCTTACCATAGGAATTAAGCATTGGAAACCAGTTGTGGACCTTGTCGCCAATAAAAACCTTCCAGATAGGGATCACCATAGTTCCTATGACCTCAACTCCAAAAACATCAGTGTCCTTAACAATGAACTCCACTTTCAATGCAAAATGACCCAGGTCAACATGAAAATTCTCATTCCAATGAGGATCTTGGTCGTTGTTTATGACACGAACAAAAGTTGCCCCTCCAACTAAAATCAAAGCATAATTATTTTTTCATAAAATACTACTTATGTCATAACGCCAAAATACTCCTTTCGACCTATCTCAAATGGTGTAAAATAAACCATTTGAACGCACAACGTGACCTCATTACACGAGAGAATGAGGTAGAGGATTTGAACAAGCGACAATGCACGAAGAGAACGCAACATAACTCCATTAGCAACAGTCAACGATACTAAACAACAATTAAATTTCATTCTAGCTTGGATTCAAAAGCCAATGTTAAAGATGGAATATTTAAGAAACAAGAGAATGTGACCCTGTAAACTAAGTCTTTTCCCACATCACCTTCAACACTTAGAATGCTAGGTAAAATTTTCTTCAGATTTCCTCCAATAATTGAACCCTTAACCTGCAAAACCCCCTAAATCTATCCCAATCCATCAACGAAAACATCAGCACAACAACCAAAAGTAAATATAAATCATAAAGGCCCAGAAAGTAGATGAAAAATTGAATTTCTGCAGGCTTACAAGAAAACATATGGGACACTTTTCAAGATCGACAATGGATTCCTGGCCTCCGGGATAACAAGGAGGCAATTTGGCATTAAGAATCACCTTCCTAAGATTTTTGTGATCAACATCCCTGTATTGGTACAAACCCTAAGTCTCTGCATACTTCTCATCCACAACATGATGCTTTTGGGTCAATTTGTTTCCCATAACTTCAATCTGACTCACTTACATTCCCTCCTAAGCCCTAGAATTCTTGGCGCAGACCTCTCCACTGCTCTTCTTTGCTTCCATGGCCCCAAACAAACAAGAAAATAGAGGCAAGGATTATCGGAAAGCAGAAAAATTGAAGATATAAAGACACCAAAAAGCTCAAACTGATAGAATTTCTTCCCAGCAAACCACAATTTGAACCTCGGGGATGGCATGCGAGAAACATACTGTAGTAGTTATTTTGCTTAAATGTAATGGAAACTTTGTCCTAATGCAACAAAACTGGTGTCAATGGATAGCCTTAGCGACACACAACCCAAATTCGGTGTCGATCCACACCCCTTACACTCTGTATTTCGTATTTTTTGCACGCAAGGCTGAAGAATGTTGCCTGAACAAAAAATTTCGGAAGCTGAAGGCACGATATATAACCCCATCCCCCGGCTATTTTCAAAATGAACAATAAAAACAAATGTACGTCACCTGACGTGGAAAAGCAGACATATAGACGGTGAAAGAAAATAGGAAGATTAAAGTTACCACCAGTCTAATGCTGAAATATGGAGGTCCTTGCATTGCCACATGTTAGCTTTTATTTGGCGAGAATGACGAAAATACAATGCACGAATTGGCCGAGATGAGCAGCGTTTGCTCAAGCCATTCCCACACAGATAACACCTTCAGTGTAATTATACAATATAAAAAAAATGGTGTAGTCCAACTTATAGTATACAACATAAAAAAAAATGGCGTAATCTAACTTATAGACAAAATAATCTTTTTCACTAGAATCTTGTGATATAATTTCAATTTAAAATGTGATTTTTTGTCATTTAAAATATATTTTCGAATGGATAAATGAATACAATTTCAAGCCAAAATATGATTTTTTATTATTTAAAATACATTTTTTGAATGGATAAATTGATTCAACACCTTGAAAAACCCTTTAGGCACTCAAATTCTCTTCGAATCTTTATTTTTGACTTATAACATGATTTTGTGAGAATGGTTTTATATGAAGATAAGATTGATATCTATTTCAAACCTGTAATTTTTTTAATTGTATATTTATTAAAATTATATTTGTAAATTTTATATAGAGTAATATTATAGTGTCATGTACTTTTTGTTATAATACCTATAATATTGTATTTTAATTTAATTTATTAAGCAAATAAAATAAAATGAACGATATTTATTATTATTATTTTAGGTAAATTGATTTTTTCATTAATTAGAATCATATATATATATAATTTGGATTTCTAAAAGAGGACTAAGATTCAAGAGATTTTTTCAGATTAGTAAGTTGCTTACAAATAATAGACAATCACAAAGTGACTATGATAATCATGACTACATAGAAAATTCCTTGAAGATTCAAGATTTCAAAGGGGGAAATGCCTTTGTGACTAAGACAATCATGACTACATAGAAAACTCCTTGAAGATTCAAGATTTCAAAGGGGGAATGCCTTTGACATTGGCATGATTTTCCCTTAATTGACTATTTGTTCACCATATTCTTGGATCAATGCTTTATTGCTCTTGTGACCTCGTTTTTTGGTTCTTTGTCTTGCCCAGGGACCACTTTGAAATCCATCATTTGAACCCCAAGACTGAATTGTGAAGAACTCAAGCCCACAATTGGTTTTTTCCTTTTTTCTTGTTTCAAAGATAGGTGTTGTATAAAATCCTAACATGATGAGCTGATATGTCCTTCATATATTTTCCATGCCATTCTTCTGCAAGGTCAATATGTCGTGGGTCATCCAGATCTAGATCTTCTAGTAGGGCTTATGCTTCAACTTCTTCTGAAAAGGAGCTAATCATTTCCTATGGTAATGGATTTTGCTGGTGCTCTTTGAGAGACTTTTGCATGGGCTCTATAGGATTTAAGAGAGGGTTATGGATTTTCCTTCTGCTGATTTCATGCTTGATTGAATGTTGCCTGGTTATGGAGACTCCATTAGAAAGGAGAGAGGCTCAAACCTATTTCCATATCTAGGGATCTGGTCAGGATTTGAGGTACCCTGGGGACACAAATTTCTTCTTCTTTGGGGGACTTTTCCCAAATCATATTTCTTTGTTTAAGAAGGTGATTCCTTGGTATTCATCGAACAATCCCTAATAATATGCCCATATTCATGATAAAGTCTGCATCTAAAGGGGACATGTTCATAATGTAAGACCGATTCCAAGCATTATCTTAATAATATATACATATGGAGGCTGGAAGAGGCTAGGAGATATTCATGTAAACATAGATACAAGTATACATTGTGTACCTCCCTCTCTTAGTAACCTCCAATACTTTGACAAAGTTGTCGATGGCATTGCCGATGCCTTCAAGGGTTTCCTCCTCTCAATATTCCTTAGGAAGAGAAAAGAGTCGAACCCACATCGGGGCAGTAAGGAAGTATTCCTTCTTTGGATTATAATGCTCCTTCCAAAATCACATCGACAGCCCTACATTGCTAAAAAAATATGGTCCTCCTTCAAAAACTCTCAAATTGTCTTCCAAGTTGGAGTACATGACTGTGAAGAATCCTTTTCCTCTAGCTCTAATTCTATTTGATCATGGAGGTTCCATTTATTTCAGATCCACCCAATCGAAGACTTTTCAAAAGGCCATAATGTAATGAATTTGCACATCAGAGCGTGATCATGCATATATTTGATATAGTCTCCTATATTGCTAGATTTAACCTCATGGATCCTACTTTTAGAAGGAAACACTCTCAATTTCTAGCTTGCTAAGACGCACACAATGGAAATTTCAATGTCAAACCAAAAGCCGCACTTCACCAACTACTTTTTGAAAATGAAGTCAAAGAAGAGGAGATTCAAAGGGAATACTAGTAAATCCATAATCATTATGAACTCTTCAAACAATCTTACCAAAAGAGGAGTAAATCCATAATCATTATGAACTCTTCATACAATCTTACCTAAAAAAGAGGTAGAGTCCCCTCTCATGGAGCTAATCATAAACAACTATGTAAAAAAGCCTTAAAATTTACTTTAAAAAAATGAGAAAAGTACTTCAACTTAATCAATATTTAATAATTAAAAAGATGTATTTTTATCTTAAAATTATAAATTATAAATTTAAATGAAATGAAATATGCATTTTTAATAATATTTAAAATAAATTTATTTTGTCCACAAACAAAATAATCTTATACCCTAATTCAATATCTAACTTGATTGTGAATTTAAAATTAAATTATTATATATATATATATATTTTTTTTTTCATTTTAAATATCTAATATATCATTAAGATTGGGCACGAAATTGAATTGGTGACTTCATATCAAGGAAGAGTACCTTAATAGAGCACCAAATCACCATCTATATATTGGTGACTTCACATCAAAAAGAAGTGTCCTAATGACTTCACATGCACCAAATCACCGTCTATAAATTGGTAACTTCACATCAAGAAGAAGTACCCTAATAACTTCACATCAAGAAAAAGTACTTTAATAAAACACTAGATCACCTATTCAAAAACATAGACAAATTATTTTAATTACATTATATTAATAAAACTAACCTATTAAATTTTATTTTAAAATGTCATTTTCAAATAATGACAAATTTTGACAATATAACACGAAAAAAAATAAATTATTATAATTATATTATATTAATAAAACTAACATATTAAAATTTATTTTAAAATATCATTTTCAAATAATGACGAATTTTGACAATATGCGAAAAATTCGTATATCGCATTTAACCAACTTCGAATCAACTTTTCATCCAGTTTTTCGCCACTTACTTTCAAAAGCGTCCTCTTTTACTAAACTATAACATCCCCGGAATATTTTATGCCCATCCTTTCCAAAATGTGGAAAAATAAAGCACCACTGACGGCGTCAGTGGCCCCGCGTTCCACTTTATCATATTCTTACTGCCCCGTCTGTCGCCGTCAACCCGTCTGGTAGTCCACAGACTCTCAAGCATCTCGATGGAAAAGCGGCAGGCGACAAAAGCATGCTCCACCCAGGTTAAAGTAACTTCAGATCCCGGTTAACTTAACTACAGGTAGAAGCTCATTGCATTTAAAAAATACATTGATAGATCCATGGCCTAATCACAGAGATTCAGCTCGGACACTTACAATACTTTACAGCATGAAAACAATTTAATTTGCTGTAATTTTGGAGCTGAGCGCATTAGTGAATTAATTCAGAATGGAGCTGAGCGCAGAGGGAGAGCTCTGAAACAACAAGGGAAATGCAACCAAAACCCAGAGTGGTTGGAAGAATTAAGGAACAGTCATGGTGGGTTCTGCTCCGACTCCCTATGTTCGAGCGCCAGGGGGATTTCGAGAAAATTACCAGGTTTCCACATTCTCCTTCACCAAATGCTGTTGCTGCGTATTCTCGCTCATATTCATAGTTGCTGTTATTGTAGGAGTAATAGCACTGGTGGTGTTCGTGGTACTAAAGCCCAAGAAGCCGGAATTTAATTTACAGAGCGTGCAAGTGCTGTCGCTCGAGACGGACCCTCCCCTCAACAGCGCCCTGACCAGCATGGAAGTCCTTTTGACGTTGAATATAGCCATGACTTTCAGTGCTCTGAACCCAAACAAGGTGGGAATCAAGTACAGCGGTAGCGAATTCTATGTCATGTACAAGGAAATGCCTCTCGGAGTGGCTATGGTTCCCCCCTTCTACCAGCCTTCGCACAGTAACACCACTGTGCAGACGGAGTTGGTGGTGACCAGAGTCAATATACTGCAGGCTGCCGCGCTCGATTTGATCAGAGATGCGACGGTCAATGATCGAGTCCCACTGCGCATCACGGGGGATGTGGGAGCGAGGATACGGGTGCTTCAGATCAATTCGCCCAAAGTTGAGGTTTGTTCACTGTCTGTATGTCTTTTGCTTTCTATGCTCGAGGAAATGAAGTGGGTCTCTGTCATTTGTTATGCATTTTCAGTGAAATGAACTGGGTCTTGCTTTGCATTTTTAATGAAATGAACTGGGTCTTGCTTTGCATTTTCAATGAAATGAACTGGGTCTCTTTCACTTGCTTTGCATTTTCAACCAAATGAACTCGGTCTATGCCCTTTGCTCTGTCTTTTTCCATGAAATGAACTGGGTCTCTGCTTTTTGCTTTGTATTTTCAACCAAATGAACTGGGTCTATGTCCTTTGCTCTTTATTTCCATGAAATGAACTGGGTCTTTGCTCTTTGCTTTGCAATTTCAATGAAATGAACTGTCTTTTTGTTATTTGATACGCATTTTCAATTTTTCCTAGTCCCTTGCTTGGTATTTATGAATTTGGTCTCTGTCCTTGGTCCTGCATTTTCAATATGAACTTGGTCCCTGTAATTTACTCTGTATCCTTTTTGTTCTGCTCTGTATTCTCAATAACATGAACTGGGTACCTGTCTTCTGCTCTATATTCTGAATGATATGATCTGGGTTTCCATCCTTTTCTCTGTATATTCAATGACATGAACTGGGTCCCCGTACTCTGCTCAGTATTCTCAATGAAATGGACCGTAGTGAAATTTATCAGGTTTCCATTCTCTGTTCTCCATTCTCAATGAAATGAACTGGGTTTCCGTCCTCTGCTCTGTATTCTCACTGAAATGACCTGGGTCCTTGTCCTTTGCTCAGCTTTTTCACTGAAATGAACCGAGTATCTGTTTTTTGTCTTGTATTTTCAATGAAAACAACCGGATGTCCGTGGAGGGTTATTAAGTGGGCGGAACTTTCCTTTAGATGGCAGGAGTTTTATTTGGCTGGAATGCTAGTTCTTGTGAACACGCATTACCAGAATAAACTTCATTGAATAATTAGGCGTCAGGGTTTTAGCAAGACTAGTCCACAGTTGAAGAGTCGTCGAAACATTTGTGGTAGATTTGATTAACACTGAGAGGGACTATAACTTAAAATTCATGGAGGGTCATCAAATCTTGAAAATTAATGTGTCTCACTTTAGTTTGTTTGACAGCAAATATATGAACTTCGGAACCTTTTCATATTCAAGATTTAAACTATAATGGTTAAAAATTTACAGAGATCAACGGTGGCATCAACGAAGCTCATTCATTCATGATTTTCTATTACTTAACCGCACTTTAATTTGGCTGGAATGATATAGCTCGTCAACATACATTACCGGAGTAAACTTCATTTAATAAGCGTTTGGGTTTTAGCAAGGCTAGTCCAGATTTGATGAGCCATGGTGATATTTGTGGTAGATGCCACTAACATGAAGAGGGAATTGAACTTAAAACTCATGGAGGGCCTTCAAATTGTGGAAATTATTGTCTCACTTTTAGTTTATTTTGGCAACAAATATATTAGCTAAGGAACCTTTTCATATTCACAATTTAAACAATAATAGTTAAAAATTTAGAGGTCAATTTTGGCTTGTGTGGTATTATCATAGCCTCCACCAGCGCCCAACTCTCTGCAATTGGGTGGTTTTGGCTTAATATAAACTCCTTGCAGCGTGGTAGGATGATTCTGTCAATCGAAGAAAAACTAAAGCAGTTTCTTCTTGCTTGTGTTGATTTGAAGCATTCAGTCGATGTGTTTTTTAATAGAGAATGAAATAGAATAAAGTAGGATGTGGAGGTGTTAATTAGTTTTTTTTAGATTCATTAATTTTGTTATTGGTTTTTTATATTCTATTTTTAATGCCCTTATTTGATTACCGTTTTGTAAGTCATGTTAACATACTTCCATGATCTTTTCTGAGCAACTGAGACATAATATGGTGGTCAGTTTAGACTTGTTTTGACATTCACGATATGGCAGGATTTTGTCTACATATTTTAGGACTTTAGGGGAATTTTAAACATATGCAATTCTTTCTACTAGACTACTGTAAATGTCTTTACTACAGTTGCCTGAGATTTCGGATTTCTAACATAAACTTTTGCAGACAACTCAAGCATACAGACCTAAAGCTCATCACATTGTAAGCATTGTTCCAATTACTTGTAACTGTTACCATTATCTGAAATTTGGTTTGTAATTAACTCCAACCAAGTTCATAGCCCAGGCCTTGGAAAACTTACCAGCTCCCTGTTGTCAGTGGGAGCTTGGTTGACAAGGTTGAAATCCCCTAGCGGCATGTTACCCTCATGGGCTAGTGCTTGTGTAAGTGGGCTGCTCGTGTTTTATTCCAGGTGCATGTCCTTTGACAAATTTGGTGGATTAGATCCTTCCAGTCACGACAACTTAGTCAAAGAATTGATAATTGGTTTCACTAGGCCACTTGCTAGTGTTCACTGGAAGCATCTATTAAAAAAATTACTGTCATGCCCAAAAAAATTCAGCCGTATGTCGTAAAAATTTACTGCTTTCTACTCTGGAAACATTATTTTAGGTTGGCAGTTATCATATTTTAACTTCAGCACATACATATTCGACTGTTCTTATGAGAACCAGGGTCAGCACCCTGGTCCTTAGGTGCAGGGAATGACATTGATTTTAGAAACATTTTGTTGGAAAATCTTACACAAAAAATGGGGGACAATAGGACTTGGTCTTTAGGTGTCAATTTTTTTAGCCGTCAATTTTAAAAAACAAGAAGTTTAATGCATCTGAATACAGCTTTTGTAAGAGAAGCAGTTTGCATATTTAAGGAATGTTTCTGATCATTATTTTGACTGTGTTTCCCTTGATTATTGCTTGTGCAGGTATCTCTTGATTGTCAAATAGTAATAAGCCCTCGACGACGTGCATTGACTTCTAAACAATGTGGTGTCGATGGAGTGAATTTTTAATCCAAAGAATCTTTTTTAAGAAATATCAGTGCCATTTCAAACTAGATAACTAACAACTTGACACAGAAACAGCAGTGTGAATTCATCAAAGGGATGAAACTTGGAGACATCATGGCAGGTGACATTAGAGCAAAACTTTCCTCAATATTGTCATTTATTTGGCCATGATCCAGCTTTTTGTGTTTGCAATGTGCATGCTTTGATGGCCATTTAGTAATTACTGTTCATGGGGCTCCATAGCCGCAGCAGAAAGCCAGTAAATGTTTGTATGTTATGAAGTTCTTTATGTATTGTTCTATTGTAACAGATGCTGCAACCTAGCATCTGGTATTGCCATATTATTACATTGTTTAGGGATTTTGTGTACTAGGTCCTTATAATATTTTTGAGTTCAAAGCATGGAGATTACATGGCCAATTTTATAATTGTTTGTAGGAAGGGGACTGAATCACATATCTATACCTCTTTCAGCCTCTGAACATAAAGATTGTAACAAGTTAACAACTACCAAAAGTGGTTAAGTTGGTTAACCGGAGAGAGATTTGTTCCTTAGGCTGGGTCAGCCAGGAAATTGTGTTTTTACCAACGGTTTGCAGGGTTGCATTAGTTGTGATCATGAATTTATGAGTTCTCCTGCATTTCTCTTTTTATAAATCAGTAATGTATCTATTCTTGGCTTTATTCTTCAAGGTCTGCTTCCATTTCTAAAGGTCTGCTTCCATTTCTAAAGTATTGAGTTTTATTGGGCCTAATCACATCGTCATTAGATGTAATATTAAAAACATTTCTAATTTAGAGAATGTGAAGCCAACCTGCACTGCATGTTTACATACAAGTGTTAGCATTAATGCTGCAAGCATATCTTATTTGCTTGGGATGCTGCTACTACTCTGTCCACAGTTTAAATTATGAACTCACCATATTAGGAGGCCAGGCCTTCTAAAATTAGGTAGCAGAGGTGCCATCAACCACCAGTGCAAAAATTCAGTGAAATGAGATAAAGTGGAATCTTAACTAAAATGTATGGATTTTGGAGTCCTTGGTGGGGTGGAGGCACATATGTTTTCTCTTTCTCTAGTTCCAAAGAAATTTGACGAGCGTTTTATTCCAGCACATTAGACTCTTATGCACATCATTTGTTGTAAATATCAAAGTGTTGCACTTTGGCAAGTTTGTAGTTTAATGTGTACAATGTAACTGAAACTTAATTGGCGAAGTAGAAATGTACTTGCTAGATTATTCCTCTTCTTCATAATGCCAGTTACATAGTAGGTGCTAATCCCATCTACCAGCCCATTTCACAGTTTAAAGCTTTCACCTTTCGGGTACTGTACAAGCTAGTTTTCTATGTTTGGTATAAGATACTCATTCGAGAAAGTTTTTCCTCCTTTCTCATAGTTGGAGCTTGTTTTATCACCTTGCTCCTCCATGTATACAGAAATTGTGTATCCATGTTCGGTTTTAACTTTTTGCTTAATCAAATTTTAGCTCCCCACCTATTGCACGCGGGTGCAAATAGTTTGAAAACCGCAAACTGTCAATCTTTAACCTAAGTGAGTGGGTACAAGAGTGTGATGGTATTTTATGGTTCTAACCTTAATATTGCATTAAGGCATTAAACGATGCTAGTAAAAATGGAATTACTACTGGTACAATTTTGATTTGAACAGGTTGTGATTCTAGATGCACATGAAGTCAAGAAAATGGGCGTAATTGGATTAAGGCATTAAACGATGCTAGTAAAATTGGAATTACTACTACTAGTACAATTTTGATTTGAACAGGTTGTAATTCTAGTTGCACATGAAGTCAAGAAAATGGGCGTAAGGTCTTAAGGAAGCATAATCTTGAGAATACAAAGGTGAACTAGCTTAAGGAATGATCTTCTAGAATGAATAAATTGAATTAATGAAATCAAGAGTCCTTGTAATGCAAAGAAACAAAATCATAACAATAACATTAAAAAGGGTGTCTAATCAGTTCACACAGGGGGTTAGAACCTCCAACCCAAATCCCAAGCTTAAATCCACTTGAAGAAACAAAAGAATCCTCTCCTTGATTGTTGGGATCCAATTTTCAACTTGTGTCCTCGATGTTGTGAGAAATACATATCTAAGAAGTTGGAGAAAACATGGAGCTTTTGAGTTTTGGGTGAAAATTGAAGCTAGATCCTAATTAGTGTTAGTGTGGTGTTGTAAGATGGTGTCTTTCTAAGTGATTGAATGTATGATTTTGGAAGTTAGCCATTTATTAGAGTTATTAAAGGCATAGGAGTTCGACTAAGAATTTAAGAAAAGCTAAAGAAAGGTAGGAGGAAGGTCCTCAATTCAAAATTTAGACCCCTTTTTATAGGTAAATGAGATGGGAATGCCCTCCTTGTAATATCCCCAATTGGTTAATTACCCACGAGAGGACGAAATAGCCTATCCGACCTAGTAGGCTATCATTTTGATAAAGGGGGAAAACCCAATTATCCAATGTTTGGGGCAACATTGGATTAATTTTGGGTCAGCTGGGGCAAAGGAACCCAAATTGAGAAACCCCATGAGGGAATCTATAAATCGAGGAGAGTTGGGATCATTTTGGATCATCAATTTGGATTGGATATCTCTGTTTTCATGAGCTGAGGTTTTGAGGCTTTCAAACCCCTTCTCTTTGATTAGCTTCGGTGGAGGTGATCCCACCCTATCTAATCTTTGTTTAGTTTCAATGGAGCTGATCCCACCCTACCTAGACACTCTTTTTCCTTGTTCTGGTACAAGTCATAGAAGCAATTATGGTTTGGTTTAAGAATGGACGATTTTACTTTGTTTTGGCACAACATTTTATCTTGGAGCTGCACAACGCAACCCCCTTGAGAAATTCTGGCGGGTTTGACATGCAAGGAAATGGTCCCTCTGTGGTTACTAACTAGGGAAAAAAGTTCAGTGGAAGGTAGCGAAGGCCAACTCTTTCCTGTGACCATCGAAGGTACCCTGTCCAGAGCAGCAAAGGACATCAGACAGTACATCTAGAGCATATATGCAGCCAAGTCTCTCTCCTAAAGCTACTCAGTATTCCGTCCAGACTGCAAACAACCCGCACTCACTAGGGCATTTTCTAAGGTTTGTTAGTGACAACGTTTGTGGATTAAACCCTTTGTCAACGCCATCTTTGAGGTTGATCGAGGCAGTGGCCTTTGTGCAAGGTTGTGGTGTAAATCAAGATCTTTCGGGCAGTAGATTTTCTAGAAAAGTCAGTGGCCAGTTTGAAATTTGCCATCAGGGGACAACAACACCTTTTTGAGATACGTCGATGTAGTTGATTGGGTAGTTCTTGGGCACGAATAACGAAATTATCGAGGTACGCAAAACACTGTGTGGAGTTGGATGAATAATATTCAGTTGTGGCATAGTGATAATTTGGTCATAATCATGGCATGTTGATTGGTGGCACTATGACGATCTAATCGTAATTGTGGCACACTGAATAGCGACACAACGAGCAATTTGAATGTAATTGTAGCCGCATCATCCTGGGATGGATCTGCAACGTTCTTAATCCAATGACGTGAGGCATTCTCTGTGACACTCAATACATTAATTTATCAGGTGGAACTTGTAGCAGGGGTAACCAACAGATAAGCAGTAGTCATATTATTAGTGTAGCTGCCACAAAATTAGCTAGTTACATTTACAATATTTGTCTATTGAATTTTGACATTGTACTCGGAATCACATCAGTGATTTTTGGTGGAATCAATTTACTATGTTTTAGGCAATCAACCCTAACTCACTGTGTTGTTAAAAATCATATTGTTGTGGAGATATTTATTGTTGTTTTATGCAATGTTACCTACAGTTAGAGGGTTAAAGTGTGTGTGCTACTGTTGCTAAATCTTTTTTGATTTATTAAATCCCTAGCTAGAATAGACAAACCTAAGGGAAAAATTACCCTATGACACTATGCATAACAAAAACATTTTCTAGGAGATACTTGCAAGAGCTCACTCCACTATCTTAAATAAAAAATAGTGGCACAAATTTGCATTCCCTATGCATAGGGGCATCTAGCACAATTACCAGCAACTTTGTTGAGGGAATTGCTAAATTGGTTGGATTTTGTTCTTACTAATCTAATTTTGATCCTCACGGAATAAAATACAAAATTCATCACAATTTTCAACCATATCAATGATTTTCACCACTTTGCCACGACTTTTTACTAGCTAAATGATTCCTATAGGTGGTTCTTGTTGAGATTTGTAGCTTGGGAGGTACTCCAAGCCCTAGGGTTTGGGGTTTTGGAGGAATGGGCTCCACAAAAGTGGTTTATGGGCTTAGAACCCAAGGTGTGGGCTTTGCACTCAAGCTTGTGGGTGTGAAACCACAAGGAGATTTTGACACCTAACCCTTAGAGATTGTAAAGGACCCTAAAAGGAGTTAGGGGACACAAAGAATACCAAGAAAGGGTTAGTAGTTTTTGAGAAATGAATTTGTTTGTGTGCTAGTTGGGTTTGCACAAGAAGAAGTCAAGACAACTAGGGTAGAAGTATCCCTTATGATAGTTCGTTGGAGCCTAAAAGGAAGCATATAAATATAAAGTTCGTGGAGGCTAGAAGGAGCACATCCAAAATGCAACAAAACATAAGACAAACACATCTATTTTGGGCCGCAGATCAGGAGTAGACTTCAGCTAGGGAAAGGAGTCATTTGAGAATTCTTGAGATTGTTTGAAGGTCGAGTGGATCTGTAGCACATGCCAAGTTGGAGAAGACTAGTTCTGGGTTGTTGGTGCATGGTTTTAAGTGGTATTTTCTTTGTTATACCAGCCGAGCTTTGTGGGACTGTTTGGAGAAGGGTCGAGCCCTGTACCCTAGCTTGGGAGGGTGTTGTGAGGCCTAAAATAGGGTTGGAATCTCTCCCAAAAGGTAGTGAGTAGGAATAGACTAAGGGTTGAGGAAGGCCGCAACTTTGAAGGACTCTTGGAGCAGAAAAGGAGGGACAAAATAGGTCTGTTGGATGCCCTAACTAGACTGTGATGCTACAACAGTGTGCACAGGTGCCAAGGTATGTGTTAAAGTGTTTGAGTTGTTGTTGTTGCTAGTGGATAGTAGTCCAGGTTGGACAAATTTGTGTTGGGCATTTTGAGGTTGTTGGAGGGCAAAAGTAGGTGCTCAAAGTAGCCCTAGATCAGTTGCCAAGGACATTTACAACTATAAGGAGGGTGAAGGTTGGAGGCTCTAGTGTTGACACCTTGAAGCACAAAGGACAACTAAGAGAGACAACCCAAGTTCATTGTTGGAGAAGGACATCTTGAAGTGATAGGTGGCAACCGTCCGACCCAAAGTTTGTCTTCATTGGAGCAACAAATGAAGGCATTAGAAGGAAGAAGTCCCAAAGGCGCTGAGGAGCAGCACTAGGCAATTGAGGGTTGTTCAGAAACGAAGTTGTGAACAACTCAACCAGATTCCCTATGTGTTGATGCGTTGAAGGACTAACGATCAACTAGAGAGCAGTTGGAGAAGCCGTGTTCAACGACCTAAAGAAGCAGGTCATTGATAGAGGCAGGAGTTGCAGATTGGAGCAGAAGGACCAACGATTGTGTTCAGGATACGATCAAGGAGCCGTGAGGGTGTGCAACGTCAGCTAGATGATCAATGTATCTTGTTCTTGTATTCTTGTATTAGTGGATGTATGAGGGCCATTATCCCTTGTACAAGAGCCCTAGACATTCGTATTATAATTTGTTAATATAATGAATTTGGGTTGTTGAAAATTGTAAAAAGTTGTCTACATTTTGTGCACTGGTAGATTTACTGCTATATTTTGTTCCTCTGGGCAATGTAGTTTGTTGTGGTATTGGATTGGTAGTGTTAGTGATTCTAAGACCCTAACCTAGATTCCAGTATCGTGGAAAAACAAAACTTATAAATGATTTTTCTAGGTGCTTCTAATGATATTTTCAAAAACATTTTCTTTCAAAGATATTAAATAGTGAAAGGGCATGGGTAATAAACAAGGGGCAATGGTAGGTTGAACCCCTTTCTGAATTATGAAGATAGTATCAATGACCCAGATGGAGAGGGACTTGAAGGAACTTGGCTCATTGATTATAATATTTGTTGGAGATTATAATGTAAAATCATTGCACGCTGAAGTTAATTTTTGAAGAGCATGGATATGATTTGTTAAGGTGCAAGTGTAGAAGTAGTGTATGTGTGACAAAGCCACAATTAGCGTCGACAATTTGAGTGCACTAAAGTTTCTTGCGAAAATGACTTCTAGTGCAGGACAATTTAGCATTGAAGCTAACATGGCAAAGAGGAGATGACATGGAATAGATTGATGGCATTGAGTAGATTGATGACATGGATGGGATTGTGGAAAAAGTTTGACTTGGTCAACTTTGGTCATTGGGTGGTTGTGCACCAAACTTGATCATTGGAGATTGTATGGAGGACGTGGTCAACTATGGTACTTGACTTAGTCAATTTTGATCACTCACCCATATTTATAAATATGTAATTGCCTTTCAATTTGAGGTTAATGAGTGAATGTGTGTGAGGTTGAAACTTGAGAGATAGTATTGAGAGTGAGAGTGCTATAAACTTGTGAGCTAATGGGGCTATAGGTTTCCTCTATGTAGCTATTGAGAAGTTGTTTGTGGCAATCTATGTTGTATTGTACATTGTTGTATTTTCAGTTTTTCAGTAAACTTTTCAACAACAAGTGTGTGATTGCTTTAATGTTTGTTGTTTTGAATTTATTGGTTGAGTTCCATTGTTGTTAATTTGTCACGAAGTGTTAAACTATTAACAGGGAATTGTTAAGGGAAGTTCCATTCTAACTATTTGGTGTTGTTTGCAAAAACTAGCACATATTTGTTGCGATACTAATTTGCACTGTGCAGAAGAGGGGCATTGTTTTGTAGAATGGTTTGATAGGCTGAAAGTATGTAGTGGTATTTGAGATTGATTGGTGTGATTAGATGGGCTCTAAGAGCACTATTAGTCATTTTCCTGGGAAATCCGTGTGTGTTGTGCAATATTCCAGTGCCCACTTTCTCAACTTTAGTCTCTTTCTCATTGTTATCTCATGCAATATAATGCCTCTTTTGCACATAAATATTAAGTTGTGGAATTGTTCACTAAGATATCCCTTCATGTTGGAAATTTGGTGACTTTCGACAAAGTTGCTTGTCATTCTCGAACTTCTGAAGAAAAAGGTGGATGTTGCCTTGTGATCTTTACCATAATCTCCTTTGAAGTGAACTTCATAGGATGACCCTAATTGGGTTGGGTGTTCTCTAGCTAGCCTCTGTTGCATCCTTCATGTCTTCAACTTTTATACATCCATCTTGTTTCCAATCTTTGTTGCATTCTTCATTACATCCTTTTTTCGTTGCATTCACTACATCCTTCTCATCTTCAATCTTTGCTGCTACATTCTTCTTGTCTTTGATTACTTTCATTTATTATGCATGTAATGTTTATATGCATCTAGCTTGAGTTTATTAAACTTGAGAAGCAATTTTCCAACCAATCTTGCAAGCTTTTCTTATCACAACATGTTTCTTAATGTGCATCCTCACAATCTCAATAACTTACATAAGCTTCAAATTCTATGTTGCATTGGCTTATATATATACACTATTAACATTTGTAGTTGCTTCAAGCTTGTAAATAGAACAAGCTATATAAAATTTTATGCAAAACCTTCTCACACACTTGAGCAATTTAAAAAAGGGTTGAGTGACATTCTATTATTGGCCACTACACATGAACAAAATGAAGTTTCGCTTTAGGAAACTTAACTCTTAACTATTTTCAATTTGCAATAAGGTCCATGAAGGGTGTATGAGATAGAGAACTGTCTCTATAGTAGCTTTTTTCCCCCATATTTTTTGTTAATGATGATTATGTTAAAACATAGAAGGTGTTCCCTTCTCAATAAGTTTTGCAAGCCAAGCTTTTCCTACACCTGTGTTGAAAACCACTATAAAATACTTTGGTTTTGTTAAGAGATTAGATTCATATTTTAAATTAAGAAGGTGATTGAATAGGAATATATTCAAACATTTAGTACCCAATCCAAGTCACTACTATCTTATTGTTTTCACTATGTTTGAGGTTGGGATACTACTATTTTATTGTTTTCACAATGCTTGAGGGTTGGGATGGTGGAAGAACTGGACTTGAACGACCCTTGGAAACCCATGTACAACATGTAAAAACTGTGATGGACTGAAAAAGGAGAAGAACAAGAGCAATAACCACAAGGATCAACAATTTTAAATGTTGCATTTCCTATTTTCTTGACATGGAGGCTTTGTTTGCAATTTTATCATTGAAAATACAATATTTAAATCACTAGAAACCCAAATTGAAACCCATCATACAAACCCATGTTTTGAGATGCAACTTCTACAACAGATTTAGATTTGGTGCAATAAAAAAATAATGGATGAGAAAAATGATCATATTGTCCACTAATCAATGTTCATGATTGTCAAAACTGAAGATATGTATCCAGATTATCCTTGAAACATGCTTGGAAGATCCCTTTAATATACCTAGAACTTCCCTGAAATTTGTTTAGAACGTCCTTGAAATTTGCATAGAACATTTTGGAGACAACTTACAAGTCTCCAAGTCCTCGATGAAGTCCCTAGCAGGTTGGGGACATTTCCTAAGGGTCCACAAGTCCCTGGAACATGAGAACACATAGTATACAATTTTTTTTTTTCTTTGTTGTTGTTGTTGTTTTTTTTGGGGGGGGGGGTTGTGGTGGGAGGGTGAGGATGGCCCTCGTGCAACATAGTTCAAATTAGATATTTATACTCTATCCGTGTTGTCCTCTAAGGTTATTCCTTCGTATTCAACATCTTTCTCCTCGTGCATTTGTGATATGCATGTCCATGATTGTTTTACTCCTCTTATAGACCTTGCTGAATCAAAATGTCTTTACACTAACTTCTACTCTACCTTCACAAGTCTTTTGAGTGGGGCAGGAACCTTCCTCCTTGTCATTCTCCTTGGGCTGAGGCCCAATTTTGACACCAGGTTTGTTGCCAAGCATTACTTAAACTTGTTAATACATTCTCCATAGCAATTTTGCATTGACATTCTTGAACAATAGGGGCCTTCACTCATTGTCGTGTTGCAATTCTTATTGATTTTTACACCACTAGACTACTTAAGCCCCTATTTGTGCTTTGATTTTGGTATTAACATATAAGATCACATCTGAGATAAAGATGCAATAAGGATAGTTGCGTCTTAGATTTTTGTATTAACAGATAAGATCATATCTAAAGATAAGATGCGATAAGAATAATTTCATCTAGAGAAGTGAAGTGCACTCTATATAGCCTAGGCAAATGGGATGTGTCATGTTTGTTTCTTAATGCATATAAACCTAACTAGAAAACAATGAGGTTGATAATATAACAAAGAAAATAAGAAACATGCAACCCTTAATGTAATAATGTAATAATAAGAAGAAGAATAAGAAAGTATAATATATCCATCTTGACCTTGGATCTTTTAAACATGAAGAGATTTGTTCCTTGGTTTTTTTAATTAGAGGTTTTAGATCGATCTATGCTAGTTTTAATAAGTTCATGAATGACGAAAAAATAGGTCAATGGGACTCAAAAATGAAATCAAGTTGTGACACACTGGGAGTGCCAAAGTAACTCCTATAAACTCAGTGTTAAATAAACTAAACTAAAATATTGAATAAGAGAAACAACATAAAGCATAACATGGATACGACATGACAAAAGCATTTCGCATTTCGCATCATAAATGGGTGTAGAATGTGAGGGAGAAGAGTAAGTCCGAATAACCACATTAGAAGCAAAGGTGCAAGATGAAGATGTCCTTGTTATACCTACTACCAGTGTTGAGCGAAACGTTCCCCCCCCCCCTCTACTCAAACCCTGAAACTGCGCCCCGTACGGAAACACTGGTGATTTGGCCTCGAAACCGTGTCTTGGGAAAACCGAAACGCGAATCGGGTCGGGCCAAACAATTCTTGGCTTGTGGGAACCGTACGACCCGATTCGTGTTTTCGTATGCCAGGGACGCTGTTCTGGGCTGGATCACGATGTGGATCCGCCGTGGATCAGGGCAGACTCCGGGAAAATCTCAACTGGTTCCGCCGTGCGACCCACATAATTCATTTTTTATTTATTTTTATTTTTGATTAATTGGGGTTGGGGGTTGGGTTAAAGTTGGGTTAGGGATAGAATGAAGGGAATAACAATCTCTTTCTCCTCTCATTTCCTCACTCTTGTGTTTTTGGAGAGGTTGGAGCATAGAGGAGAAGAGAGCTTGGAGAAGAGAGGAGAAAGAGAGGAGAAGAAAGAGTTGATGAGAGCTTAGAGGAGTGAGGTTGGGGGTTGGGTTAAAGTTGGGTTAGGGATAGAATGAAGGGAATAAAAGTATCTTTCTCCTCTCATTTCCTCACTCTTGTGTTTTTGGAGAGCTTGGAGCATAGAGGAGAAAGAGAGGAGAAGAAAGAGTTGAGGAGAGCTTGGAGGAGTGAAGAAGGAAGAGCTAGGAGCAGTGAAGGAGGAGGAGCTTGGAGGAATAAAGAAGGGCTTCCATCTACAAGAGCTAGAGAGGTAAGTGCAAACCCTAAACTCCCTCATTTTTTTTCATTGTTTTTTGTATTTTTTCTCCTCCCTCTCGTACTCTTTCCCATTCTTTCTTCTTGCTCATTTAATTGCACGTTGTCCACCAGCTATATTCATCTTCCAAGATGGTGTTCCACACCTAGATGTATCATTCCACTTTTGGTTTTCTTGATGGCAAGGGGGAGTAGGAATAGAAGGGAAGAAGAATAGGATAGTGTGTTGATTTTTGTAGCATTGGATGTGCTCCAGCCTCAAGATTTTACAGGGAGGCTAAGACATATGCATTCTCCAAGACCTAGAAATCGTTTGAGAAAATTCCACTCGGCCATGATTTAATTGAAATAATTAATCATTTTTAATGTATTCCTAAGTCCAAACTTAGGAATGTGATTAATTAAATCTGGTGAGAATTTTCAAGATGAAGACAAAGATCGAGTCCAAGCTAATCTTAGCCATCGATTATGTTTTAATCTTTGTCGTTGATATCTCAACGAGAGCTTATAAGAAGGAACTCAATGGGCATTTGGAAAACACACCAGTGCAGATACTCAGTTGCCCAAGTAGATTGATTTTCTCAGTGGCTGAAATTCGACAAGAGAAAATCGAATAAGAGGGAGAGTTGCAGGTGGGAAATAGAGAGGGATCAACAGTAATTCGAGAGTGCAGGGAAATTATGGAAGGGGTAGTGCAAAGGAGGGATGCAGATCACCAGCACAGAGGCAGTGATGCAGGCACTGCACAGAGGGTGACGCAGTGAGGTCAGCATAAGGAAAGAAGTCCTCTTCGGGGTTAGAAAAACACTGTGAAGAGTGAGAATTTGTTTAGTAAATTTCTCTCAGTGTCTCTTCTATTTTTGCTATCTGGAATCTTTGTACATGAATTATTGTTGAAGAATAATAAAGAAACCCTCATCTGTTGCACCAGTTTTCCCACATTGGGTTTTCCGGGGACGATTGTCCAAAAATAATTGTGTCATTGTGGTTATACTTGTGCTAGTATTTTTCCTTTCATTTACTTTCCGCAGTGTTTTAATTGTGAAGGATGCAATAGAATTTATTTCGATATTTACTGTGTGACACCGTAAATAACTTGATTCAAAATTAATAAGTAGAAGAAATAATATCAATTACTATAGTAGGGATTCCGATCTAGGAATTTTCACATGGTATTAGAGCACACAGGTGAAGCAAGAAGAGACCAGTGCTGAGCAGAAGAGGGAGTTCGAAAAGCACTGCGTAAGCAACATATCGAAATCCCAGAGGGGCTGTGCAGCTCATAACCGGGAAGACAATTTCCTGAAAAAATTCTTTCTCTGAGTGAGTTGACAGAGTAGAAGATTTTTGATCGAGATTTGCCGGAGGCAGAAAGAGCAACGCAAAGCAGATTTTTTGCTGGGACGCAGTTTTCTATAGCAATTGCTGGGCAGAAAAGCGTTAGCGATAGAAAGGGAAAATAACACAAATAAGTATGGAAAGTCAAGAAGCCTTAGAATTATGTTCCAGATTGGAAGACGAGTTTGAGTGTCTATCGGGTTCGACATCAACTGGTATCTGGTATATTGATAGCGGAGTGTCATCTCACATGACTGGAGTAAGAGAATATTTCTCTAGCTATCAAGAAGAACAGATGGACTTACAGATCACTATGGGCAATAGAACTAAGTGTACTCCAGTAGGGAGAGGCACCATCAAATTTCAGACAGAAGTAGGAACCAGTACTAGCGCCACTAATGTACTGCATGTGCAAGGATTGGGTATGAACTTGATTTCAGTGTCCTAGTTGTAGGACAAAGGGTATGATGTATACTTCGTGAAGAACAAGGTATATGTCAAACATCCTAGCTAGAAGAGGGCGAGACAAATTGGAGTAAGGAGCAACAGGTTATATAGGTTGCAGATCGATTCTCTAATGGCATTGATAGGCAGTGATAGTAATAGTGGGAAGGAGATGAACGAACTTTAGCATAGGAGGATGGGACACTTACACCATGGAGCACTTAGGATGCTCAGAGAGACTGTGATGGGAGTTCTAGTCCTCAGGACCGAACATGATGACGTATGTAGAGGATGCGTACTAGGAAAGTATGCAAAGGAAACATTTCCCAGAAGTGATGATAGAGCAAATCGCGTGTTGGGGTTGATACATTCAGATATTTGTGGTCCAATGTCCACCATAGCTGTCAGCGGTGGCGAGTATTTCGTCACCTTTATTGATGACCACTCTAGGAAAACCTGGATCTATTTCCTAAAGACCAAGGATGAGGTCTTCGATCGGTTCAAAGAGTTCAAAGCTCTTGTAGAAAACATGATAGGGAAAAGGATCAAGGTATCGCGTTCAGATAATAGTGGAGAGTATATAGATAAAGACTTCACATATTTCTGCGCAATGGAGGGCATCAAGCGAGAGTGGATAGCTTCATATAATCCACAACATAATGGAGTAGTGGAGCGGAAGAACAAAACAATAATCGGGGCAACAAAGGCTATGTTGTATGACCAGGACTTGCCTAGATTTTTATGGGTAGAGGCATGCAACACAACAGTGTACATACGAAACCGAACTCCTCACAGAGCATTGGGAAAGAAAATGCCAAAAGGAGTCTTCACGGGGAAGAAGCCAAAAGTAAGTCATCTAAGGATTTTTGGGCATGTGGCTTATTGCCACATTTCGGACGAGAAGCACAGTAAGTTGGATCAGACTGTAGATAAGGGTTACCTCGTTGGGTATAGCGAGACCTCAAAGGCATACAGGAACTACATTCCTAGCAGTAGGAAGATTGTAGTAAGGCGAGATGAAAAGTTCATGGAAGATAGGGATTTTAGAAGATCTCGAGAGATGCCTGCAGGTGATCAGCCAACAAACGTTCCATTAGTCCAACAGCAGCAGGGAGAATAGGGAGGACAAGTAGGAGGACAAACACCAGGATTGATTACAGTGACCAACACCAGTATTTCCTCAGGAGTAGGGGATCTAGGTAGTTCCCAGCAGATGGAACAACAGGAACAAGAGGAGGATTTGATTGAGCCTCCCATCACCAGTGGTAGAACCAGTAGGGAAGTACGCCAGATGCCGAGGGACACAGAGGAGTTTGTCGGAGCTCCTAGAACCAATAAGAGACAGTGTAGACAAGCTGACAGATACCAAGTCTTGGTAGCACAAGTTGAAGAACCTCTAGTTTTTAGGAAGCCATACAACACCAAGTGTGGGTGGATGCTATGGTAGAAGAATACAGTTCTATCATGATTAATGATGTCTGGGAAGTGGTACCTAGACCAGAGGATAGATCAGTTGTAGGATCAAGATGGATCTATAAGATAAGTACGCTGCAGATGGCAGTGTAGAGAAGTATAAGGCTAGGTTCGTGGTGAAGGGGTACGCACAAAATGAAGGGATAGACTATGAGGAGACCTTCGCCATATACCTCTATCAGATCCGTTATATCCCTAGCAACTCAGATGGGATGGGAGATTCAGCAGATGGATCCCAAGACAACATTCTTGAACGGGGTGATAGAAGAAGAGGTGTATATAGAACAACCTGAAGGCTTTGAGACTAATGAGAAGAGAACTCATGTATGCAGGTTAAAGAAAGCCCTGTATGGGCTCAAGCAGGTACCCAGAGCGTGGTATGGTCGGATTGATAGTTACTTGCAACAGTTGGGATTGATCAAGAGTGATGTTGATCCCAATCTATACTATCTGATGGTGGAGAATGAGCCGCTTATTTTGGTATTTTATGTAGATGACTTGTTTTTAACAAGGTCATCAGGGCTCATAAAGGACTGTAAGAAGAACCTTGAAGCAGAATTCGACATGAAGGATATGGGGTTGATGCATTATTTTTTAGGGTTGGAAGTTTGGCAGAAGAATGGGGAGATATTCCTTGGGCATGGAAGATATGCTACAAAAATTCTAAAGAGATTCAAATTGCAGGATTGCAGACACATGGCAACGCCTGTGATCACCAATTGGAAGAAAATAGATGCATCAGGAGACAAGGAAGTGGACCCCACCTTGTACAGACAACTCATTGGGTCGCTCATGTATCTGGTCAACACCAAGCTAGACATTTGTTTTGCTGTCAACACCCTTAGTCAGTTCATGGTGGAACCAAAAAGGGTACATTGGGCAGCCAAGACACATTCTTAGATATGTGCGTGGAATAGTCGGATATGGGTTGAAATACACCCGAGGAGATGACGTCATATTGAGTGAGTTCATAGATGCAGATTGGGTAGCTAGTTCGAGAGACTGGAAGAGTACCTCCGGGTACTTCTTTAGAGTTGGATCAAGGATGATCTCTTGGTGCAGCAGGAAGCAGAAGTCGGTAGCCCTGAGCTCAGCGGAAGCAAAATATATGGCAGCCAGCACAACAACATGCGAAGCTATATGGCTTAGAATGCTGCTCGTGAGTTTGTTCAGGAAGAGGATGGAAGTGAACAGTGTTTATTGCGATAATTTGAGTTGTATCAAACTCTCTGAGAATCTAATATTTCATGATAGGTCGAAACACATTGATATTTGATGTCACTTTATCAAAGACTGTGTACAGCGTGGGGCAGTACAACTGCAATATGTCCCCATAGGAGATCAGGTAGCAGACATACTCACAAAGGCTCTAGGTAGAGCTAAGTTCATCCAGTTCAGGGAGAAGATGGGTATGGTAGAGAACCCTTTTCTATATTAGATGGATTCTCAGTTGCAACAATAGTAGATGAGAGGGAGTTGCAGTGCAGATGCAGTAGTTGACAACAATATGCAGGGTCAGCAGCAGCGCAGATGCAACACAGAGAGAGCTACGCAGTAGTTGGTGGGCAACAGCAGCACAGCGGGGATGGTGCAGAAGTCAGGGTGATGCTTCAGGAGGTTGCAACACTTGAGCTCGTTCCTCGCTAAGAGGGAGTGTTGATTTTTGTAGCATAAGATGTGCTCTAGCGTCCAGATTTTGTAGGGAGGCTAAGACACATGCATTCTCCAAGACCCAGAAATCGTTTGGGAAAATTCCACATGAAGTTTATTTATTTAAAATAATTAATCATTTTTAATGTATTCCTAAGTCCAAACTTAGGAAATGTGATTAATTAAATCTGGTGAGAATCTTCTATATGAAGACGAAGATCGAGTCCAAGTTAATCTTAACCATCGATTATGTTTTAATCTTGGCCGTTGATATCTCAATGAGAGATTATAAGAAGGAACTCGATGGGCACTTGGAGAACACACCAGTGTAGATACTTAGTTGCCCAAGCAAATCGATTTTCTCAGTGGCTGAAGTTCGACAAGAGAAAATCAAATAAGAGGGGGAGTTGCAGGTGGGAGAGAGAGAGGGATCAATAATAATCCGAGAGTGCAGGGAAATTCTGGAAGGGGTAGCACAGAGGAGGGACGCAGATCACCAACGCAGAGGCAGTGACGCAGGGTGACGCAGTGAGGCCAGTGTAAGGCAGGAGCTCTTCTTCAGGGTCAGAAAAAACACTGTGAAGAGTGACGCAGTGAGGCCAGTGTAAGGCAGGAGCTCCTCTTCAGGGTCAGAAAAAACACTGTGAAGAGTGAGAATTTGTTCAGTAAATTTCTCTCAGTGTCTCTTCTTCTATGTTTGCTATCTGGAATCTTTGTACATGAATTATTGCTGAAGAATAATAAAGAAACCCTCATTTGCTGCACCGGTTCTCCCACATTGGGTTTTTCCAGGGACAATTGTCCAAAAATAACTATCATTGTGATTATACTTGTGCTAGTATTTTTCCTTGCATTTACTTTCCACAGTATTTTAATTGTGAAGGCTGCAGTAAAATTTATTTCGATATTTACTGTGTGACACTGTAAATAACTTGATTCAAAATTAATAAGTAGAAGAAATAATATCAGTTGTTGCAGTAGGAATTCCGATCTAGGAATTTTCACATAGTGGTCCCGATTTGAGTGACCCAATGTATGATGAGGGGGAAGGGTTTGAAGAGGAAGGGGATGAACCTGAAGAGAACATTGAAACACTAGAGGGGAAAGCTACATTGACACCCTTGTGGAACTGTGACCAAACTTGAAGGGGAAAAAGGCGGTGGAAGCTACAAGTTTTTGTGCCCTCATGGTTGTCGTGGAGGAAAATCATATAGTGGTTCATATACATGTGTGAGGAGACATCTTTGTGGGGTGTTGGACAGGTATGAGAAAAAGGCTGTCGTGGGGATACAAATTTGCCCAAACGTTTCAATTGAAAGTAGAAAATACATCCAAATAGAGGAGGCTGCATAACAAAAAAGCAAGAAACAAAAAAATTAGTCTGAATCAAGTGCAACCTCTAGATTTGGTAGCTCATCTCCTCATGGTACTTCCGCAAGCTTTGGACGTAGAAGAACAATAGGGGATTTCCTGAATGTTGCTAGGAGGGATGATGTGGATGGAAAGATAGTTCAATTTCTTTGTGCTTGCGGTGTATCATTCAATGTGCTTCACTTTCCCTATTGGCATGATATGATAAAGGCCATCAATGAAGCCCTAAAAGTATACAAGAGCCCCAACTATGAGAAAGCTAGAACAATGTTATTAGAAAGAGAAAAAGCAAAGTTTCAAAGAGCTTTGACACGTTTTACAAATGAGCGGGTGGATTTTGGGGTATCCATTGTATTAGATGGGTGGACAAATATTAGAAACCAACATTTGATAAATGTTCTTGGTGTTTCTGCTAGTGGTGCAGTATTTATTACATGTCATGACTCCTCCGTCAGTGCAACTTCCCAAAACATTGCAGATCTCCTATTGCAATCAATCAAAGATGTTTGTTCTAATAATGTGGTTCAATTGATCCAGATAATGCAACAATTTGTAAAGGCAGTAGGAAAAGTTATTGAGTGTACTCATCCACAAATCTTTTGGTCTGGGTGCTTGGTGCACACATTGAACCTTTTGATGCATGATATTGTGGAGCATAAAGAACGTGGGTGGATTAATGAGCTTTACAAGAGAGGGAAGCAACTCATTAAATTTATTGCAGCGCATACAAGGGTAAACTACTTTTATGACACTTACTCCAAGTTGCAGTTGCTTAAACTTGCAAAAACAAGATTTGCAAGTTATTACCTCACCTTTAGGCGGCTAGTGAAGGTGAGACAAACTTTAACTAATATGGTGGCCTTTGAATCATGGGAGGAAATTAACACTAATAGAGATGGTGCTACTGTAGCCAAGGACACTATTCTTGACATGTTATATTGGTCACAAATTAAATATGTTTTGCAATTCACCAAACCAATTTATTACATGATCAAGTTTGCAGATTCAGATCGACCAATAATTGGGGAGGTGTATGAGCAAATGGATAGCATGTTGGGGTAGATTACAGACATTGTTGAGCCTAGAGATATCACCTTGTACAATTATATTCGTTCAAAGGTGGAAAAATGACGGGATATGCTAAACGTTCCATTGCATGCCTTAGCATATGTTCTGACACCTAAATACTATCATCCATCGTGGATTTCAACACCAACACCTGGGGCGGGGAGCAGGAGAAAACCACACCTAGATCCAAAGGTTCTAGAAGGTTATATGAAAGCATTGGATAAATTAGTTCTTGATGAGGAGGAGGCTGTCATGGTACGTAAACAATTGAGCAACTATACGCTTAGCACTGGTCCATTAGGGAGCATGCATGCAATTAGAGATTGAGAGACTTTTTCTTCTCTTGAGTGGTGGAACATGCATGGAGGTGCTACTCCACTTCTACAGAGTTTGGCATTGCGGGTGCTATCAAAGGTGGTAAACACTTATTTTGTAGAGAGGTGTTGGAGCTCTCATTCTTTCATCCATAGTGTTAAAAGGAACAGGTTGAGTTTAGACTGGGCAAAGAGCTTGGTTTATGTTCATTACAACTTGCAACTGTTGTCCCATTACTGTGATGATGCAAAGACTAATAAAGACCTTAAAGGTTTAGGACAAAAATCCAGGGGAGCCTAATATGGAGGATGGAGTGTTGCAATTAGAGCAATTAGAGGATGCTCTTATCTTAGATGATGATGATCGAGTTGAGATGCCACCCCCATATGGTCCCTTGGTTCTCATGTTCCATGCTTCAACACCAATAACATGGGCTTCATCTTCATTAGTTTCAGTGCCACAACTTCGATAGCCACCATCTTCTTCATTGTCACCACGTGGAGGCCCACCACCACGTACTGTTTGTGGTGGAAGGAGGAGAGATTATTAGATATATTCACAATTTACTGCTTTTGTCATAGATTAGACTTGTATGCTTGTTGTGAATTTGAACTTTTTTGTCTTACTCTTCCTAGTTCAGTTTGTAAATGTGTCTTGGTGGTGGCCAAGTGGCCTATTTTGTAAACATTTATTATTTGAATTTTGGACACGACTAATGTTGACAATTGCTCACTTGGTAGATAATATTCTTTATGTTTTATGTTTTATAATATGCTTAAAAATTTGATGTATGTTTGTAATTGCTAGAATATAGATGGTTGATGCTCGAATAATTAATCATTGATGTACAATGGAATCATGGATGCCATATCTATCTTGATTTATGTAAAAATATGCATGTTTTCATGTCTTCTACAACTAATTTGGTATTTGGGATGTTTTTTTGAATATAAATGCTATATATATATATATATATATATATATATATAGTAGACGCTTTCGAGACGCTTCGCTTCCTAGATTTTTGGAAAATGACGCTTTCGCGTCCGCGTTTCGTGCAACGTTGCCTGCTACCATAAAGAAGGAGATGCACTTCTTAACAATGCCTATATGAGGGAGGCTAGGGTTGAGAGGAAGTTAATATCTAACCATGGAAAGGAGTTGGAAATGATCTGTCAAGACTCTCCTAACACACAAGGGTGCCTAAAAAATCTTGGTGATGAAAGACTCGTCTTCTACAACAGGGTAATTGGACTTTGCTAAGAATGAGAACTCCTCAAAAGCCTCGTGGAGGTGTGTGGTAACATCAAGGAGGTAGTCTCCAAGAATGCAATTAAGAAATCAAAAGAGGACTTTATATTTTTTCCATATACTTGTTCAGTCTTGTATTCTATAGAAATGTCTAATGTCCTCTAATCATCATGACGCCTGGTACTTAAATTTTGGCTGAGATAACTTAACATCCTATCTCTACTCAAGGTATAACCCCCATATAATTTGTTTTGCTCCTAACTGCTATCACTAACCAAAACTGGGAATTCCATTTCAATCTCTATATCCGGGAGTGTTAGAATAGATTTTCCCCATGGTTGAGTTTGGAGTAATGACATAAACAAAGTAAATACAATATGTATATACAAACGACTTAGATAAATGGAAGAGCACATAAAGCAAAATATATGAGAGTTTGAAGGACGACAAATCTTATCAATAGGCACAATAGTTACGTATGTATAAGTCGATCAATACAATAAAGATACAAGATTGGGGGGCCTCTATATGTAAGGAGATCAGATACACATAGCAGTTGTAGACAAACTGCCTCAACCCCCAAGGGCCCCAACTAGTCAGGGCTTCCTAATCATTACCTTCTAATATGACACAATAACTTAATTGCACCCATGTATAACATATTAAATTAATGATATATTTTTAGCACATTATAACTTGTCCGACCCTAAATCATGGGACATGGCCCTTAGGGGTCTTGTGTCCCGTATCCTGCATGTTGGACACGACACGACCCATAAAATGTGTCCTAAAATTAGGACACGTGCCCTAACGTGTCCTGATTTTAGGACACATATCCCACTAAAATCCCAATTTAAAAATGGCCACATCTTGATTTTTTTATTTTCATTTTTTCTATCAATTTCGTGTTTGTTCGTGAGCTAGTGAGTCATGACTAGTACCACTGACGAGCTATGATATTTCTATCTATTTTGTATTTTCTTGTGGCTTTACCTCAGTATCTATGTAATATATTTTGATTTTGATGACTTTATGAAAATTCTGCGATTTATGGTTTTAATATCTAAGTTCTACTTCTAAATTTCTAGTTTTATTTTATCAATCATGATATCTCTAAATTCTAGTTTCTTATGTGCTTGAACAGTTGTTAATAACATGAACAATGAACATTGAACTGTGAATGCCATTGTTGTTGTAAATCAATAAACTAACTAGCTCTAAAATTGTAAAATTGTAAATACTAAATTAGTAAATTACTAAATAGATATCATCATGATTCATATTTGTAGCAGTGTTTTAAAATTTGGCCAAGTCGGCTCTGAATCGATTGAGTCGACTGAGCCAACCCCTTGGCCAAGCCGATGTGACCGGCTCAACCGATTCGGTAACAAACCGACTGGCTCGACTAAGTTCGAATTATCTCGACCGAGCTAGTCAAACCTGACTGCGACCCACAAAAGTGACGGAGAGTCATCCAACAGAGTTTGAATCTGATGAGGATATTGGTGTTGATTTGGATTTATAGCTGGAGGCAGTCGTTGAACATCATGTTCAGCTAAATGCAGATCCACTAGTACCAGGCTCAGCCCCAAGTCCTCCAGTTGTAGGCACTTCCTCTACTCAGCCACGACACAAGCACATAACTCCTCTATCTCAGCGTGCTAGTGCTACTACTTCTACAGTTCCAGTTGAAGATCTTGATGAGGAGGAGGAGCCATTGGTTTTCCCGTCTCACTCTGATTTAGAGTCTGAGCCAGATGTTGGCTTCTCTAGTAGTAGTGACTAGTGATGTTTTGTTGTAGAGGCCATTTAGAGCCTCCTTGGTTATGTGTTTTTCTTCCGATCTCTATATATTACATGTATTGGACTGGGTGCCATTTTGATATAATGGATATATTCATGAGCCTACTTTGATCATATGTTGTCTTTTCTCTATATTCTAATGCTTTGTGTTTGGAAACATGAATGAAAATTTTTAAAATTATGTTTTTTTATAAAAAAATAAATATTTAATGTATTTTTTACAAAGTTTGAGTCATTAAAATCGAACCGGCTGAGTCGATACCGAGTCGGAGTCGACCCTTGGCCGGTTCCAAACCCGAGTCGGAGTTTTAAAACATTGATTTGTAGATGTTCTAATTTCTAAAAAATATGGATCAGACACTATATTTCAGTATTTTTTTAATATATATTAAACGTGTCCCCCGTGTCCTGTTTCAGGGGTCGCTGTGTCTTGTGTCGAATACTCGTATATACATTTCCTCTGTGTCCCGTGTCCTCGTGTCATGTAACTTAGGTTCGACCATACACTCTTTAATTATAATTCTAATAAGGCAAAGGACACTGAGTGACAAAATATACTAATGACAAAATGAATAGTAACCTTGTGATGCATCTATCTTCTTTTCCATGGAATAGAGGCCACATTGCCACTGTAGCCCAACAGTAGTAAATATAGCCACTCTGAGGCTTTAGAAACAGATTGGGAGTTGGGAAGAAAGGGGTCAATAGTATAATCTCCTCTGAAGTCCTTAGATTCTGCTCTTATCATATCGGAAAGGTAGATTGGATGGAGAACCTGAATACACATCTGTAAATCCACATGGTCAAGGAGTTTGAAAGCTGGATGAACCCACATGTTGGTTCTGCTGAATATAATATCATACCTTTTGAGCGATTCATTTTTCCTTTGACATAAGTTAGTCAACTGTAATTGCAAATGGATATTTCTATCTTTGAATCTGTCCCTTGTTGCTAACTATCTCACTATACACATTGTGCAATGGTAATTGTCAAACAAAACTAGAATCAAAATCCAGTAGAGTGGCTAGGTGAGTGATATTCTTTACAACAAAAATATATTTACCAAAATGTTTAGTCCCTAGCTATGAATCTTAGGAACCTTGGCTTGCTCCCCGACAATGGCACCAAAATTGTTAGCTCTTGAAAATGTCTGCAGTGATTAGGCAAAGGACCAAAGGATCACTGAGGAAAACCTCAAGGGCAACAAGTAGAAGGCCAACCCACTGTCACCTTAGTTGGACTTCTCTCAGTTCGGGCTAGTGCGCGGTAGCCACTTGGGTGGACTGGGGGTCGGGGTGTATCCATAGAAATGGATTTGAAGGGGAAATCGATTAAGCTAAAAAATATAAGGACTTGTGCCTTATCCTGTTGGGTGAGTAGAGAAGGAAAAAGAGAAGATCTGTAAGATTGCTTAGTTGAAGATTATCACAATAACAGTCAACAGCTAGAAACCATCATACAAACAAGACTCGACCCGAAAGAATCATTGACAGCCAAAAGGAGAAATATGCATCATCGACTTTTGAAACTTATACTACCACTCTCCAATGCTGCTGGAAATTCCTCACGTATACAAGAAAGAAAAGGGGAGAACAGATGGAAGGAGATGGGAAAGGGCCAAGAACAACTGATAAAAACTGATCCTACCCTCCACCAGCTCCTGTAGAATGAGCAAGGAGGTTACAATGCAAGTTCCTAAAGAGTGAGGAAATGGGGTTAATAATAGCTTTTATGGGAGGCACCCTGCTGCTGTTAAATCAGCTGCCATAACATCTGTGAGGATAGGTGTAAGTGTTCCTAAAAATATGCCGCTATCTTGCACATGAAACGTGTTCAAAAATAGCCCCTGGAACAAAGCACTCCTGCTGTCATAATTGTTGTCAATTCAACTGCCAAATCTTTAATCCTTCTGCCTTGAAATCTGTGCTCTGCAGCTGTCATAATTACTGTCAGAAAAGGGGAATTAGATTCCTTGAATATGCTAACAACAAGTGCACCCTTCTCCATATTAATTTGCTGCCATATCTCTTCTTACAAGTTACAACAGGAGTAACTAAAGCATATAAGCAGTACCTTATTGCTGTTATATTCCTTAGAAAAGAACCCTCTTTATTGCTGTTGTGGCTGCTGAGTTCTGTGTGAAGAAAGCACCCTTAATCTGCAGTCATTATTGCCGTTATATTCCTTAGAAAAGAACCCTCTTTATTGCTGTTGTGGCCGCTGAGTTCTGTGTGAAGAAAGCACCCTTAATCTGCTGCCATTAACATTAAACAGTGTTCTAATGGTTGAAAAGTACTGCTCAAAATTTGCGCTAGTCATGCTGCTAGAAGATATCCAAAAGTTTACTTACATTGGGTAACATATTCCTTGGGACATGTGCAGTAAAAGCTTCATGAAAAATTTCTTCACACAGGAACAAAAATCTGAAAAGTTTGATTTGGATTTCTTTGTCTTGTGTGTGGTTCTAGGGGTTAATATTGCCTCCAACTTGGAGAAAGAATCCCTAGTAACCAATTATGTTCAAGTACACTTGTTGAAAACCAAACATGAATGAAAAGGACTCAAATTTAAACCTAAGACTTTGTGACTAACTAAGCAACATGGTCATAATACTAATGAAACCAATGATGAAGTCGATACATATGACAAGATAATTCAACATAAACAAAATGCCAATACAACCAGGCATGCAACTAGATGATCGAACAAGATCCAATAAAGTAATGAAAACTCCAGCATAACAAGGGATGCAGTGTATTTGATCTATGTTAGTCCACTGCATATCCAATGATTAGATGGGCCAAATCTCAACTGTTCGCAATTTATGACTGAGATGATCATGTGTTAGAAAGAAAAGATGAAATCCAAGAGTCTTTTGTTAAGCATCAAAGTAGGTGTGGCATGTACATTGATGGGGTCAACATAATATCCTGAATCTGGGACGTGGCTAGTCTCAAAAGTAGATACTGAAATGGGATTGGATTGAGAAACCATTACCAAGTTGAAATGCCTTCTTGCCGTAACATAACCTCAGTGAAATGCTCTTCATGAAGTAAATTTGGTACATGAAAGGGTACTGGGCTAAGAAATGAGATTCGTCCTTGCCCTCCTCATGTCCCGAATCCCACGAATCAGACACAATTCTCTAGGACACGTGTTCAATTCACGAGTCCAACGTGCCCTAACATGTGGGATTCGATGGGCATGCGAGTCCCAATTTTGGGACATGTGTCCCTTTGAAAAGTGTGTCACGCGGCCTTTAAAGCCTGATTTGGGCCCATTTCTCACTCATTCTTGAGTGTCTCTCTTGCTATGGGTGTGTGGGAGCAACTAACAAAGGCTTTGGGAGCATTTTGGAGGGGATTCAAGCAACATGTAAGTGCATGCTGCTTCTATTTTTTTTTGCATTTTTGCTACAACAATTTGCATTTTTTTTACAATTTTGTGCATTTTTTCTTTATTTTTTTACAGCATTCATGGCTCAATCAAGGGTCGTAGGGAAGGGGAAATTGAAGGGGAAGAATGTCCCCATTGGTGATGCCCCTCTTGTTCCAAGTTCATTAGGGTCTGCAAGTGTTCACTCCATTGGAAGTGGGGCTGCAACAACAACTTCAATGTTGAGGGCAAAATAAATTTAGAAAGACAGTAGGCTCAAGAAAACAAATATCCCTTGTGGAAGTATGTCACAAGAGATCAAGGGCTAGGCAACAAGTTGAAGGGATGAGGCAATGTTGTTTGGAAATGCAACTATTGCAACAATCATTTCAAGAGCACATATTACCATGTGAAAACTCATTTGTTGACCTTAGGTTGTGGAATTGGAGCATGTGCACATGTGTCTTTAGCTAAGAGGAAAGAAATGGAAAAAGAGGCCAATGTTGGTGTGGTAAGGGTGACTGCATCATCTAAAAAAAACAAGAATGATGATCCCCTTCCATTCTCGAGGAAAAGCAATAACAAATTTCCATTTGAGAGTTTTGGTGGGAGTGTGAGTCAAGCAACAAAAAGAAAGGCAGTGGCACTTGGTCCAATGGACAAGATTTTTCAGAAAGAGAGACTGGAAGAGCTTGATATCACCATTGCATTCTTTTTCTATCTAAACTTTATATCCTTTAATGTTGCACACTCACCTTTATTTCTTGAGATGTGCCGAGCTCTAACTCAAGGGGCTCCATCAACGTATGTGCCTCCTGGGTCAAAGAAACTTATAACCACATTGTTGACTAAGGCAAAGAAAGAGGTGGACAAAATGCTTTAGCCTATTAAATTAGCATGGCCAAAATCTAGGGTTAGTATTGTTTTTGATGGATGGACAGATCCAACACACCACCCACTCATCAACTTCATGGTGTCTTCCTCCCCCCCTCTGCTGCTCCTAGCTCCCCACAGCCCTCACCTCTGCTGCTCCTGCCCGCTCGCTGCTCTCGCGGCTCTTCTCGTCCACTGCCTCCGTTGCCCCCGTCCGCTGCTGCTTGCCCCTTGTTTGCTGCCCCCGTCCCCCCACTGCAACTTTCCTCTGTTGCTTCTCCCGCAACCCCCTCCTCGTAGACTCTTTCCGCTGGCTGGCCCCCCCTCCCCCCATAGCCTAACGCCGATTTCCACTGCAACAACTACCTCCCTCATCGATTGCGTAACAACTTTCGTTGGCGGGAATGACAGAGAGGAAGGAAAACAAGGACCTCGGGGGGGGGGATTTCCTATTTCCCCGAATTTCAATGACAGGGGGCCTCTCAAGTATCTCAAGCAGTGCCACAACGAACTCGGAACTGTATACAGCCCCACCGACATCGCGTTGGAAACCGACTTCATTTTTTGGACTTCCCAAATCAAGCAATTGCTGAGGAAAACGAAACTCCTTGAAGCGGAAAACTACAGGCTATGCTCCGAGATTGGCAACTTGTCCAACAGGGTCGGGGTGGTCGAGAAAGACAACTCATCCTTGAAGAACCAACTGCAGGAGTGCAGAGAACTCCTTGTGGTAAGTCCTCCGGATGAGGCCCTACAGGCAGAAATTCAGGTTCTCAAGGATAAACAAGAAGAAATCAGATCAAAGTAGGTATCCTTTAAACAAGAAACAGAATCACATATAAGTTCATGGGCACAGGTGATCAAAGGAAAAGAGAAGGCCCCACCCCTCATAGCGGTGGAAGAGGTTGTACAGGCCAAGCTTGTGGAGGAAAGGACCAGACGAGCAAGAGAACTAAACCTCAAAGTAAGGGGACTTCCTCCCCCCACTCCCTCATCGGACATACCAGAGCTAGGCCACAGGTTTCTTCGTGACACACTTGACATACCTGATATAACACTAGATGGGGCATGGCTGGGACATGACTCTACTCTTTTCCTCCGATTCTGCAACTCCACGGATAGACTTCGTGTGCTTCGGGCAAAGCGGAAATTATTCTCCCTCCCAGACAAGGTATTCCTGGATGAGGACCTCACAAGAACATAGGTAGATGAACTTAAACAGGCCAGACAACAGGTTGCGGTAGCAAGGGAGGCAGGAAAGTGCGCAGTCATCATAAATCTTCGAGCGGTCATTCGAGAATCCTTCCCCCCGGGATGGGTCCCTCGAACCGATAGTTCTAAATGATGGGCCCGAGCGGAGAGGAGACGGGGCACAAGTATTTTGGTCCACTGCTGGAATGGAAATGGCTCTTTCTGGTCATCACCTGGCCTATTTTATGACGCCCTTGCTTCAACAGACATCCTGCTTGTTACCGAAACACATGCGAGCCCTGTCTGCCCTCTCTCGGACATCACAGGATACCGGTGGATCTCAGCTTGCAGACAGGAAACACGGAGTTCAGGAGGGGTTAGAGGTTCTGGAGGAGTAGCATGCCTCGTCAGAGATGATCTCAGAGACAGAATCTCTTTTGTAGCTACCGATGATCACACCAGATTCATGTGGATCCAGATCAGAGCCAGCGTCCCCCCTCAGAGAGACATTTATATTGCGGTGTGTTACTTCCCCCCCATCTCATCATGCTTTGCCATCCATAGCAGTGACAACGACCCCTTCACAGACTTGTATTCTGACATTACCAAATACTCAGCAGTAGGAGACATCATTATCATGGGGGACTTTAATGCCCGAACCAGAGACCTCCAGATACCTATTCATGACCGTACAAAGGACGTGTTCTGCACTCGGGGGATAGATCTGACCTCGGTGAACATTCACCAAACATCAGAGGATAGCTTGGGCCCCACTACAGCCTACGGGAAACACCTTTTGTAGATGGGGGAATCTCACGAGTTGATAAACCTGAACGGCCTCCCTTGCTTTCCATCCTCCCACTTCTTTACTTGCCGACCCCACCGAGAGGGGGTGCGAGTGTGGTTGACTACGCCCTTGCCAACCCGGATCTCCTCCCACACATCCAAAACTTTTCTATCATACCTATCCCCTTGGCTGATCATGCACTTCTCTCACTTTCGCTTCAGCTTGACATCCCGCGCAAACCCCCCCCCCTGCATGGCCCACCTCGTACCCTCTTCAGGTTCGAGGAAGGCGATCCTGAAGTCTTCTCCTCTACCCTCAAGCATGCACTTCCTCCTGTAGCCCAGTTCGCCTCTCTTGAATCCGCCAACGATAAATATCACTGCCTCTCATCTGCAATCTGGGAGGCCGTACTCCAGTCCTTCCCTTCCTCCACCCGCTCCGCTGTCGCCCCCCCCAAACCAGGAGGATGTCCTATGAATAAGTGGTATGACTACGAGTGCAAATCTCTGCACCAGGATCTCCGACACCCTTTCAAACATTCCCTACCGTCATTCCCCATCATCCGTTCTGCCCATGGTTACTTGGGAGCGGGAGCGCCATTTTCAAAAGTTTTTGGTCCGGAGTGTTTCGGGATGCGTTTTTTTTAAATATATATATATTTTTTATATTTTTAAAATTTTGATGCATATATGTCAACAAAAGCATGTAGAATGATGAATTAGACATAAAAAAACATAAAAACATAGATTGAACCATATAACATCAATCATCTAGAAGTTATAATCTTCATCAACCACGCCCACAAGTTGGAAACATACAACATATTGACTCTTGAGTCTCACGAATCATCATCAATCTTAACATTTATCATCATTGATTCATTGATTTCAAATTTCAATATATAACATTTATCATCATTGATTCATTGATTTCAAATTTCAATATATAACATTTATCATCATCGATATATATCATTTATCATCATTGATTCATTGATTTCAAAATTCAATATATAACATTTATCATCATTGATATATAACATTTATCATCATTGATTTCAAATTTCAATATATCACATTTATCATCATTGATTCATTGATTTCAAAATTCAATATATAACATTTATCATCATTGATTCATTGATTTCAAAATTCAATATATAACATTTATCATCATTGATTCATTGATCACCATATAACTCTCATGAAGCATCATATTCATAATTCATAATGACTTATAAACTTATAAATGCCAACTTCAAAGTTTCTCCTTTCAAATTCAAACTTCAAACTTAAATTGTCATTAAATATGAAAGAGTCAAGTTTCAATTGTTCAACAGTTATAAAAGATAAGAACTACTAGAAAATAGAAAAGACTAGTAAACAACAAATCTATTTTATCTATTGGCTGGCCCCTTGCCACGCCCATGAGAGATGTCTAATTTGTGAGAACCACGAGGCAATGGTTGTCTTCTAGTACGCTGAGGAGTACCACGACCACGACCACGACCACGACTAGAAGGCGGAGGGCAACGTGAGGATGTAGGTGGAGGCTGAATCTGCAAAGGAACAATAGTTGGATATCGAGCACTGGCACTGGCACTGGCACCCGCACTGCTACTGGATGGTGGGACTGTTCCTGTGTGTGGCGGTGGCATGGCTGCTGATGCTTCATCTACATCACCATCCCTCAAAAGTTCTGCTAACAATTCTTCCATATGTACAGTGTTGTCCTCCAAATTATCATCCTCTGGGTTGTTGTCCCAAACTTTATATGATTGATCCTCATATGCCCGATCACAGTAATGACTCAACAACCTCAAGTTGTAATGCACATAAACCAAACTTTCAGCTTGGTTTTCATTCAGCCTGTTTCTTCTCACATTATGTATGAAGCTGTAGGTGCTCCAACACTTCTCTGCAGAAGAAGTATTCACAACTTGCGAGAGAACTTTTTTTTGCCAACTTTGGCAAAAGTCCCATGCTGCCATATCTTCCCACCATGTGAGAGCATCAAATCTGTCTTTGTCTTCCATTGCATGGAAATAACCAAAGTTACTAGTGCAACTGAAGTATCTGCCTAATTCAAGGCGCAATGCAGCACACTCCTCCCTGTCGGGGACCAACTTGTCTAATGCTTTCATGTATCCCTGTTGTACCTCTGGATCTGTGTGAGGTTTAATCCTAACCCCACCTCCAGGTGCAGGTTGGCCCAACCAAGATGGAGAGTAGTATTTTGGCATAAGGATATATGCGAAGGCATTTAGTGGAACATTGAGTTTATTCCACTGTGCACACACACAGTTGTAAATCATTGCATACAAGTTGGGATCATTTTCCTTAACAATATCTTTTATTTGCTCCAACATGTTATCCATTTGCTCATAAACCTCCCCAATCACTGGTTTATCTGTATCTGAAAAACGAATCATGTGATAAATGGTCTTGGTGAAATTCAAAATTTCCCTCACACGTGCCCAAAACAAAGGATCAAGGGCGATCTCCTCCACCTGTTCAAAACCTTGCCTGCCAACTATTGTTGCTGCCCTGTCCTTTAATACCTGCATTGTGGACTTGATACCATGGCTGCCAATGACTCTCTTACCTTCAAAAGGCGCATGAAGGTGAGGTACTAGCTAGCAAATCTAGTCTTTGCTATCTTCAACAACTCCAATTTTGAGTGAGAACGGAAAAGCCCATGGGTATTGCTATGATTTGTAATAAATTTTATCATTTTTTTACCTCTCTTGTACAAATCAGCAAGCCATTTGTATTTAGGTTGTTTGTTTTTAATGATATCATGCATCAAAAGATTCATTGTGTGAACCAAACACCTAGACCAAAATATGTTGGGGTATTTATCCTCAATAATTGCTCCTGCTGCCTTACAGTTAGCAGCATTATCAATGATGACTTGGATGACATTGTATGGCCCAATACTTTCAATTGTTGCAAGTAATGGTTCTGCAATGTTAATGCTAGTCTTGAATTTGTCTGAATAATCATATGTTGAAAGGAATATTGCACCACTAACAGACACAGCCAGAACACTTATCAATGGCTTTTCTTTTGCATTGGTCCATCCATCAGATACAATGGACACCCCATGCTCATTCCAAGAATTTGTCATTCTAGCCAAAGAATTATTTATTTTAGCTTTTTCATGATCAAGTCCCACGGTTCTGACCTTGTCATACTCAGGGCTCCTGTATCCTTTTGGGGCATCATTAATGGCAGAAACCATTTCATGCCAATAAGGTGAGCGAAGAACATTGAATGGCACCCCACATGCATAGAGAAACCGGAAATTTTTTGAATCCACATCATTCCTACACCCTTCGTCAAGGAAATCGGATATGGTTCTACGCCTTAAGGAGATGTTTGGTCTAGGTGTGCCTCCATATCCACTGCCATGGGTGGAAGTTGATGGACTTCTTTGTCCATGATGTGATGGACCTAATGGTGTATAAGAACCAATGAAACCCCTAGATCTTTTAGATCTCTGTAGGGCAGCCTCCTCTTCCTTTCTATATTTCTCTCTCTCTGTGTTGCTGGCACACTTACACAAATTTTGATTCCTAGATTTTTGTTTCCATCCCCTGGCATTTTCCCACAAAGGTGCCTTCTGGCACGAGTGTATGAACCTGTGTATTCTTTATTGCAATGGGGGCAAAGAAATTCAGTGGTTCCACCACCTTTCCCTCCTTCTTGCCTCTGAACATATTTCCTCAAAGGTGTTTGACTTTGGTCTTGTCTAGTTGGGGTATCTGTGGCCTCATGTTCTCCACTCTCCCCTTCCTCCTCAGCGTACTCCTCCTCCTCTTCAGGATTTTCACCAAATCCACTATAACCCACTTCTTCATCCTCCTCTTCTCTAATGGGCCTCTTTTTCTACTCTCCAACACCATTATTACAAAGAAAGGAACCAACATGAAGAAAATCCCTAGCCATATAGCCATGATGTTTCAAGTTTCTAGCCTGCAAAAAAAATGAAGGAATGCCAAATGGGAATAGGAAATGCAACATAGGAAAAAAACAATGCAAATTTTCACTTTTCAACACACTAGAATGCAACATTGAGAAAAAAAAAATCAAGTTTTCATTTTTGAACAACTTAAAAACAATTCCTAGAAAATAAAAAACTAGATTAGAAGACCTACCTCTTTCTTGCAATCCTCTTCTTGCAAACTTGCTCTCTCCTTGGCACTTCCGCTCTCCAAACTCTCAAGCTCTCCTTCTCTCCAAATCGCTCTCCAACTCTCAAGCTCTTGCTCCTCTTGCTCTCACTCTCAAACTAAAACAATAAAATTTAAATAAGGAGGGTGGGCTTTTATTTACCCAACCCCCCCTCCCTCCCTCTAAAAAAAAATCGATTTTTGACATCCGAATTTTTTTTACGTGCTGGGTAGCGTTTTTTTGTCAGGGAGCATTCGGGAGAGAACGCTCCCCCCGACCGCTTCCCACATTAAAAAAACGCTTCGGAAGCGTTTTTTTAATGGGGGAAGCACTCAGGGAGTGTTCGCTCCCGAGCGCTCCCTGAAACGTCCCCGCAAAGGCAGGGAGCGTTTTTCAGGCATGGAAGCGTGCTCTCGAACGCTCCCAAAGAGCTCCCGAATGGAGCGCGTTTTGGGAACGGGATTTGGGGGGGGGGGAGAAGCTTCCCTGCAACCTTGGTTTTGCCTACCGCCGCCTCCTTCGTCGCAAAAAACGTCATTTTACTTCCCACCAGAGACAGACCCTTTCTGATCTTCTTCTCCATTCTCCTAAGGAGTTCTAGGGCACTGTTCTTTCCAGGCCCCTACTGACCTTGACCCCACCTCCATGTTCTCCCACACTTCCAAGCTGTATGACATCCCTGGGCAACCCCCCATTTAGGCTGCTTCCCCCCTAGCCACTTGTCACTTCTTCTCTGACAAAGATATCAGAGAGGCAATCTGGGCCTTAAACAGCAACAAAGCTGCAGATGAAGAAGGCTTCCAAGCAGAATTCTTCAAACTTGGGTTTCGTCCTTTGGTGGGTTATCTAGCGGATCTATTCAACCATGTTATTCGTGATGGCTTCCCTGATGGATGGTCCCACCATATTATATATCCTATCCATAAAGCAGGATCTACATCTGACTCGAACAAGTACAAAACAATCATGGTCGGACACACATTCTCCAAGCTATATGCCCCACTGCCCTCCACAGGGGACTCTCCAGCCTCCTAGAGCAGAAACATCTTAGGGCCAGGGGCCAAGCTGGTTTCAGACCGGATCCCTAGACCACTGACCATATCTTCACTCTTCGGGCAACGATCGAGGAGGCTCGACATCGGTCCTCCAAGGTGTACTGCTGCTTTGTGGATTTCAGGAAGGCCTTCGATTTGGTCTCGAGGGAGGACCTTTTTCAGAGGCTGAGAGAGATTGGCATCTCTTTGACTCTTCTGACTGCTATTATGTGTCTCCACGAGTCCGTACTTCGCCGTCTCTACACAGTTGGAGGGATGTCGGAGTTCATCCGAAGCATTATCAAAGTCAAGCAGGGGTGCCCGCTCTCACCCACTCTTTTCGGGATCTACATTGATGAGCTGGAATCTTTCCTCTAAGAGCATATCCAGGAGTTTGATGGGTGCCTGCTCCACCATGTCTTGATCTCCATCCTACTCTTTGCAGATGATATTGTTCTCCTAGCCTCCTCCCCGGAAGGACTACAGAGACAGCTAGACGCCCTTGCAGCTTTTTGTGATCTTCGGCACTTGACGGTGAACCTGAGCAAAACCAAAGTCATGATCTTCAATGGGGTGAAGAAGACCTTGAGTTTCCGCTTCCTATTCAAGGGAGAAGAAATCGAAGTCGTCAGCAGTTACACCTACTTGGGAGTGCAGTTCTCGGGTCCCCGCTTCAGCCTTCGGCCAACCCTTCAGCCCAGGATAAACAAAGGATATGGCTCCCTGGCCCTTCTTGAGAGACAGTGCTTCCATCACCACTTCCAGGATATACCATCCAAGATGAACATCATGGATACCTTGATCCGCCCCACCGTGCTTTATGGATCGGAGGTTTGGGGCCCCTCACTACTGGAGTCAGATTGGGCCTCGGCTAAGCAAGTCCAGACTCTTCTCTTGTGCCGCTTCATCCGGTGCAAGCCGACAATTCCTCCAAATATCATCCTAGCAGAGTTTGGAGCTAAGCCTTTCAGTCTGGAGGCAATATTTAGGATAGTCTCTTACCTTCATTGGATTCGTGGCTTGGCAGACACGAGATAGGGGAGAGACAGGTACCCATACTTGGCCTATTGCTCCTCGGAGAACATTGCTCATACGCAGACCGACTGCACCAAACGCTGGTTCACCGGGGTGACAGAGCTCCTTGGCCTTATCGGTATCTAGACAGATCATCTCCCCCCGTTCCAGTATTCACTGAACTCCCCGGGGCATCTTCTTCCAAACCAACAGAAACTCAACAAAATCATTAGGGAGGATATCTACAGGCAGTACATTCAGACTACATGGGTCAATCCTCCGGGCGGCCTGCGCCCAAAGATGGCCTTCTACGCTGAGCACTTTCTGGAGATTAGAGATGGACTCATCACTCGACCCCCTTATACCCTCTAGCATTGGATGCATGCCATTAGGATCCCCCTAGGGCAACTCAGAATTGGATCGCACAAGTTCCGAGTGGAAACAGACCACCATATTGACAGGACGGAGAGGATCTGTCAACTTTGTCACTTACAGGAGGTGGAAACTGAGTCACACTTCATCTTTAGATGCCCGGTCTACTATGAGATCCGCGGGGGCTTTTATTGCTTATTCAGGGGCCCCCAGAGCCTGGCCAGCTTCCTTAGATACACCGACCAACGATGCCTGACACTTTACCTCCAGGAGACCTTCAGACACCGTTCGACTCTTCTCCAGCTGCCATCCGCTTCGGTCACCACACAGAGGATCACAAACTTCTTCAGAGTACTCCCAACATCACAGGGCACCAAGAGAACCACTGATTGTTCCATATACCATGACTCCAGATCAGCGCAGATCCAGGATTCTCGTCCCACTAAACCCCATCAATGATCCAGAACCAGGCACTACAACCCCCCCCCCCCCCCTCTAGGGTACGCCCCAAATCCTCCAGACAACAGTGACAACAATCCAGCTCCCCTTCAGGGCAACAGACATTGACAAGTTTCCTTCAGTCCTCTTCTATCGGCCTCGGATGCTAGGAGAAGGAGTCTCCCCCCATTCAGGAGGCTCATCCTTCTCCCCCAGGACTTCTTGATCACAACTCATTGTTAAGATGTTTCAGTCATCCAGACTTTACTTTTGCATTCCTTGTAGTTTTGCATTTCCTGCTTTTATAAAGAAAGGGGACCGTTTGGTCCACCAGCTAGTACGCTGTAATCATTGTAACCAGCAGTCCCATTGACCTTTTTGGGTCATTCATTGGACATTAATAAAATTATCTTATCTTATCTTATCTTCCTTGAATGGACCAATTTTCTTGAAATCAATGGATGCACTTGGACAATACAAGGATGCACAATATATTGGTGAGTTCCTTAAAGTTATTGAAGATGTAGGTGTTGATTCTTGTGTGAAAATCATTACAAACAATGCACCTGTTTGCAAGATTGGTGGCATGATTGTGGAAGCTAAATATCCACAAGTAGTTTGGACACCTTGCATTGTCCATTCCTTGAATTTAGCACTTAAAACTATTGCTTCTGATGTGCCTTGGATTGGAAGTATTGTTGAGGATGCACAACATACCTGCAACCTTGTACAAAATCATACAATTTCCCTCACAATCTACGTGGAGTACACCCATCTATCATTGTTGAAGATTGCAGATACATGGTTTGCCTCTTCATTCATCATGTTGAAGAGGTTGAGGGAGGTCAAGGCCGCTCTTGGGGTCAAGGTTATTTCAGAGTTTTGGTATTTTTGGAGAAGGACGAATCAAGCATCCTCAAAAAGAGTGAAGGACACAATGTTAGATGATGCTTGGTGGGAGAAGGTAGATCTCACGATTAAGATCATGGACCCTATCATTTCTTTGCTACGATTTGCAGATATAGACCAACCCATCCTAGGAGAGGTTTATAAGGGATGGGATTCCATGATTGAGTCCTTGAGGACCATTATTTTACAGAGTGAGTGCTCAGAGTATGAGACATCATCAGAGGCCTTCACCACCATACATGATATTCTTGTTAGCAGATGGGACAAGAATTGCACACCTTTACATTGTTTGGCTCACTCATTGAACCCAAGATACTACAACCATGAGTGGATGAATGGTGGACCTTTCCGCAGATTCCCTCCTCACAAGGATGGTGAAATTTCACAAGGGAGGAAGGATGCATTGACGCAGATCTTTCAGGATAGAGCATCCTTTGATGAGGTGGAGGATGCCTTTGCAGAGTTTTCCACTTGCATTGGGGGATTTGCAGGCTATGAGGTGATTAGAGATAGGGGGTCTAAGAATCCTTATTCTTGGTGTGTAACTCATTGGGCAATAAGCCCTCCTCTATAGCAATCAGCCATGAGGCTCCTCTCTCAGGTGACTTCATCCTCTTGTTGCGAGAGGAATTGGAGCACATATGGCAATTTGTATACTGTCAAGAAGAGTAGGCTTGAGCATTCCAGGGCAAAGACAATGGTGTATGTGCAAACCAACCTTTGTGGTATTTAGAGGCAGATGGATGAGTTGTTGAAGGGAAAGACAAAAATGTGGGATGTCTTTCCTGATGATATGGGTTTGGACAACAGTGTTGAGTTGGCATTGGCCAACTTGGATCTTAATGACCTAGTGCTAGAGCCTATCACTTTTGATGATGGTGATACTCTTGAGGGGTCATCCTCCACACCAACAGATGCAAAGATTACATTGGATACAGAGGAGGAGGATGTAACAGAGGAGAGCAGTGGTGACCATGACAATGATGCTGATTTTGATGATGATGATTGATGACTCATGAGTTATCTACTGCCCTGAGGCTTGTAGTTGTTTTGTATTTGTTATTTTTATTTGCCATTGGCATTTCTACTACCTATGTAACACATGTTGATTTTGATGACTGAATGAGAAAACTGCAGTATCTTGTCTTTCTCCTATTGGATCATTGATGAATCTGTCTCAATTGTATTTGTATGCATAATGTTACTTTGTACAACTTACTAATTTTAAATTTACAATGTAGAATCTAGTCTGTCTTATTTTGAATCATGAATGAGAATTTGTGTAAGAAATATCTATTTAGTATTAATTTTTAATATATATATATCGAGTCCTAGTAGCACAACCGGTTGAGAAAGTGTTTCGTTATTAAGGCGGCCTGTGTTCAAACCTCATCGGGCTGCTAAGCACGTGTGCTGGGAGGAGACATTTGACTTATATATATAATGTGTCCAGGCTCCCAAGTGTCCTGCTCCGGGGGGCTACGTGCGTGTGTCGGACACTCGAATTTGCGTGTCTTGCGTCCTGTGTCCCCCTGTCAGGTGACTTAGGTACTGGGTACTCAGTCTGATTTGAATTTTTATAAACTAGTTGCACATCCTCGTTAGAGCTGCAATCACTACTAGAAAAAGTCAATGAATCAAGATGTAAACTTGACTTTTCCTCTTTGTGATTGGTGTCCTAAATAGTGTCCCCAAGGTACCAAAAATCAGAGATGTGAGTCTCTTAAAACCTCTCATCCACTTCTTCCTTGTCATGATTGGAACAATCAAAGGAAGGCTTAACATGGCTGATTTCTTGAGCTTCATGAGGCTCCTCAGAATGAAGGAGTACCTTGAAATGGGTTGGAAGCTATTTGTCACACTGTAGATACTAGAGACATTTTTATTGATAGCAGGAACCTTTTCATCCCTATCATCTTCAATCAACTTAGCTACAAAATAAGGAAAAAATAAGATATACTAGAAACTTTCTCAAGAGCTGAATCATCATGGAACAAAATGACACTCGAATGCTTTGAGACTTGTGGATGAACTTCATGCTGCTCAACATTACATTGCGCAACATGCTTGAATACTTAACATCTGTTCTCATCACGAGGCTGCTCACATGCCCCACCCCAATGAAATCTTCTATGATGCAAAGAGCAGGCAATATTGTAGGCTCCCCTCAAGTCCTTTGGCTTCACTCTTATTGTATGGAAATGGTAGATTGGATGAAAAGCCTTAATACATCTGCATATTCATATGATCAGGTTGTTTGAAAGATGGATGAACCTACATGTAGGTCCTTGCCAAATGTAAAAATAAAATTAAATCTTAGTGAGAGATTCATCTTTCCTTTGCTAGATGCAAGTCCACTGCAATGTCAGATGAAAATTTCTACTCTGAATCTGTCCATCTGCTGCCAACTGTCACCATTCACATCATGCAGCTGTAACTGCAAACAAAATTGGACACTGAATCCAGTGGAGTCACCAAGTGAATAATATGATCTGCAACAAAATATATTCACCAAAATACTGTGTAGCCCCCAGCTATGAATCTTGGGAAGCCTGGCTTCCTTCTCAGCAATGACACCGAAACTGTTAGCTCTCAAAATTGTATGTGGTGCTCTGGTGAGGAGTATCAAGGAAAATCTTAGGTGCAACAATCAGGAGGCTGACCCACTGTCACCTCAGCTGGACTTTTTTCGCTTTGCGCGAGTGCATTTCAGCCATGGGGGGGTATCCCTAGAAAACTTCAAACAAGGAATTGTTCAAACTAAAAAATAAAATGACTGGTGCCCTAGTCTGTTGAGTGAATGGAGAAAGAAAAAGAGAAGATTTGCTAGATAGTTCAGTTAGATCCTATTCTTGCAAATTAAGAATATTGTCAGAATGACAATCAACGTCCAGAGGCCATATAAACAACAATCCTAATTTGGATTGGATCATTATATTATTTTTCATTTATCTCAATGCTTTCAGAGTGGAAAAAATGGAGGAATCAACTTGTATGGTCATTCTTACAAGTGGTTCCCAATTTGGAGAATGTGGTTTGAAACCTTCCGGAGCCATTTTGAGGCTTTAAACAGCATTTCTGGAGTCAAAACTCTTCCACTTAAGCGTTGGACTCTGTGACGCTATTCTACACTCAAAGACCTTTCCAATGATGCAAGGATCTTGCCAATTGGAGTTCGTATGCAAAAGTTATGCCTCTTGCAAGTTGGCCTATTGTGATTGACCACCATGGTTCGAGAGGAAGCCACATCAGCCTTTGTTACTCATGCAAAGCGGGCTAGGTGTGGACTATGAAGAAGACTCTAGAAGGATCTGTTGTAACTCTAGTTGAGAGTTGGAGGCAAACCTTACCCCTAGTTGGCTACCAGGCTGTGTTAAATGTAGGCCACTAGGAGGGGAATGGGTTTCATTCTATTCAATTGTATTTTATTCCATAGTAGAGTAGAGAAATTGGGAATGGGAGTGAGAGAGCATAACAGAGGGAATTACTGTTTTGCAGTGCCCTAATAGGCCACTCGCATTTTTTCCATATTAGACAAAAGAGAGCAGAGCACCTTCACCTTCCAACTGGTTTTTTATCTTGTAAAGATTTCCCAGAGCAAATCTGTGTTGATTGTGGTTGGTGTGTGATGGTATTTGTTGTTCTTTGTTTTCTGTGTTTGATCCATTTTGTGCATAAGCAGAAAATCAGTAATTAACAAACCTGGCATGATGGAATCTAACCTTCATAGTATAGATTTCAGTTTATTTTATCAGATCTGTTGTGATGAACTTTCCAGTGGAATATCCTTGGTAGTTTACAGATCAACTCGACAGGAAAGGATATTGATAATCAAAAGAATTCGTTTGTGTCACCAACTCTTGAAATTCATATAATCACTTTTAGATGCTGCTATAAATTCTTCACAATGTAAAGGAGCAGAATGGGAGAAAAGATGGAAGGAGATGGGAGAGGGCCAAGAACAACTGATAAAACTTGATCCTACCGTCCACCTGCTCTTGTTGAATGATCTAGAAGGTTACAACTTAAAATGCAAGTTTCAGAGTTGGACCAAGGAAAGGAGGCTATATACTGTAAGGGAGGTGCTTTACTGTTGTCAAATCAGCTTCCATAATGGCAATTAGGATAGATGTAACTGTAACTAAAAAGTTGCTGCTATCCTGCACATGAAACAGGTCCAAAAATAGCCCTTGGAACAGTCCTCCCCTCCTGTCATAGTTGCTGTCAAGTTTTTGAATTTTGCCTTGGGATCTGCACCCTGCCATTGTCATGACTCATAACTACTGTTGAAAAAGGGAATAATATGCTCTGAAATTTGAATATGCTACAATGGGTGTGCCCTGCTCCATGTTAATTTGCTGCTATATCTCTGCATACAACAGGCTTAATTATTCCATATAAGAAGTGCTATATGCCTTGTTATTCTTGCTGTTATATTTCTTAGAAAGGTTCTCTACTCTTAATGTTGTAGTGGCTAGTTCCTGTAGCTGTTGAGTTGTGTGAAGAAAACACCCTCAATCTGCTGCTGTTAACATCAAACAGTGGGCCATTTCTTGGCTGAAAAGAACTTGAAATCTGTGCCCATAATGTTGCTAGAATATAGTGCCTAGTGGGCAAGATATTCCTTGGGAAGTGTGCAGTAAAAACTTAATGCAAAATTTCTTCAGTCTCAAGACTGGAAAAAAGTTAAAACTGATCTGGCTTTATCTGTCTTGCGTGCAGATATAGGGGTTAACAGTTATCTGTGCCTATATTGCAGTTCTTCTGAGAACTAGCAGTCTGTGTATGTACTGTGCATTACATTCTGATAGTATTCTGCTTATTTGAGCATATGCAATCAAGGTTGTGGGGGAGCGGCTCCCCCCTATCGAACCTGCTCCCGGAGCACGCTCCCTCGAATCCGCTCCCAGAGCAAATGCTTAGAGGGTGATATTAATGACAAAGATCCCTATACAGATCCAGAGGTAATGATAAAGATACCTCTGGTTCAATCTATGCTTTTATGTTTTTTATGTCTAATTCATCATTCTACATGCTTTTGTTGACACATATGCATCAAAATATAAAAAATATATATATTATAAAAAATGCTCCCCGAAACGCTTCCAGACCGGGAGCTTCTAAAAATGGCGCTCCCGCTCCCCGTTTTCGCTCCCGCTCCCAAGTAACCTTGTATGCAATTATGGTTTATATATCCCACCATAACAGCGCTAACAGTTTCTGATGTCTCCATGTACTCCTGGGCAGATATCTATCCTTTGTTCTGAGAGTGAGGGCCACCTTTAAAGCTTTACGCTTTGGTGTTGTGGCCGAATTTTGACACCAAACTCTATACTAAAATCCATAAAGCATTACCGGTACCAAAACTTTATAATGCATTGCCAGTACCAAAAGCTTTGTCAATCTGGAGCTCGATTTGGGGTGCAAGTCCTGAGGTTGATGTGATAGCGTCCTTCCTCACCACGGTATATATTGCTGGTGGTTTCTGTATCATGCCTTATTTGTTGTCTTTGGTTTGTGGTGGTTATATATGTGATGTTACTGGATCATGATACAATGTCATATCCCTACATTGGGATTTTCTTCTACATTAATAGTCTTCTAAGTTGTTGGTGTCGTGAATAATCCCACATACATAGTATTTGTAAGGTCATGCACTTGAGGCTCTTCAAATCTAGAAGCTAGTGTTGGGGTGTAAATCTTCTCTAGGTTGATGTGATAGTATCCTCTCTCTCTCTCTCTACTACTAACATCACCGGTGGTTTTGGTGCCGTTCCTTTTTGACTATTGTTGGCATGTAAGTTGTTATCTATGTGGTGTTATTGCTTTAGTGGCATGCCCCTATGTTTGGATTTCATTCTGCATTGTAGGCCATCTTTGCTTTGTGGTTGTTATGTGTGTGATGTCACACATTATCTTTCTACAGTGGCATATGTTGATTTTTAAAGGATCCTGTCAACAGACAATTGCTGCTTATGATCTTATCTTGGGTTAATCTTTTTTTGCGTTTATTATTCATCATAAAGTAATTGCACAGAGAATCTTAACAGTAAAAGCAAAAATGCCAGTAGGATCATAAAGAGACAGCTACACGAGAACACAATAATTTACCCTGGGAAAACCCACATGGGGAAAATCCCAGCATCCCTTCTTAGAGAAATCATTAAGTTCAATAGAGATACATCAAATCATATAGAAGGTCAAACTGACCAATACTAAAGCTTGGTCAAACCTGGTCCACTGCCCATAACTCAAGTCACCAAGATGTCCAATTAAACTCGGTCTAGTCTGCTTTGTTAGGTCTGAAGTCCGGTCCTCTTTTTCTCTCAAGAAAACCCTGATCTGCTCCAGATAAACCCAGAAACTTTTCCACAGGTTCGACCTATTATATGCCTCAGATTCGTCTTCTTTACTTGCCTCAGATTTGACTTCTTCATTTGCCACAGAAAGACTTCTTCGCTTGCCTCAGAGACTCCTATTCACTTGCCACAGAAAGTCCGAGTTTCTGTCTCTTTGAGGAGGACGAAATGGTGTATTTATAGTGTCTTGTGAGGCTGAATTGGTGTGACCAAAGGGACAGGCCGACCTGAACTTATGGAGGGCCGACGTTACAGTTGGAGCCAAAATTTTGAGTTTTTACAAATTAAATTTTTTTCTTTTTGGAGCCAACATGAAGAACATTGTTGGCATTTATCATTACATACATATCAAGGGCTAAATTGTTAATTATGAAGACTGACCATAGCTACAAACTTCAACAGCATATTCCTATGTTGGGATTTTCTCTGATTTTGTTCCATATTAAGGCTATTATTTCTAAATTTTATGTGTGTTATAACATTGTCTATTGATGTGCGTATTGTGGATAATCTTACATTCCTAACAGTTGTAGGATGTTGATGGTTTATTACTATTAGACATTCCTTGCACTGAATGCTTTTTCAATTGGAAGCTCCCATACAATTCCTTTGGTCGATGTGATATCATCCTTCCTTATTTTGGTCTTAACATTGCTGGTGGTTTGGGCATCATGCCTTGTGGGCTATACTTGGTTATGCCTTATATATGTGATTTTCCACATTAATATATTCCACTTTTAATGGTAAATGGCTGTTTTGATCATCTAATTATTAGCTCTTTGGTCAGCTCTTTTGGTGTTTTCTTGTGTTGCTTACTGTGCCATGCTTTCATTGTGCTTTAAGTCTAGTCTTTTCCTGTCTTTTCCCGTGACATATTTTCTTAGATTTCAAGGCACAGCTTATTTTCTGGAAGTGCAATTTGTGTTTGGAAAATACAGGGCACTGAAAAATGCCCTAAATAGTAAATTTTAGGCTGATTCACCTTCTGTCTGTTTTCTGAATGATATTGCTGTAGTTAGCTACAGGACCCTTCCAAATCTTATTACTAACTGGACTACCATGAAAGAAAAATTATAAGAGCAACAGTAGAGCAGCACTGCTATTTTTGTAATGGCTTAATATAGAAGAATTAACTTTGTAACGGCCGAGTAGAAATTCTTCTATTGAGTAGAATTTCAATCTGTATGTCAGATATGAGGATGAAGATGCAAATTGGCAATCATGGAGCTCATCATACCAACTGATAGATGTGCAACTGTGTATGTATATTCTTGATGGTGACGTTGTTCAATGCCCTACAATCAGCATATATTAAAAGAGAGTATATTCTTTTGGTACCAAAATAATGTCTGATGAACATGGTATACTTGCAATTATTGTTTCCTTCTCCCCGAAAGCAATAATAGGAACAAATTGTGGCTCTAAACCGCTGTTTTGCTATATACCAACAATTCGGAAACCCTGTTGAATTATTTTAAAGCACATCCTAATGCCAAACAAAGGGGGTTCTATGATGTGGTTCTTAAAAATTTTCCCAGCTTTTGATGACAATTTTTTCTAAAATCACCATATACTTTTTATAAACCAGAAATCATGCGTGATTGGTGTCATGCAAACATTGAGGCAAGTTTCATTTTTACTGAGTCAAGCTTGATATACATGTCAGTTATCTTAAGCTCTGATATTGCACTTTGAAGTTTGGGGATATGTCACATTGACATTGATACCCAATCAGGGTTGGAAGTATGCAACATGAATCCTCCAATAAAGTTGACTACCGCTTACAGCGAGTGGCTTGATTTCTGCAACTTTGTGGTGGCAGATTGAATACTTTTGTTGGTCCTTGTATTGACTAGATATAACTTTTGTGCCTTGTTATGTACTAATAAAAAATGTGTTCTCATTGCCTTTGCTTATGGTTGTTATATATGTCCCCACTGTTGGTATCTTGCAGCATGCTACAATGATATATTCCTTTGTGGTGATTTTGTTTCACATTAATACTTCTCTTCTAAATTGAGTGCATGTTGACATTGTCATTGGGTGTATGTATTGTGTGAATGACCCCTACATTACATAACAATTATGGCATTAGTTCCACCAAAAGTTTTCAATTTTTTTCAAATTAGGATACTAATTTTGGGGTGCTTTTATGTATATGGAAAACATGAGATTTCCCGTTATTCATTAGTTTGTATTGATTATCCTTTCAATTAAAGATATCATCCTTTATATAAAGGTAAGGACTCCCCATAACTACTTCTCAAACATACAATGGAATACACATGCTTCTACTTCATCAATAAGTTTGAATTAATAGAAAATATGAACTTGCTCATTAGTTTGTATTGATTATCCATTCAATTAAAGATATCATCCTTAATATAAAGGTAAGGACTCCCCATAATTACTTCTCAAACATACGATGGAATACACATGTTTCTACTTCATCAATAAGTTTGAATTAATAGAAAACATGAACTTACACTAATCTGTGACCCCCAATTATTACATATCTTGTCTCGCCCATTGTAATGAACATGGAAGAGGATGGCTCAATAGAAAACATGAACTTACACTAATCTGTGACCCCCAATTATTACATATCTTGTCTCGCCCATTGTAATGAACATGGAAGAGGATGGCTCAATTTAGTCTTCTTAATTGGTTGTGTTGAAAATTTAAGTAGTTGTTATTTAGGATTAGACTAGGCGTCTACCTTGGTTTTATTTGGTTGAATCTTAATTTGAAAGAATTCGATCATCAGTTTTTCCACCCTTCCTCAAGAAGCCACAATCTTCTTCTTCTTCTTCTTCATGTGTCATTATTTGGACTAATTGGGTCTCATCGCAGGCTATTGTTTCCAACAACACAACATTGTGCGCCATTTATAATAGAATTGTAGCTATCTTCTTGCCTTTTCTTTTCTTCATCTTCTCTCTCTTTTTGGGTGTTCTTAAAGATCTATTTGTTTTGTTCCATAGAATTGTTGTTTGCTCCTATCTTCTTCAAGATATCGTGTCTCCACATAAGGCTCATTGATGGTCTTAGTTTTGAAAAACATCACTTGTCTCCTAAGGTGACTACGCAAGGTTGTTGAGTTCTTTAGTTAGGGAACAAGCACTAAAATAACCAGAAAATAGAAAGAGAAGAAGCTCCATGCCTGAGAAATAGATATAAGGATGAAAGATAAGCCTCTTCGAGGAGGCAATGCCATTTTACAACAGAGAAATGTACAAGAATGCGATGAGATGATTCTAAAGCTAGGTCTCCTTATTGTATATATAGGAGATAATGGGGGACAATTACAATTGAAGGGCCTTGCCGACATCATTAATATAACAATAGAAATATAATTCAATATCTAGGGCTTTACATTGTGCTTTACACTGAACATGAGGCTTTGTCTAGGGCTTAACATGTTCCTCCCCTTTAAGCAAGTATTAACCATAACACTTAGTTGTGGATATTTCTACATGAAAAACTCATCTTCCCATGTCGCGTCTTCGATGGGCAGGTTCTTCCACTTGATGAGGTACACTCAATAATTTCTCGATTTTGTAGTTGCTTAGTCTTTATTTTCAGGATTGTTTTTGTTTCTTGTATGATTTTCTCCTTTTCATTATCTATGGTAAAATAGTTTGAATTGGGATCTTGACATTGATTATATTCTTTAAGCAAAAAACATAAAAAGACTAGATGTGCATGTGAAGATGGAGGCAAATCCAATTCGTAAGTCGTACTTCCAATCATCTATCTTATAGGGACCATAATATGTGAGTGCTAATTTATTGTCCTTTTGTTACTTGAGATACATATATCTGTATGGTTTTAGTTTCAGAAAACCAAATCTGTCACTTCAAATTCCCTTTTGTTACAATGTTGATATGCTTCTGTTTCATCCTTATTATGTGCTACGACCAAGTTGTCCTTCAATACTTTGAGGACCTCTTTTTGGTGCTCTATGTGGTTCCATATTGCTTGAACCTTCATGTTCCATTTCAAGGGTGATTGATGGAATATGATATCCATGAATTGCAATAAATGGGAACATTCTTGTAACACAAATTTTCCAAGGGAAACCACTTGATCTGTTGTGTTTATTTACCAAATACAAAGCAACAAAGATATCTTTCTAGAAATTTATTCGTAATCTTAGTTTGCCCATTAGATTGAGGGTGATAAGATGAGCCATGAGTCAATTGAATACCCAAACAAGAAAATATTTCAATGCAAAAATTTCTTAGTAAAAATTGGGTCTTTGTCACTTACAAGGAATATGAAACGAATCTTTGATGGTCATTTTAGCTTTTAGCTTCAAAAATCCAAATCTGTCACTTCAAATTCCCTTTTGTTACAATGTTGATATGCTTATGTTTCATCCTTATTATGTGTTATGACCAAGTTGTCCTTCAATACTTTGAGGACCTCATTTTGGTGCTCTACTTGGTTCCCCATTGCTTGAACCTTCATGTTCCATTTCAAGGGTGATTGATGGAATATGATATCCATGAAGTGCAATAAATGGGAACATTGTTGTAACACAATTTTGTAAAGGGAAACAACTTGATCCGTTGTGTTTATTTACCAAATACAAAGCAACGAAGATATCTTTCTAGAAATTTATTCATAATCTTAGTTTGCCCATTAGATTGAGGGTGATAAAATGAGCTATGAGCCAATTGATTACCCAAACAAGAAAATATTTCAATGCAAAAATGTCTTAGTAGAAATTGGGTTTTGGTCACTTACAAGGAATATGAAACTAATCTTTGATGGTCATTTTGTGGAGTTGTCTATAATTTGGACACATGTGCCATGAATTGTCATTTTTTGTAACCATCACCACTAGTAAAAAGAAAACACTTGAGGTTGTTTGAACGATGATGACCTCTTTGACATTTCTTGAATAATATGCTCAATCTTACTCTTTTGTGCATATGGGTACTTGGAAAACCTAATATTAGGTGGTGCATTTCCTAGTTGCAAATGAATAACATGGTTATGATCTCAAGCAAAGGAAGAACCTTAGGCTCATTTTCGAATACCTTGGAATGATTTTTGATAATTTTTGGGAGATCCACTAGAGCAAAGGATATAGATATTTAAACATATGGTGAACATAATTGTGCAATTACACCATGATATCCCTTGTTTAAATTTGTAATGTTGTTAGATCTCATCTCTTTAGAGGGTTTCCCTTGGGTACCTTTGAGTGTAAATTTCTTGCCCTCCTGTAAGGAAAATCTCATGAAAAGTAAGGGCTATTGTTCCCAATAATTGTAACTTTTGGGCCCTTCATGCAACATCAACACCACCCATTTGAATTGCAATCATAAAGTTATCCAATAAATAATTCTACATATTGAGCTTATACTATGATACTTCATTTAGTAATTTATAGTATCCTTGTCTATATTCATTGTGTCTATAATCATTGTGTTGAGAGGTGCTTTATAGCCCAACTTGGGGGACATGTGACATAGCATTAAATAATGCTATATTAAAAAAAGGGCAGCTCAATTAAAATAAGTAATAATAAAAATTGAAGTAAGCTCATAAGCACATATATTGACTTGATTCTTAAGGCAATATTTCTCCATATTTGAGATTAAGTAGATAAAAAGCAGAAAGTTAATTATTTTATTGATACGGACATTCTATTCACTACACAGCTAAAAGTAGTAAACATAATTTACATCAATATTATAATTTTTCTATATTGAACAATTAATCACACAAAAGATAACAATGAAAATGTTGACCACTATTATTAAGAAAATACGTTTTGAAGGTCGAAGGATCTTAGCTCAAATGGTTTGGTGAACAATTTGTTTCTCCAGTAGCATGGTTTGAGTCTTCAAAAACATGTTGTAACTAGATTGTTTGTGGCTTTTATAAAATAGTTGTATTTGGTGTAATAGTGGTAGTTGATCTATCAAAGATACCAACTCTAGAAATTCTCGTTCATGCTAAAAAAGAAAAAAAGAAAAAACATAATGAAAGTTTTTTTTTTTTTTAAAACTCTTATGAGTATTCTATATACTAGAATGAGAAATACAAATGGAATTTATTACAATATTATAATTTTTTTATTACATAGTTGTAATCTAAGAAAAATATAAGAAAATAAATATTAATTGTTTGGCATTGAAAGAACATTATAAAAATTTGTAGTTTAATATAAAATAGCTTAGATCAATTTTAACTCTAGCTCTAACAAGTGTCGAGAGGGATCAAATTCAAGGTGCAAATATTTCCTCAAGTTTTGCACTCAAAAAGAGATTTACACCTCAAGTGATTTGATTCCTTTCGGTGCTTGATAGTTCCACATTTAATATGGATCTACATTGGTTACTTGAAACTATGGTGTTGGAAATACAAAGCAATTGAGAAGTTTTGCTAATTTTCAATTGATGAAGTTATGGGTATTGTTAGAATCAACCAATACTGTTATTTATTTGTCTTTAATATATTCTTTTATTTTGAGGGTTTTGTGGAGCACTAATGTAAACTAATGCATGACAATGTATGTTTAAAATAGTCCCTTCTAGTACTAGATTTTGAGATGGTTACTATTTTTGATCTTCTTCCTTTTCACAATTCATGCAGAATAATTTCATTCATGGCATTTATATATGTACAATGCTTGCTATCACAATTGAAATAGTATTTTTTGCTCCCTTTTCATCCATGTGTTGAGGTGTCGACCTTGTATATTGAGTGAGCTTAGTGTTGGATGGATGTTATTCTTTAAAGTGCCATAAATAGATATAACAAATTATCCTCTATTTTTGTTTTTGCTTTAAAAATAAGTCTTGGGGATTATTGAATGTGTTCTATAATTGGATATCTTTATCGAATATTTATCAATTGACTAAATAATGTATTGGAGTAGCCAATTTTTTTTTCAATTTTCTTTTCCAAACTGAAAGCATGCTATAGGGATTTAAGTTTAAAGAGACAAAGAGACACACCTTCATGTTGGATGCTTTTCTTTAAAGTGACATAAAGAGATCTAACACATTTTATTTTATTTTATTTTTATTTATTTATTATTATTATTATTATTTTAACTCTAAAAATAAGTTGTTGGAATTGTTGAATGTGCTTTATAATTTGATATCTTTGTCGAATTTTTATCAACTATGTATTGCTCTTAATATCTTCACAATGTTCTATCAATTCATCTGTAACAATAGAATCATTATTTTATTTCGCAAATCGATTAATATTAGATAAGTTATTCTTTTTTAAATAAAATGATGCAAGAGCCACCTTTTGTAAGGTGGCCATTTGTCTAGATCTAAGAATTGCCCCATTCGAAATATCCACATTATATAAATTTTTTTATCAAACTTCCTCGTATTAATCTTGGGAATTAACTTGTTCCTTGGAGTTAGAATTGAACCCTAGTGATATAGATCTTGGATTGATGAGTAACTATGATTTTGAGAGGCAATCTTTATTTCTTTCACTTTTTATGCTTTCCTTGCACTTTGATATCTTCTTTAGGGAATTTTTGCTTTAGGGTAGCATGATTATGGATGACATGGAATCATTGTAATTATCCCATTTGTTCCTTCATTTTATCTTTTATCTATTGTATTAGTGTGTGGGTGTTTATCAAATTATCCCTTGTTAATGACTTATAACCCAATTTATTAACTTTGTTTTCTAATTGGGATAACTGGTTATTTATCTCTTCACTTTCTTCTTGAGTCACACTTTATTCTTGAATCATGTTTGAGCTATTTGAAGGTTTAATTGGTGCGGTAATTTTTGGAGCACCTTTTTCCATGTGGGAAAATAATAATAATAATTCTCTCTTTTTTTGTTTTTTTGTTTTTCCTATCATAATTTTTTTTTGCAAAGATAGACCTTTCAAATCCTAATTTAGAGACTCTTTGGATGGTTGATCTTTGTCTTTGTCTTCACATATATCTAAAATTTAAGCTCTTATGAGTTTGAAATTTCAATTTTTAATGTTATGATATTTTCTTGAACCTCTAAAAATTTTGCAACATAAAACTTCATCGAAAAAATTGTAGCAAAAGTTCCCAAATGACTTGTTTGAGATTAATTTCATGACTAGTAAAAACTCCCAACTTTCACATGATATGTCTCCTAAGGTATGATGATTCAAAATGTGAAAATTTTTTGCACCTAATTCCTTGTGTCTCTTTGGGATTCCGAAAATTTTAAATTCTAAAACTGCACCAAAAGAAGTCTGAGCAAAAATTCCAAGATACCTTGTTTAAAACTAATTTCAGGATGAGTCACAAACCATATCTTTCATAGACAACATCTTTGAAAGTACTCTGAAATTAAACCTAGAATTTTGACTACTTGTAGCTTGATATTTCTCTCAAGTCATCACAAAATTTTGTTGATTGAAACTTCCTAGGAAAAGAGTTATAGCAAAAATTCCAAGATGACTTGTTTAAAATTGATTTCAATGTTAGTCACAAATCTTATCTTCCATATACTGTATCTTCAAAATTTTGCTCTTTGAAAATTTCAAAATGATTTTATAGAGAAAATGCAAGATTTCTTTATGGAAGGAGAAAAAAATCCTAAGATGATATGCTTTGATACCAAATGTTAGGCAACAAATACGAAAATAACCTAAAAATATAAATAGAAGTAGCTCCACACTTTGAGAAATAGATATAAGAATGAAAGATAAACCTATTTGAGGGAGCAACCTCTTTTTACAATCAACAAATTTACAAGAATAAAATGAGATGATTATAAATCTAGGTCTCCTTAAAATGTATGTGCACACATGAGACGAATGATGTAACCACAATTAAATAGTTCATTTAAATGGTTTAACTCACAACATTAATATTAGAAACGTGGTCTATAATGGAGGGATTTACATGGGATTTTACATGTAATGTGATACTTTATATAGGGATTAACAAGTTTAAAAACTTTAGGAGTCTTAAGACATATCTATAACTAAATTTGCCTATTTTTGAACTCAATGGTGGATTCTTGCACCATTTATCTTTGTCTCCTTTCGAGTTAAGTCAAACTTATCTTTTAGTCACTCTTCATAACTAATAGGATCTAATTGTAATTCAATCATGTCTTGGAACACTTCACAATCCATCTCCAATGGTATATTTATTAGTTTATTCTAATAATGACCACTTTCCTAGCACATCAAAACATGACATTCTAACTTTAAATAAGAAAAAAAATTATTTGTGCTACACTAACCTTGTGCACACTAAAATAAACTTCTATATGTTATCATCCTTTATTCAACCTCAACCTCAAGGCATATATGTCAACTTCATAGGGCTTTATGTCCATCTTTGTCTCTACTTTACTTTGTGGTTAGGTCTTATTTTGCATTTATATACCTCTTTCTCTAGTTTCTTGATCTCAATTACCTTTTCATTTCCAACTTCTCCATCTAAACTAGGTCATGAATCTTGAAGCTTCTTTTTCTTCGTTGTCTTCTCTTTTATCAAAGTGCTAACCAAATTAGTAACAAGAAGGTTTTTATTAACTATTCTCTATTCCATTTGATACTTATCAATGACCTTTCGATTTTCCAAATGAGATATTCTACGCTGTCTCATTGATCACTTTTTCATCACCCATGATTTGGGATTTATGTTTAAATCTCCACCTTCTTCTAACTTTCTTAGATTGTCAACATTGATGGGTAAGTCCCCTTCCTCAAGGATAGGGACTACAATTTGCTACCAATAAAATTTGTAAATGTTGGACATTGGATTCAACGCTCTCTGTGTGTTTCGTGACATGGACTAATCGCCTCTCATGGATCCTAACTCCGACGATTGTAGCGGAGATTAACACCTGTGCGTTTTGGTCTAATGACAATTGCAATTACAACAAGTGGTATCAGAGCGATAAGTCTCGAGTTCGAAACTCACCCAAATTGCGCTGCGTGGGAGATTATTGGACATTGGGCTCAACGTTCCCTGTGTGTTTCACGACATTGACTAAGTGCTTCTCGTAAATCCTAACTCTGGGGACTGCAGCAGAGACTAATACTTGTAGGTTTTGGTTTAACGACAATCGCGATTCAAATAGTAAATAGAAGCTCTTCACCAAATTGTTCACCAACACAAATGCCGACATTGAATAAGATAAAATCTAATAAGAAGGCTATAATAACCTACTGCTGCACATTAATAATGACTGTTTTATTTAACAAGTTTATGATTACATAATTAAAGATTACACTAACATATGTACATGGATAACACAAGAGATACCTTAGAAAAATCAATTTGTGAAAACTCCATCTTTCAAATGGATATCTTGTAGAGACCCTATACTTTATCCTTTCTTTCTCGGGGATGTGGAAGGCCAAGTATGTTTGCAACTATTTATAGAAGGGTGACCAAGTCTTTAGTCTAAGCTACATACTAGTATTTTGTAATGTTTTGTATTTTTGCACAATCCAAATAATTTGGAAGTTCTATCAAATGTGACATTGTCTAATTGGTTGGATGGTACATGTGTTTACCCCTTTGGTGGCCACATGAACTTTAAGGTAGGATTCTACATTAGTTATCATAAGGCACCTATGTCTATACTCAGGTGGGGGATTTGATGCAGAGACAAATGTGTCCCATGCTTTACGTGCTGATCCACATGCTTTTCTTTCATAGGCCCTTTTATTTTTTTGTGGAATGCAGGTGGCAAAGTGTGGATGGCACTCTATTCCACATTTAGCACCAAATACACCTACACGCTCCCTTCTATGTTTCTAGTGTTCCATAAGCATTTCCACATGCACTAACCTGCACATGATTAGACTTGTGTAGAGTGTAGAGTGTGGAGAAACAAGCTCCCCTATGACTTCATTGATGTCCATGTGTATCATTCTTTATGAGGCTAAACTTAATATATCATTCTTGCGCTTTTTGACTTGTGTAGGGCATGGAGGTAAGATCTTATTTTGACTTTCCCATCTCTTCACATAACCAAAACCCCACATGTTTTTAGATTTTAGTCTATTTACGTGTCTGGTGTGTAGTAACACCTTGCTTTCAACTCCATCTTGTAATTATTATTATGACTTGTATTGCTAGGAGATGCTAGTATGTATATTATGTTTAAGCTTTTATAATGTAATTATAATATTAATTTTAATAAAAATATTTCTAATAATTGATTGAAGAGTGGAGTGCCTACACGGGTTTTGATGCAATGAGAGGGAGTCAATGAGGGAAATTGGGAGGAAAACCATAACTAGTTGAAAATTTCCTTACCTATAATTCCTTGTTAAGTAAAAAAAAATTAAAACCAATTTTTTCCATTTTTGTAGAAATCAATGAAGAGGGGAATTGGTAGTTGAAATACCTACTTCCCATGATTACAAAGGTAGTTTATATTTGTACAAAATGTCCCATAAGCATGGGTAATGTACCCATATGAACATTTCGAAATTGACCCATGAAATCTCAATGCTCGAAGGGAGAGGAAAGAGGAAATTAATTTGTAGAAAGAATGGAACGCATAACAATGGGTTTGAGGACCAAATATAAGTGTAAATCTATTCCAAAAACCCCTCTAATTGATAGCAAATTTGTGAAGAATCATTAAATCCATTTTCTTGTTGAAGAAATCAAGAGTGAGCGTCTTTAACCCAAAATGGAAAATGGGGTTGCGAATTTCTAAGTCCCTCACTAAGTAAGCATGAGGACATTGAGAGGGGAGGGCACTAAGGGGATAATGCGGTAGTGAAAGAATTCCCCCTCACCCCCCATGCTATGCAAACTCGCTGTGATGACCCTTGTGGCATTGAACATGCTCATTGTAAAGGGTTAAAAGATAATTTGTTGATTTTTGAGGGTGAAGGAGAGTTTTCTTCATATTTTGACTCTTTGTTGATTGAGTGAGTTTTCCTCTGAGCTTATGATTGGTTAGAAAAAGACTCACCCTTCATCATTTGCGGGGAACTAATTAATTTCACTAGATAAGTGAATTTGTGATTTGTATTATGCAAAGTAAAATTTTGTTAATGAAATGGAAGAGAGGTTTACGGGTGTGGTATTTTATTGCTTGTTGCGATTCTAAATGTATTGTTGTGATGCATATTCATGCTTGTGTTCATAATTTAATGGCTATTTTGAGCATATGAGGCACAAAGATTTTAACTCTTTGGGTACTTTGGTGTCATGGTTGTAACAAGCCTCTTGAAAGGAAATTTTATGGTAGGAAGAGTAACCTCTAGAACAACCATGATGGTTTCTTAGTAATGAAAGACTATTAATGAGTCTTAAACATGGAGTTGTGCTTGCATCAATCATGTAGAAAGAGCCATTGATAAGCTATTCAAGGGTAGACTATCTTATGGATTTTATAAATCCAATATAAGAGAAATATACTAATTTTATAATCAAAATTAAGTTAATTAAGTTTTCGTAGATCTTCGGAAAGAAAGAAATAATAATCTTCATTAATAAATGAATAATTCCTCTCAAACTTCTGGTTATTCGGTTGATTGAAAAAATTTGTTCAGATATGAAAAGTAGGGTTTTCAAGACATCCACGAACATGAGAAATGTAGGGTTGTGTATCATAAGGCTTGCATGTTCAGAGCTTCATTCTTTCTCCCTATGTTACCCTTGGATTAGAGCAGATCTAACCGAAAAAACCCCTTGTTCTCCTCTGTTGGGGTTGGCAGGAAAGACACACGCATAAAATTTAGTCGAGGTCTATCATAACAAGGTGAAGGTTTTCTAGATTTTCGTAAAGGCTATGAATGGGACCTCAATCTCGCTTTGGGTCTCGAAAGAGTAGTATGTGGAATATCTAATGTATATATTAGAGAAACGTTTGGGGATCCTAATAGACATGCAATGACTTATATGTGAAGGGAAGCAATTGCATTTTTTTTCTTAGATGCGTGATTACGACATAACTAGGAACTCCACTATTGTATTGATTTTGAGGTTGCATGGAGGTGCTTCAGGCTCTAGGAACCCAACTGCTTCAATTTCTTATAAGGATGTGTGTTGGCTTGAGGGGTCCTGACCCAGGTTCGGATTTTATGGATAAAAAAACAAACCCTCCAACCACTGGCCCTTTCGGCAATGATTTTCTTACCCAGACCAAAGTCTCACCTGAAGCAGTATGGGGGGGTGCTGGAACTAGATTTCCGCACCCTGAGAGAGAATTTAATGAAGTGGTCCTCGGAAAAACCCTAAGTGATCTTATACAGATGCGCGCAGTCAGTTTATAGCATAATTATAGATCATGCGCAATCTTCAACATAATAACATAGAAATACATGTCTTTACTTAGCGTAGATAGCAAATCAGAACCAGATCTCAATCTTAATTGATGTAATACTTAACATATGTCAATACTCATGCATAAACATATCAATTAGCTTTGTGCATTCATAAACAAGTAAACATATATTGCGATCTTAAAGCATAAACAATAAATGTTATGAATAACACGGAGATTTTGCCAAAACTGTTCTTTCTATTAGTCTTCCATATCAATACATCAAATTTCTTTCCTTCAAAACCCTTACCAAAATCCCTTACAATCCCTTCCCAACACACAACTAGCGGAGTCCTCACACAACCTACAGGAGCCTTTCACCCAACCCAAAACCCTTACAGACACAAAATGCTATCAATATCTCATAAAATTCTTTAGCTATGACTTATCTTAACTTAACTGACTACTTAGCTTAGACATACTCTATCTATTTATAGTATGCCTAGCGTGCAGATACTATGGTCTCAAACCATGGTTTGAGGCCCACAGTTTTCATTTAAGCTTAATTACATCCAAAATTGGGGAAAAAATCCCTTTGACTTCATCTGCACATCGCGCACATACAAAATCCCTTTGGAACTTGTGCCTCAGGGGACCCTGCTCCAACAGGCCCCTAACAAAAACATGGGATTCGTCCCGAGTCATTGAGGCGCTGTCGCTGTCTCCTTGGTTTTAACCTTGAGCGTCTTGACATAAGTCTGGAGAGGGAGCACTAACTTGACGCTCTGCGCTGCTGCACACTGCACTCGCTGAACCATTTTTTTTGTCGTAGGCCCTTCAACGACCATCTCCACACTATGTTGGGTCTGCTAAATAATCTTGAGGGTGTTTCCTAGCGTCTGAGAGAGTTGAAGCACTTCCTCTACCCATGGTTGCGTACGTTCTTTGAGCACCTGTTCCTTGCAGCACAATTCTGCAATTTCTATATGGAGTCTACGACCTTTTTGCATACGAGCAAGTCTCTGTGTGATCACCAATGTAGGTGCTACTGTGAATATTTCTTCGAATTGATGCTCCTTTGTATTGAGTGTGTCGTGTAGCTACTGCACGACTAGATCGTTCTAGACAGAGGCCCAAATGTCCATGGCCTCATTCAGGGACTGGTCACACTGAGTGACTGCGGCAACAATGCTTTCCTGTGCTTGTTTTACTTCTGCTGCCCTCTTCGCACAAACCTCAGGGGTGTCTCCAGCTGTAATTTAGTTTGGAGGTTCGCGATACGCTGCTCATATGCTATCCGAACTGTTTGACGTTCTTCATCTGATGCTTTGGCTGCAACAACCATGCCTTCTAATTTCTCCGCAGGTGCAGCTGTGGCCAAGACAATGGGAATGTATTGGCATATCTGATTAATTTTTGCCTCCAGTGCCACGCACCGGGTCTTTGATTCTCTACATGCTGCTTCGGCTTGTTTCTTTTGCTGATGTGCTTGGGCAGTCTACTGTTGCGCATCTCAAGTCTTTGTCTGTGCAGTTGCTTCGTAGAATTGTAGCTCATATGCAATTACTGAATGTAGCAAGTGAAGTTTTCCTGCAGGCAACACTGAAAGGTTAATGTGCACATCACTTGTTCCTGTACACTGAATGCACTGATTAGCGTCCATTTGTATGGATGGAAGAGCGATGTGAACATATCGCGCATCCCCTGATGGTGGAAACACAACATCTATTGGTTGCGTAGTGGTAACTTGTGCGCTGGTCCGGCTCGCATGGATCACGCTTGCCTAGATCTGGCTTGCTTGAACTTTCAATTAAACCTGTACAATCTCCAATGCTGATTTATATTGGACCTCCATGTTCTTCCATCAATATTCCTGCATCGAGGTGACTGTATTTGTGATCTCATTGAGATCTTCCTCTGTAAGGGTTGGGACCACTTGTCCTGTTTGCTTAGAAACCTTCTATTTTTTTCGTGACCCACCTGTGGCTTGCGCACCACGCTTTGTGACTTTTGATGTTGCTGCTGCTTCCGTCTCCTTAGGCGCAAAGCCATTTTTCTATGGCACTATGGTGGTATCAGTGGTTTCTCCTGTTGTTGTCGGGGTGGGTTCCTTCTCACCAAGTTTGTCTGTCACTGGTGGTGGCACTGTTTCTACAGGATTTTCAGTAGCCTTTTTTGTTGATTTTCCTGTCAGAGTGCGCGACTATGTTGGTTTGAGTCAAACAAGCTGGCGACCACTCTTTTGTTACTATGATCAAATCGTCCTCAGTGAACAAGTAGGGAAACTCATACCAAACGCCCTCCACAATGCCCTTCGTGTGGATGTGGATATTGTGAAACGTAGCCTTAAAGTCGGCTACCATCTTGTATTGATTGTATAGAGTAGGGGAAAACCGCGGCTTCGACTATACTACTTGATATAATCTCACATCATACAATACCCAAAATATCTTGTTCTTCTTTGCGCGCACTGGGTTAGATGAGTTCCAGAGTGTGGCGTAGCGTGCAGCTTCGCACATCAACTTTGAAAGTTTAGGGAACTGGGTATCTTCGGGGGTTTTCCACCCAATCAATGCGATTAGGAACAATATCCAATCATATTGGAATTGCTTGCCCTCCTCCTGGAATTCACACACATTTTCAAGAAACTATTTTCAGAGGTACCTATACTAGTTGTATATAACTCCTTTTTTGCACCTTCCATCTAGCGCAATTACGTGCGTAGGCACTTCATTTGGCCTACACTTGCGCATCATCGTGCAAGCCAAGATGAGCGTGCTAAAACGGACTACGGGGTTGTTAATTTCCTCCACCACGAATACCCGGGATTTGCGCGTGACATCATACTTCTTCTTTATTTGATCTACCAACGCTTTCTCCTGCGCTTTTCCTCTGAAATCTGCCATAGGGTCAACCCCTTTGTTTGGTAGACTTGTGATTTGGTGAATTAGTTCTGCATCAATTGGGATGCGCTCTCCCAGCCAGAGCGCATCTTCATGCACCAACACCAACAAATGCCAGATGCATATATCATTAATGGGGCTGCGCCCAAAATGAGGGATCTGCAAGAGATTGCGTAGGCCTTCCTTGTGCAGACCAAGCATTTCCCATTTTGGTTCAAGGCGCACCAGACCTCCTGCATGGGGAACTAGATCAAGATAGAGCTTTTGCACAAGCTCAGTAAACTTTTCAATGTCTGTGATGTCCTAGTCGTTAAATCACAACTGTGAGATTTTAGCAAACATATCCCCCTCCATTGGGAAGCTCTCTACGATCAACGACACTTGGATGCCTGCGCGCACCTTATCCAAGTCCTTTGGCACTTTAACAATAGGTTTTCGCAGCGCAATATAACTGGGCAACCGCGAGAAGGGGGCTACTTCTACCACTTCATCATCCCCTTCCTCAATAGTCTCTGGGAGTTGGGTCATAGGTTTCTTCATTTTATCGCCTGAAAATGACATGGTTTGGGGGTCTTTTCTCTCGGGGACTTGCACGTTATAGATGTTTGACCCTTCTTAATTTTAGATGGTGCATGGGTTTCTACAATGGGTACTTTTGGCGCAACAGGGTCTTCGCCTGGTCTAGTGGCTGTCATCTTGTTCTGAATTACGTACCCTAGACCAACTCGACGCAATGAGTCCTCAAACACAGGATCCAATCTTGAAATAAACGTAACAAAGGAAATGACAAATAAAGAGCCTAGAGCATGAAAATCACTTAAAACGCAAAGGGAACTATTGCGACCCCATAGGTCATATTTATACTTGTGGCACATCGGTAACGACTCCTTGGGCATTAATGAGGTTCCATTACTGACAAAACGGTCATAAATATGGAAAAATACCTTCATTAAATGCATCTTGGACGCTCCTAAAAACAATAATAATTCTATGTTATCCAGTTTGACTCTTCCAACGGCTAATTTTTGACACTTTTGTGCGCCAGTCGATCTCCTGGCGCAGATACCGCGCGCGTGCTACACCTTACTGCGAATTTTCCAACTCTACTGCGCAGGTCTGATACTCCGTCCATATAGTAATTTGGTAGGCACAGGGTCATCCCTGTACAACTTCAGACATTCTCTATTGACATATCCCGAGAGGTATTCACCATTCAACGTGGCTAGGCGCATTGATCCTCCATCGATGATTTCATTAACAAAACAGGGCTCTAACCAATTCATCTTCAATTTCCCTGGGTGGCGCGCAAACTTTCTGTCGTATAGTAAGACCAAATCATCTTCTTTGAACACCTTATGCCTGATATGCCTGTCATGCCAGGTTTTTTTGCGCGCCTTTTCGACCCGCTGGTGATAATTGGCAATAAACTGGTCTTCTTCCAGAGCAACCAACTGTGAAAACAATTCTTCTAGAGCATCTTCTTCAGCCATATTGGTAAATGCTGCAATGCGCAGCCTGGGAACAATGAAATCCATGGGCAACACAACTTCTTGCCCGTATACCATCCGAAAATGTGTCCTCCCAGTCAAATTTTTGCATGTAGTCTTGTAGGCCCATAGAACTGTAGGCACTTTCTCATCCCAATCATTTTTGTTAGCATTGCATACCTTAGTGAGCACGATCTCCAAGATCTTATTGAAAGCTTCAACTACGGCATTTTCCTGAGGATGATAAGGAGAGCTCTTCTGATGGCGCATCTTGAATTATTAAGTCAAAGCTTCGATAGTTTCATTTACAAAATGTGTACCTTGGTCGCTGATCAGAATCTTAGGACAACCAAACTGAGTCACTATATTCTCAAAAATAAACTGCATAGCAGTATCAACAATACAATCCTTCACCGGTTTGGCTTCAGCCCATCTGGTTACATAATCCATTGCAGTGATGATGTAGTGCGCATCGCTCTTTCTTCCGGGAGGATTAATAGTTCCTACAAAATCAATAGCCCATTTCTCAAAATTTTGCAGCACCATTTGCGGATTCAGGGGCATCTCGTCCCCGCGCGAAGGTTTCCCCGTTCTCTGACAAACATCACATGCGCGGAAATGCGCATAGGCATCATTGTGCAGTGTGGGCCACCACAACCCAACGCGCAAGATCTTATGCGTAGTGGCCTTACCTGCATAATGACCACCAACAAATCCTCCAAGCGCTTCATTAAGAATTGCTCGCCTTTCATATTCCAAGACATACCTTCGCAGAACCTCACCCACGCCTAATTTGTACAACTGTCCAACAATAATGGTGAAGTATACTACGCGCGCCACAAGTTCTTTCTTCTGCTCCATTGTATCTTCCTCATGTGCGCGACCAATAGTAAAAAAGTGAATGACATCAGGGAAATTCTCATCAATCACTTTTATCACAAACAACTGTGCATCAGGCAATCCATCGTCTATGTTTGTGGGCTCCTCTCCTGATTCAATGTGCGACAGATGGTTTGGTCCAACATTTAATCGTCTTGGTTTTACTATAATTTCAAAATCATATTCCTGAAATAACAATAACCATCGGTAAATATTCCCCCCCAACACATGATTTTTGACGAGGTACTTCAAAGCAGAATGATTAGTGAACATTTTAAAGTGACCTCCCAATAGATAATGGTGGAATTTCTGTAGCGAATATACCATGGTGAGTCCTTCCCTTTCTGTTGTTGAGTAATTCTTATTTGCGTTTGAGATTTTTTGATTGACATAAGAAATAGGATGATCAATTTCTCCTTCCCCTGGCTGCGCTAACTCAACTTCGAGCACAATATAGGATACGTCCACATGTACACGAAAAGCCTTGGATCAATTCGAGAAGATCAGAATGGGCGCAATGACCATCTTTTCCTTGGGCAGCTCAAAAATATTTTGGAAGTCCGCATCCCAGTGGAACGTTGCATCCTTCTTTAATAGCTTTTACATGGGCGTAGTTATCAACCATATCCATGAATCAATTTTCTATAGTACCCAGTGTGCCCTAATATTGAGCGCAACTATTTTATATTCTCAGGTACTTCCAAATTGACTATGACAACAATCTTGGCAGAATCCACCATCAATCCCTGCTGGTAGACGATGTGTCCCAATAGTATTCCAAAGGGCACACATAAAATGCATTTATTCAGATTCATTGAGATCTGATACTTCCTACAAGTATCCAACATTAAGCATAGATAGGACACATACTTCTTTAACAACCCAAAGACTATCCAATCATCAAAATATACCTCCAAAAACTTGTGTATGTATTCTTTAAAAACAACAACTATTACGCCTGAGAAAATGGAAGGAACATTCTTCAGTCCAAATGGAATAATTGTATATTGGAAAGATCCTCATTCAGTAGCAAAGGTGGTCTTACTCCTATCTTCTGGTGCAATCTAGATTTGATGATAGCTTGAGAACCCATCTGTAAAAGAATATGATTCTTGACCTCCAACATTATCCAAAATTTCGTCTGAGAATGGAGTTGGGAATGGATCATGCACACAAGCATCATTCATTTTGCGCAGATCAACACAGATTCTGATTTCACCCTTGGTATTCTTATCTTGCACCACCATTAGACTTACCCAATCAGATTCTTCCACAGGCTCAATGATGCCTGCTGCCACCATTTTATCCAACTCTTCTTTCACTTTCTGCTTATATGTGGGGTTTACCCTGTATGGACGTTGTTTTACTGGGCGCGCATCAGGCTTCAATGTGATTTTCATTACTCCCAAGTCCCCAATGATTCCTTTATTCTGAAAAATTTGTAGGGAATAGATCCTGATATTTTGTCAACAACTCGGCAACCTTGCCTACTGTGTCATCATCACAGTAGTCTCCAATGTTTGCTAACTTAGGTTGTTCTCTAGTTCCAATATTCACCTGTCTTAGCCTTAATGGCTTTATCACATCCATTGAGGTAATTGAGGGCCCAACCATTGCACGCTGGCCTTCAGATTCAGGAATCATGATATTCCTTAGATCCTCATAATTTTCTTTTAATGTCAAGTCTCATAATTCACAATGGTGTTCATTTGCGCGTTCCAAGCTGGTGGCACGTACTCAATCATAGGCGTAGGGGAATAAAATATGACTTCTTGAATATTATGCAGAACCTAACCAATTGTTTCAAATCCACTTTCAAAGCTAAAGGTAAGAATACAACTGTATATCAGTGCAACCCACTCAGTAGTGCCTCTGCACAACTCTGTTTCCAAGTACCATTAAATTGGCACCTTTCCCAAAGTATGAATAAACATATGAACCCATTTAGGTATTGGTTTGACACCCCATACCTGATTCCACTTGGAAAGATGTCTGGCAGATATTATTTTCCAGAATATAAATCCTCCTCTTTAATTACTGGGCTTTTGAATCGTAGTCGCATCATCTGTGCACATTTCTCCCAGTATCCCATATTCTTCTTATGTGTTTCCCACCATCTTGCTGGAGTAGCGCGTAAGCCAAGATCCAAAGCATGGAACCTCTGTTATGTCGGCACAAAGCTTTCCAGTTCTCCTAGGAACATGTTTACATTAGTTGAGCCATCATAGTGTGGGAAATCACGTACCTCAGATTTTATGCAACGCATAGCGCGGGTCACATGATTACAGCGCAATGCAGACACCTCATGTAGACGGTTCTGCCAATTTTCTAGTTCTTCATCAGAGTCCGAAAAGAAAGAACTATCCTTCTCCCATTTAAGATTCCCATTTGCTGTCAGGTTAATCCAATCTTCTTCGCACAAAGTTATCTTATAATTTTTATCAATCTCGTCCTCAATGCGCATTAGTTGAGTATACCTTTGACCTTTTGCAGGATCCAGAGGAATGATGACCCTAACTCCATTGCTTTCAAATTCCATTCTCCTTTTCTTTAGATTGATAACACCATCTATGTCAATGGCCCAATCCAATCCTAGCAATATGGGATAGGGATCAATATCATCTACAATCTGTATGACTTCAAAATCTACCAGCACCTTAAAAACTTCTATATTGACACCAAATTTTGACAATCTCCCCAAGGGAATGATCTTATGTTGATTAGCCATGCGTAGTTGGATAGTGGACCATTCCAGCTTTGGTTCTCCCATGCGTTGCTATGTTTGTTTAGGTAGAACATTAGCATCTCATCCCAAATCTAAAATGACTTGGTCCATCTCATAAGCACCAATTTGCGTGGTCAGATGCATCTCCCTACCTATTATTTTCTTGTTCTTATAGATTTTGTTGAATGTTCGTTGTTCTACCATAGGGTGTCCTTTTTCTGCGCAATTATCTATCAATGGCTGCAAATTTTCAACAACCTTTTTGTTGTGCAACAAATTTATGCATGCTTGTAAAAATGGCTTAATCTCTTCTCCTCCTCCATCTTGCTTCAGTGTTCTACCACTTGTTTTTTTTTCTTCTAAATATGACTAATTCTATTAAGAGAAAATATGGTACAAGCCCAGATTACAAACAAGAGAGACAAGAAACCGGCCAATCGGAAAGGATAAACTATCCACCTCGGTTCTATGAAGAGGAGGAGAAACAAATAGTGAGCAAAGGAGCATGACTAAAGAGATGAACGGAAAGAACTGAAATCTACCTAGAATGGGCAGAAGCCTCTAAGCAAAGTTTTTTTCCTTTCTTCTTGATGACTTTTACCCATCCATCTTGGTGAGGGTGGGCTAGAGCCACTTGTAGACTAGTAGTAGCAGTGAGAGGAGTCTCCTTGTCTGTATCAGAAGAGGAGGACTCATGAGTACGTTTCTGGGAGTTCATCGTGTCTGGAGGATCCCCAGGTGCGGAAGATGACAAGCCATTAGCTTGTTGAGCCTGTTCCATTTCTGCATCTATCTCTTCGTCTTCTGAACTTGGAGCTTCAATGTCATCCACAGACGGCGGACTGCATGGTGTCCATCTTTTGGATTTTGAAGGAGGAATGTTTTCCTTTTTTTTTGCAAGGAAAATGGGGCAGGATTTCTAAAGATGCCCAGTTTGATGACAATGTCGGCATCGGAAAGCTATGTTATCATAATCTAGGATTTGTGTCCATACAAAGTCTCCTATTTTGAGAATAATCTGGTCCAGCAAACCTTTGCTAATGTCAACCTCCACACTCATTTTGGCATATGTGTATAATCGATGGTACTCTCGATCGTAGTCTGCCATTATAAAGTGACCCAGGGCGTTTCCTATCCCTCGATAGACTGAAAGGTGCTAGAGGTGAGCGGGGAGATTGGGTAGCCTGACCCAAACTAGAGTTTTGGTAATCACTGCTGTGGTTGGGTCGAAATCTGGGAACCAGAGGGTACTGAACAACCCCGCCGTTCCCCAAAACCACGGGCCTTCAGTTTGGGCCTTGTGATAATCCGTGATATGATCAAACAGGACTATGAAAAATCCTTTTGAGCAAAAGCTGACCTTGCATTTGTGGGTCCAATTGGCATAGATCCACTCATAAAGATCCTTGGTTCAGGGCCAAAGTCCATTGAATCTGCAGATGATAGCGGTTTCTGCATATATTTGAAGATCTTCTGCTAGATCTGGATGATAAATTTCTATGGAGGGAACATCCTCAGATTTATCAACTAGAAAAGGTTTTGGGGCTTCAGAAGAAGGGCCAACTTTCCTGGGCTGTGCATGTACCGCATCTTTGTAAGAGAAGGCTGGAGCAGAAGAAGAGTTTCCAGCAACTCCTCCTCTCAAACGAAGGGATAAAACTAGAGTAGCATCTCTTTCAATGTTATAGAATGATAGAGAGAAAGAGGCTTCGAGTTGTTTACCTCCATAAAGAAGTCGTTGAAGAGCTGAGGCTATTCCCAACTTGTGCTCAAGGGTGTACATGAGCCTTTGAACGCTGTCAATTGGATGGACCCATAACAACAGGGATCTGCTCGAAAGAAGAGAGATCTAGATTTGAAAAGCGAAGTAAGGATAATAAGGCCCCTCTGTACTATTCTCATTCAGATCTAGAAGGCACTGTTGCTGCAGGTCATAAAAGAAGGAAGGATTTGCACACAGCAGTGGCGGCAGTTGGCCCTGAGCTCATTGGGGTTCAGCGTCAGGGGCTACTGCAGCTCCCTTCACCTTCGCAGCAACGCATCGAAGAGCCTCCGGCTCTAGATCAGTCGTTTGTTTCGGTGCACCATTGTTACCAACTTTCGCCTCCATTTCCAGGGTCGTCGGGGTAAGTGCTTGCGTTTGGTGCAGGGGGTTCCAGGCAGAAACAAAGCGTGGCAAGCGGCCATTGATGGCCTTGTTCTTTTTTCTGGCGTATGAGTCTCGTAGTCGCTGTCTAGGGCAGAGGTTTGTGCGTTCCAACCGCCACCTCCTCTGAAGCGTCACACCCAAGTCAACTGTATCCTAGCCAGGGGATATGGCGTGTATCCTCGTTGTCGCCGATAGCGAGTTTCTCATTCGATACTTTTGTGTGCAGAGGATTGCCCATAGTAAATCCCCTTCCCCATCATTCAAAATTGCTTTATCTTCATTAATCATGCTAGTTTCGTGAATCGCTGAGGCCAGTCGAAACCCCGGGCATGTGCAAGTGCGAGAGGGGCCTGAGTCTGCAGGGGTCTCATGACAACAATTTCTGCATTGATGCAGAGATTTGTCGATGGTTGGCTGCCCATTCTTGGGGCCCAATACCTCCAGGCTGCTGTGGAGTCTCCATTCCTCTAAGCGCTTGTGAGAGGCCGTCCCGGCACATCCAAGAAAACCAGAGCTCCAAACCCTAATATCTCCTCTCGCCATTGCTCCTCTTAGATGTGTTCTACCACTTGTTGAAGTATCTCCTTCTGTGAATTATTTCCTTGCTTAAATAAAAGTTGTTTTTATGCATTGAAGATTAAGGCCTTCCATTAGGGGAATTTTGAGGTCTAAAATGGGTCTCCTAAGGAAAATGTACAATCAAAATTCACTTTATGAGAACCAATCACATTTTAGGGGATGACATCATCCCTAATGGTTGAGGTGGCATTGCTTGAGTTAAAGGTACTTACTTGTCACATTCTCAATGGTGGATAAAAATTCATGGTTAACCATGGTAGTGCTCTAAGTACTTTTAAAGTCAAAGTAAAGTACTCATAATAAATGTCATTTCACACTTTTTGAATAAAATAATATTATTGTTATTTCATATTTCTTAAAAAAACAATGCATATCCCTATACATTTATTATATTATTTTTATATAGTATATTAGTTACATGTTATTATACAATTTAAATAATATAAATTTTAATTAATAATATATAATATAATTAAGAATTTATAAATTTATATTTATATTTTATTTTAAGCTAATTAAGTACAAAAGACAAATGCATTAGTTGTTCAATGATAATGACTTTTTCTTGAAAAACTCGTTCTTATTTGTAGTCACATCAATGCAATTTTTTATTAATTTTATTTTGGTACAACTTTTGAATTGAATTTAACTATGGTTACATGGATTTTGGTGTAAAAAGTGAATTGCAAATTCATAAATATTATTTTATTGGTTTTTAGCTGTATTTTATTAAAACACCATTAGGAGGCCCATTTTGACCTCAAAATTTCCCTAATGTTTGGTTTTAGTTAACTTTTCGGATCCATGTCATTGTGGTCCCAATTCCTTTATCTTCATTGGTAGCTACACCAATCCTGGTAACTATATTCACGCAAGGATCTTCTTCCTGAGTTTCTGCATGAACCATCTGAAGATTCTGCGTTAGAGTCTTCTTTTCTTGTATTTTAGCAATCAGAATGAGGGTAAAACTTCTATAAAATTATCAAGAATTGTCTCTGATGGCCCTGCAGGACCCATTAAATTACTCGATTGAGACAGTGCAGCCTCAATATTAACATCACAATTATAGCAATTACTGTCCTCTTCCTCTGTGGTGATCCTCCTCCTTGGCCCCTTCCTTTGCCTTGGAATCCTCCGTGCCCAGAAGGGGATGGTGGCGATGTAGGCTCAACCTACATTCTATAGATATAAACTTTATCCAACATCATATCATAGGTCCGACAATGTTGGTCATCATGCCCTAATGATGAACAAAACTTGCAAAATGCCTGCTTCAAGTCTGGCTGGTATTTTCCAATTCTTCGGCAAGAATCTGTGTCATGTAGTCCAGCAATATGACATATAGTACACCATACAAGGTTCTTCAATGGACTAGGACATCCAACATTCAGATAGTTGTTGAAAACAAGACATTGGTCTTTATAATGCCCATAAGCTTTGCATTTGATACACCATACCTCTGTGCAGACCTCCTTGCTTTTGTCTTTGTGTAGATTTTGAATTTCTGGATGCATAGCTTCCAGCTGACTCTGAATCTGTTGAGTTCCTAGTGTAATAGGTGTTGGGGGATATCTTCTAGTTTCATTGCAACTTCTACAGCCTTAGCTTGTGTAGCAATATTTTGCTGACCTAATGGATGGCACAAATGCAGGATTAACACAACAATGAACCATTATTTATGCAGAGTATCATCAATCACAAATCCACCATCTATGATGGTGCACTTCAACCTTTGATAAGCCTCCCATACAGATTGATTAGGTTCTTGAAAAATATCCTTCATCCTTCTTATTTCTTGACGTATGACAGGTTTCTCAAAGCTTGCTCTTTTAGGGCTACTTTGATTTCTTAGGGGTAAATTAGGGTTTTCTTGCGCATACCTAATGTACCAATCTAATGCGCGATCTTGAAATGCAGTAGCCAGCCACGCTTTTCTAATATCAATATTGTTCACTTGCTGAGCCTGCCATACAACCTCAGTCACAAACCAGAAGTGATTAGTGTCCTCATTGCCAATGCCTCTAAACTTAGGTAACTTCATGGATGAAGCCATATCTACTTCAAGGGGAGGTGGAGGTGGAGATGGACTGTGTGGCGCAGTAGGTGGTCTATGATGTGAGTTCAGAGGTGGAGTAGATGGAGTGGGAAACAGATTCAAGGGATTTTGATATGATGAGATTTCTTCTTCAGAGTTAGTTTCTGGTTCATTTTCAATATCAGATCTAGGCTTTAGAGGGCTATAAAGGAATTTTTCAGAGTCTTCTCGATAAATTCTTCCACTGCGCGTAACTGAACCTCTTTGATGCATTCAAATAGTATGTTCACACAAGCAACCCCATTCACACAATAACATTTTCAGTGATAATTTCAATGAGCGCAGAAACTTACCTCTAGGGCCTTTGAAGAACCTTCTTTCTGCTTCAGAATATGACACAAATTGGTCCACGACAAATTCAGTCATAAATCCGCCCAGAAGGCGATCGATCCAATGATCTACCATGCGAGTGATCATATTATCGAACTTCTCTACTTTCTGGATGAATTCAGGAGTCCACTCAGTGGCTATGTCATCTTTTATGCAGTGATGGAACTCAACCAAGCGCGACAACTACTCCTGTAGTTCGTGTGCAAAAGAACAACATAAATTTTCGTGCACTTCTGTATAAATATGCTTCTATACCCATTGTTCTTCGGACAATTTAGTGCTTTTATTCTCTTGCAACGCAAATTCAAGGATCTTTCTATCCAACCAATCTTGTAATTCATTACGCGACAGATGCCTCAACATCAAATCTCCCTCAAAATGATGATCCCAGTCTCAGAAAAAGAACCAATTGTTCGATTGAGGGGTCCTGACCCAGGTTCAGAGTTTATGGATAAACCAACAAACCCTCCAACGACTGGCCCTTTTGGCAATGATCTTCTTGCGCAGATCAAAGTCTCACCCAAAGTAGTATGGGGGGGTGCTGGAACCAGGTTTACACACCCTGAGAGAGAATTTAATAAAATGGTCCTCGGAAAAATCCTAACTGATCTTCTATAGATGGACGTCGTCAGTTTATAGCAGAATTACAGATCATGCACAATATATAACATAATAACATAGAAATACTTGTCTTTACTTAGTGCAGATAGAAAATTAGAACCAGATATCAATCTCAATTGATATAATACTTAACAGATGTCAATACTCATGCATAAACATATTAATTATCTCTTTGCATTCATAAAAAAGTAAACAGATATTGCGATCTTAAAGCATAAACAGTAAATGCAACGCATAACACAGAGAGTTTGCTAAAACTTTTCTTTCTATTAGTCTTCCAGATCAATACATCAACTATCTTTCCTTCAAAACCCTTACCAAAAACCCTTAGAATCCCTTCCATGCACACAGCCAGCGAAGTCCGCACACAACCAAGACTAGGTCTCCGTGAACACACCTAGAAGGAGCCTTTCACCCAACCCAAAAACCTTATAGACACAAAATGATATCAATATCTCATAACATTCTTTATCTATGACTTATCTTAACTTAACTGACTACTTAGCTTAGACAAACTCTATCTATTTATAATACGCCTAGCATGTAGATATTATGGTCTCAAACCATGGTTTGAGGCCCACAATTTACATTTAAGCTTAATTACATACAAAATTGGGGCAAAAATCCCTTTGACTTCATTTGTGCAGCGCACACATACAAACTACAAAAAAATCCCTTTGGAACTTGTGCCTTAGAAGACCCCGCTCCAACAATGTGGCTCGGGGGAAAGACCCTCTTAAAATTGGAACAACCACAATTGAGTTGAAGACCTTATATTGTTGAATAATTAGAATACATGCAATATTTAGAATTAAATGTAAAAGAAGTAAATCAACTCTTTTCGGTTCTTAAATGAATGGTTGTGATTTGTAGATTTAATGGTTTTTGTCCAAGATCTGAAGCTTTATGCCAATGGGGTTTCATGACATGGTCTAAAAATTTTGATATTTACCTCTGTTCAAAAGGTTTTTTACTGTTCAGTTCAATTCCCAAGAAGATTCAGAGAAAATTTTGAAGGAAGTGCCTTGGTTCTGGGGAAGGGCATGGATTTTCATCACCCCTTGGTTCCCAAAGTTTGATTCTACAACAATGGTGGTAACAAAGATGCCATTTTGAGTAAGGTTGCTAAACCTCCCTCTTCCCTTTTTTCATCATAAAGTTTTAAAGGCTAAAAAAATGGAGAAGTTTTATTCACCTTTGCTTGTATATATGTAGAAATATACCTAAGAGAGGGCCTACCTGAATGCATCTTGTTGAAACATAAATATTTCCAATAGATTTAAATTTTGGACTATGAAAACACGAAATTCACATGCTACACATGTTTTCAAACAAGAAATCTTCAGGACTCATTCCCTTTGGCGAAAAAGCCATCAAAACCACTAGATCCTAGTGGTGATTTCCTTGAAAACCTAGTTGATAAACCACCTTTAGAGTGATATCATACTCCTGGATTGAGAAAAACTTCACTGAGCCTAGGGTGAATCCCAACGATCTATTCCAAAGAGGCAGAAGAGTCATTGCAGTGCTTACTGCAAGAGGCAGTTGATAAACCACCTAGATAGTGCACTCATGCTCTGGTCTGACTGGCTTATTATCAATGTGAAATTACCTTGAACACTTAACTCATGAGACTCTAAATTAGGCTCAGGGATGGTTAGTTACAAAAAAAATTATAGTGTATCGAGACCATGGTTGGGTGAAGAGTTGAAGTCGCTCATTTAACTGCCAGTCATTCAAGTTAATCAGATAAGTGTATTTACTTGTATATATGTTGCACCATGAATGATGAATAATGTTTAGTATATGTTATGACAATGTTTATATGTGTACTGATAATGGAGGGATGTGATATTCCTGATTTTCTATAATGAATATATGTGTGTGTGTGTGTGTGTGTGTGTGTGATCTCATGGTTATGAGGGAATTATAGGCCCCTATGATTGTTGATTTTCTCATTAGTGCAGAGTTATCTACATGTTCATGTATTATTTCTTGATATGCTCAATTAATCTATTATAGTTTGTGAATTCAACCATATCATATGTTATGTGTAACATAGATCTATGTTTATTAAGGTTGTTCATTGTCTTTCCCGATAAAGGGTTATCGTAGATGTTGAGTAATGTATGATAAATAAATTACACCTATTAGTATTTTTTTTAAGATTAACTTTGTGTTTATGTATGATGTTGTAGTATTTGAACTCACATAAAAGAATAAGCTATAACTTAACTTGTTTCAGTATCTAATATCAGGTAGGTTGATAGATCTATTGAACGTGTTATAGCTACGTATAACACTTAACTTTCAATGCCTAGATATAGGTTCCACCTCTGTAAAATTGGAATTTTGAGCAATGCCTTGCTTCAAGGAAGCTCTAATCAATTCCCTTGAATTTCTCTTATTTTATAAGTCTAAGTAATTAGTAGAAGTCGACAAGTGTATCTGGGGCGTTGTAACAACCTTAGTAAAAAATCCATGTAATAAAGTTAATAAAGGAAAAAATAAGGCCAAGTTCATGGGACACGTTCTCCAAGTTGAATGGTGGGAAAAACATCCCAGTGGGTGTCACTTCGGTTATTATGGCTAAGGAAATTGGAAACGAAAAAGGATTTAGAAAGGTAAGAGGCATTAATTGGCATTTTATTTATGAAAATAAATAAAATTAGTGTAGAAATTATATAATTGATATGTTATATGTCTAATATTCTCCTGATCATACACTATTTGACTTCATGCACAATACAGAATCTATTCCACCATTGATCATCACATGCGGAAATTAACACAATTGCAATGCACACATGAAACCATAAAAATTCACACACATTAACACAGTGATTTAACGGGAAAGCCTGCAGCTAAAAACCCCAACTATCTGTATATAATATATGTCATAGAGATCATGTAACAATCCTCATACAAAGCTGAACATGTCAAGCTCTCAGTAGAATACAATCACTACACATTAATAAGGTCGGATCTAGAAAATCCATGCACCGATCTCTGCCACCTGCTAGCCTTCCTCTACTGTGCAATCCCTGCTGAAGAATGGCTCTGAATGAACTCGAATCCACCTGGCTTGCACTGCGCAATCCTCATTGGCATCTCCACTGAGTGTTGGATGCAAACCATGCATCACTATAGTCACAACTGATAATCACACTTGCTCTTTCACCTACGTCTCCACTGGTCTCCACTAAACTGTCCATGCACTGTAGTTAACTGATGTATTCTTAAGTTGATTAATGAGTTAATATTTAGTGAATTAATTATTAATTAATTCACACCACTCTCACTAGTGTATCAATCAGTTAGACTAGATACAACTAGCTCAACTGTGTCTAACTGAGTTAAACTGAACACAACTCCACCAACTACTTCTACAACTCCACCAAACTCTGTCACATGAGTTCTAACTAAAGTCCTCCATGCAATAGCTCCAGTAAACCCTCAGGAATAGCGTAATTCCTTCTGTCATCTCCTGTGCCACATCTGTGCACTTAACTGAAGTGCTCCAAGAGAATAAGATAATGTTTAGAGTCCAAATATTATTAAGAGCTAATAATATTCGACATATCTATTTTTAGACTGGAAATCTAAAAATAGATTCCGCCTAATATGTCTAAAAATAGAAGTCCATCTATTTTTCCAACTTGACCAACCATCCACAAATAGCATCCTGCAACTCATAGAATATGATCGACATGTCTAAAATTAGACATAGTCTAAAAATAGACTTTGCGCCAAAAATAGCCTGCGGACCCACTTAGTGAAGGCGACTCTTTTCACTAAGCTCATCATCTTGTTGAATCTCAACAATTAGGAGAAAAGGAAAGTAAAAGGTCACAGGTTTCATGTGAGGAGGAAAATGAAGGAAAATAATGGAAAATGAAGAAAATAGAGGCCTCATTAATAAAAAGGGTTCTGAGGATTAGTTGGTAGCTTTTGTCAGATTAACCTTTTGTCAGTTCAGTTTTGGATGTCTCTCTCTCTCTCTCTCTCTCTCACTCTTGGACACTTAGAGCATTCTTGGAGCATTAATGCATTGGATTAAGAAAATCAAAAGAAGGACAAATAAGGTAAAGGGAAGAAAAGATCAAGCAAGGAAGAGCAGAATTAAGCGGTTACAACGAAATTGCTTGTAGGTATTGATTTGCATGTGTGATTTCATTTCTATATTTGGCATGCATGCTACATGCATGTGTTTATTTGGTTCTCTTGTTGTCAAAGTCATGGGTTTTTCTATCTGTGACAATGTTCTTTAGTCTTGCCTTTCCATTTCCGGATAGCCATTGTGTGGTGGGTTCTCTTATATTTGGTTGAGCTAGATTTATGGATGGACTCGAAACTAAGTGGGGTGGTCTCAGGATTAGTCAAAAGGCCTAGGAATCCTGAGATGGGATACATTGTAAAGATTGGTTTGGAACACTTTGATTGAGCCTAGGAATCTCATGATGGGATACATGGTAAATATCAGAGGGGGATACCCTTGATTGAGCCTAGGAATCCCAAGATGGGATACATGTTAAATCTCAATGGGGATTACTCTTGATTGGGCCTAGGAAGCACTCGAACGGTGATGGCGGGATGCACGGTAAAACCCAGAGGTTGGAGACCTTGTAGGCTTAGGAATCCTTTGATTGGTAATGGCGGTATACACGATAAAGTGGAGTCATTGAGACAGAAAAATTACTCATAGTTTAGGTGGAGAGATCTGGAGGCATCCATGCTTGTTTAGGGCTAAGTGGTTCGATGGGGATTGTCATAAAGCCTGGTTTTATTGATGAGGGTTCAGGCATAGTGATCCAGTGGAGATTGTGGAAAATACTATGGAATCCTTGGTTAGTTCTTTTGTGAGTCCCACATTCATGCTTGGAATATGGCATGGGGGTGATTAGCTGAAAGAAAGATTTGGTTCAACCCAATATATGGTCAGATGGTTCATGGAAGTCCCAAACCTGGTTGGCTTATGAATTCATTAATAAGAGCTCCTTCTCCTTGGTATTTCATGTGTAAATGTACTAGTTCATATGCAGTTTTTATGGTTGTCATATCCTTGTTATTTTTGTTGGTTATATGCTGGTTATGAGTATGTTTTATGACATAATTGATGTATGGATCTCATCATGTTTTTATTAGAGAATGAATGAAAAATGAATATATGACCTAATAGATGATAATGCAGTTGTTGTTATTGTTGGTTCCTTCATTTTGGAAATCAAGGTGACACACTGGAATGTCAGTGACATTTTGCAAAAGGAAGCCATTGGGAGGTCGCAAGAGAGATATTTGGAGAAGAGGAAGGGATTCGCCGAAGACCAGAAGTTGTGAAAGAAGGGACAGAAAATTCAAAAATTAAGTAGCCATAGCCAAGTAGAAAGGAATGTTGACAGTCAAGAAATAGAAAAATTCGAAAGAGGGAAAAGGCAGAACAAACGAGGGAATAAGTGGCAGTTCAGGCAAGCGCAAAAGATATAACTATGGTCAAGGAGAAACGTAAGAGAGGATTTAAGTAAAGGCACTGAAATGTTTTTGCGGAGCCATTCGAGCCCGTGTTGTTCTGATTGCTTTGGTTAGATGTTGATCTGTCATGCTAGTTTCTTGTGTTGATTCAGAGGCTCTTGCTTCGGTTGTAATGTTGCACTGTTGCAAAGATTAATAGAAAAGGGGATTATAGGAAAACTTGAGTATTATGTGTATGGATTCATATGTTTTCTAAAAAATTTCAATATGATTGTATATGTATGGTATTCTCTCTCTGCTTATGTTTGAACTATTGTGATTAGTGATATAACTTTGGGTTTACTAGTACTGAATTCTTTTATGTGATTCTTCTCGATACCAAGTTTTGACCCCAACTAACTAAGGTCAAGGCACGCCTCGGGTGAGATGCCTTATCCCTCATGGATAGGGTGAAAATTTCGGCGTTGTGCTAGACTACAATGAAGCTTTTGTTGGCCCCTGTGCCAAACCCAAGATCTCAACCTAGTCATTGTTTTGCGCCAACAAATGGTTTCGTTGTCGGAACCTGAAAACTTCCAAGAGGGTTTGGAACATGGTGTCGAGGATATTTAAGAAGGAGCTACATGATTGGTGAACCGAAAAAATAGAACGGTTCGAATCTCAACAAGCTAACTTTCAGCAATGAAGTGCAAGAAAATTGAAGGAAGAAGTATTATACGTGAAACTGGCTAGCGATCAATACAATATTTTCTGGTGTAAGTTCCCTGAGGAGATTTACAATTGGTTGCAGATATTTCAAGTAAAAGTGAAGACTGAAAGATAGATCCGATCTCACCGGACTTAGACTCAAGTAGATCTTGTCGAGCTACATCGGCTTGACATGAATATGACATGAGTTGTAGATTTTTGGGTGCAGACTGCTCTATAGGGATACATTATTGAGTTCGTTGCAAAGAGTCATCAGTCCTTATCGAAGGTTGAGGTACTATTCAAATCAGCGTTGTGAGGAAGACTACTGAAGGAAATCCCTATGTTCGTAAAGACTCTAATGGTTGAAGAAAACCTGTTGATGTTCCAAAAACCACCAATGGAAACTTAGAATCCTAGTGCTCAGGGAAGGATCTAAAGGAAGGTATGCTACCTGGGGGGGAAGCTGTGAGTGTATCACATGGGCTCAGATGATTTCCGAAAGGACAGAGATTTGAGGGTGAAACAGAGGGCGTGAATAGCTGAAAAGTGGTGGGAGAGGACTCTACGGGAAATTAATAGAAGGCAAAGGGGACTGCACCAAGCAAGAGCGGTGCTAGGAGTTCCACAGGAGGGAGAGAAAGTGGAGTTTGGCCCGTTAGGAGGAGAAGACACAACTGTAGTGATTGTAAGTCAGGAAAGTGATAGGGATCCCTCCTCACCAGAAGAAATGAGAATTCTAGATGCAATGGGCCTCATTAGCCCTGAGGAAGGTTCATATCATGACATACACCTTGCCATGAGGAGACTATTTGTCGAGAATGATGTGTCCAATGCAAGAAATGATTCTCCTTCCCCCAATATAGGTAGTATCTCCCCCAACCTAGGTAGTATCTCCCCCAACCTTCCCCTGGTACTCTATCATAATCCAAATAATCTTTTGTCCAAGCTAATAAAAGTAATAAAGGTTCATAGTGTGCATGCTACCTACAAAGTTGGTGTCATTAACAGTAGAACTAGTAACAGTAACACAAGCCTGCAAGGATCATTGCAGCTTGGGTCGCGGGGATTTATACTCCTTCCGCAAGTTCAGTCAAACATGGTCGGATTAGTCACCATATATCCTGAGTTCTCTGGTAGGGGGAACAACGACATAGAGTAGCATTGGTATCTGTGCGAAGACATTTGGAGGGCCCGCTAGATTCCCGATGCTGCGAATTTGATTGAATTCCAAACCACTCTTCAATAAAGGCCATTTAGGTGGTTTATTAAGTGGTCTGAGTTGCACCAGAATCCAATGGTGGATGATGTAAAATGATAATTTGTGCAGGAATTCAAACTTATCCAAACAAACTAGCAAGGGTTGTTAGAGTTATGGGAAATCAAGTAGAGGGAAGGAAAAAATTCCAGAGAGATAATGCATAGATTTAAAGACGTGATTGGTAAGTTGAGTTATCTAAGTAACCCAAATCATCAACGAGACTGTTTCATTCAAGCCTTACTACCCCTTACTCAGGCACCGTTGACTCAGTAAAATATATATACACTGCAAGATGCTTTGGAGCAAGTGAATCGAATTGACGCTATGGTAGGATACCCATGTGAATATCGGGGGGCAACTTCACATGAGCCCTCTATATTAGGTATGTAGCATCAAATCACGGACCCTACAGAGATATTAAGGGATTTAAAACCAGTCTGACCTGCGCGACCGTATGTATGGTGCATCAACTATCTTGTCGAAGGACATCATGTTGTGGAGTGCCCAAGGTAGTAGGGCTCGAGCAACACACTTACAACAGTGGGGTCATCCACGTGCCTACCGAATGGAGGAGTTGTGAAGATTGGGATACAAGGTCTATACACAGGGCGCACTCAATTTCATGTGTTTCCAACACAACAAAGAGCAACGGTACTATAATGTATGGGCATCTCCCTCGTCTCTATCAAATTTTGCAAAAGTATTCCAGCGTGCCCAACAACACTTTCTGGGAATTTTGTGCTTCTCCAAATCACCATATTAATCAGTGTAGGGCCTTGGACGCCCTAGTAGATCGACATATTGAATCAATGAGACTCCTCAGGGATGAGGAGGTGGAGGAACAAGGTGGGGGGGGGGGGAGAATAGTAGGCAGAGGCCTGGTTCGTTGCTACAAATGCGATTAGGAAAGGTCACGTCACAAGAGAAATCTTGCTACCCAAAATACCTTGGTTCTCTCAGTGCAGGGTTAACACTCATGCAACGAAATAATGTCCAGAACTAATTGTTAGATGAGAAGAGCACAACCGTCAAAGGGGAGAAAATTTAAGAAATTTTGAGCCAAGGATACGAGAGACAATTCCCCTTTCAAACATCAACATAATCACCCGTGGAGGGAAGAAGACGAAAGCTGTCATAGGAACTACTAAACAAGCCAGTATCATAGAACCAACCTCATTGAAATGCTCATATGAATCTTAAAAATAGAAGCAATACTATAAATATGTTACGAAAGTTTTTAACAAACTAAATCTAAATGGGGGACCTCCAGAAGGACAATCAAGGTTTTCAAAAGTTAGGAGCCCAGACCTACCACAATCCAACGCTCACCCCATAAAAAAATGGTTCAGGCTATTTCTGCACATTGTGAATGATGACCAGATGCTCAAATAGTTGTGGAAAAGTCTTAAATCAAATGTAAAATATGGAGCAGTTGAGGGAGGAGGCATTTCCACCAACTTACCCAAAAGGTACTCTAGGAGGATGCAAAGGAACAAGAAAAGAACTTGAAGAGAGTTTTGGACCGATGCTCAAATTGTAGGTTTTCAAAATAAGGATACAATGGTAGACTTGGGTTCAGATGATCAAGGTGGATGGGAGCCAATCAATCGAAGTTATAGAAGACTTCAGAGGAATTCAGATGTCGATGTTGTTAAATTTAAGAAGTCTTCCAGTTTTCGGCACACAAGGAGAAACAATGCAACGCACAAATTTTGTCATCTGCAGAATGCATGGCGAGTCACTCTGGCTAAACATGGAGTATCACATCCATGTTGTCAACATTCACAGACTCAGAGGACGATATAATGTCGGAGATGCGATATCCAATGCCTTCCAAACTTCGTCCAAGAGAGGAAAGAAAATAGGGGATGATAATTACTATAACAATTATGGTACATAGTGAGGAGGTAAGGTTACCAAAATATAACTAGTCCATAAGTCTAATGTCATGTTTACCTGCTACATCATTTTTGGGAAGCTCACGAGGCACTATTCATGAGGGGAATTCACATTATATACCATCTCGGTCGCAAAATCTTGTGTGTAAGGCACACAACTGAACTAGTATAGCTTCCTACTACAAGAATTGTTTGACACTTGTGAAGATATATACATATATATATATAAGAGGGCTACACATTTATTTATGGATATATTGTTGTTTCTATGGCCATGTGGAAATGGTGCCCACTAGAAGGTGGAGAGATGGTACCAATCATTGGCCCTGAGTTATGTACCATGGAGGACCTTTGGGGACCCCAACAACAAGGAAATTAGCGAAGCCTCATTCGTAGGATGGTACAAGAAGATGTTGGAGGTCACCAGGGCTGCCCAATCACAAATTCATTACTCGATGAGTACTCACAGGACATCTAATTTAGGCTCAACCATGGCAAAACCTAGATACGATTGATGTGTGTCCATCTTGATACATTTCTAATGCATCCCCTAAAGTTTTTATTGACCGAAGAATCCTTTCACATTGAAGTTGCGTCTTGTTCGAGGGTTTCTAGGGAAATTCAGGAGGGGAAGTGCACGTATTTGTCAGAGGAATGGTACCCCATCCAATACCATGGGAAACACATGTGACATCCAAGAAGTAGATGGTTGAGGAGACGCTGGAGCCAATCCTCAAGAAGCTCACAACACAAAGGCAGCCAATCTAGGACACTATGGTGAGCATCGACATTTTAGTAAGTTAATTTCCTACCTTCTTTGAATTCCAAGGTTTGCGGCTGTCTGATTCCTTAATTTGTATCCCACTCATTTCTTTAGTCCCTATAGTGGGCCCCCACTCTAAGTTGGAACCAACAATCTTGAACCTTCGACCCTTCACCGCTAAACCACCAAAAGGGCCTAAGAAGAATATTGCGACAACCACCCCCCAAGTTGTTGATATTACAAATGAATAACCCCACTCACATATTACTTCACCCATAATCGAAGAAAATCATCCTTCCACCTCCATTGCGTCACCCCATTCGCTAAATCCATCCCCGTGCACAGAATCCAAATCCTCCACTATCTCAGACTCCTTACCATCTAGAACTCTCCTAGGAACTGAAATGGAGATGGAGGTCGACTCATTTATATAATCCATTACTACAGTTACTGGCACAGACACCACTCAGACATCTATGTTTTCTTTATTATTTAATTCAAGTCCACTCACCATCTTGGGACAAATCATTACCTCCCCCTTTCCACCCCATTCCCTTCATTACTACTACCCTTTCATTCCATCACCTCCTTGCCACCTCACCTTGCCCCCATCTGCACTGATCCACAGAAATTTGAACCCTCACAGTGAGCGACATCTCCCCTGGGGCACTTGGAGAAATCAGTTTCCAATGGGAAACCATTGCAGAGTTGGTTTCCTGAACCATCAACGATGAACCCCGATGATCTCCAGGGATGGTCATCAACCCAATTATTTACTTTTATTTAATTGGATGCATGCTAATTCAAGGCATTGCATGGTGTTTTGGATACCGAACATGAGCAACATCAAAAAAAAATTATTTCCCTCATAGCAGAAAGGGATAATATTCTCCAGGAAAAGAAACATCTCCAGGGCCAACTTGACAATATTACTGAAATATTCTAGGTATTATGGCTCTTAGTCACAGAAATTGTACCAAATGCCCCAAAATATTTTTCTGCCTACACTCTTGTTGAATGTTGTGACCAAATCAATGCAACATGTGCTAATCTGGTCTCCACCAATCGTGACCTGAAGAGAAACCTTGATGCCACCCAAAGTGCACTACGAGATCCTACCACCCACTATGCAGGAGAAATTGAGCAAAAATTAACTGATGCGGTGGATCTGAAAACCTCCATCACTAGAGTTGTGGAGGAAGCTCAAGACCTTTTACGACAGGTTCATAATTGGTTTGGCTCTTTGGCAAGAAATAATTAGTCAGTCTACCCTCTACGCCACCGCATCAATCATCTGCTTAATAAAGCCATGGGTACCAACAAAGGAAGGAACATATGGAACAGGTAGACGAACTCGATATATGTATACAACACATTGAAGACGAATCAACCAAGGCTAAGAAAATACTCCAAAATATATGACCACTAGAAGGGGTTCATTTAGAAACACTACAACAAATAAGTGAGGAAATCAAATATCAAAAGGATTCTCTACTATCAACATGGAAAACCCACCCTATGACATACTTCATGGTGCAATTCCTTTTTTAGGAGGACACCATCATAGGTGCATGGAATTCAACTATCAACACGTACACACAATTTAGGAATGCATCCATCGAATATGTTCCTGAGTTGGGTCCTTCGTTTGAAGGAACCAACCAAGGAACAACAACCAACTAAGGGGAAGAAGCGTAGGAAGGAGCACCAGGAGCACTAGAAACACCAATAGCACTGGCAAAGAATTGCTCAGGGACGAGTCAATGGACTGTGTCCGGGGCCTGTTGGGTCCTTCATTTTGGAAACCAATGTGACATTCTAGAATTTCAATGACATTTTAAAAAAGGAAGTTGTTGGGAGGTCATGGGAGAGATAACTAGAGAAGAGGAAGGGATCCACCAAAGACCAACAATTGCAGAAGAAGGGCCATAAAAGTTAGAACTTAAGCAGCCACAACCGAGCGGAAAGGAATGCTGACAGCTGAGCAGTAGAAGCAGTCGAAATAGGGAAAAGGAAGAATAGTCGAAGGAATAAGTGCCAGTTTAGGTAGGTGTAAAATATATAAAGAAGGTCAAGGAGAAATGCAAGAGAGGATTGAAAGAAAGGCACCGAAATGTTATTGTGGAGCCATTAGAGCACGTGTTGTTCTGATTTCTTTGGTTAGATGTTGATTTGTCATGATAGTTTCTTGTGTTTATTATAAGGCTCTTGAGCCGATTGTAATGTTTCACTATTGCAAATATTAATAGAAAACGAGATTACAGGGAAACCTGAGTATTATGTGTGTGAAGTCTTATCGTTTCTAAAAAATATTAATATGATTGTGTCTTTATGGTATTCTCTCTTTTCTTATGTTTGAATTGTTGTGATTGGTGATATAATTTTGGGTTTACTAGTATTGAATTCTTTTATGTGCTTCTTCTCAATACCAAGTTCTGACCCCAATTAACTAAGGTCACGACATGCCTCAGGTGAGATGCCTTATCCACCATGGATAGGGTGAAAATGTTGGCGTTGTGCTATACTACAACAGAGATTTTGTTGGCCCTTGTGTCGACCCAGGATCTAAACCCAGTCATTATTTTGCGTCAACAGTGATAAGGCATCAATGTGTCTTTATGAATCTCAGATAAGTATGAGACCCCTATGATCAGATCTATTGTTATGACCTGTATATTACATATTTGTGATATGTTTGATGAAATTTATGTCATGGATAGTAGGGGTCAGATAAAATAATTGTACCAATTATTACCTTAGTAGCCTTATTCCATTGTTATTTATCATTTCTGAAGGTTTCATGAAATTTTGGGCAGTGGCCTGAGACCTAGCCGTGAAAAAGTGGCTCAGAATTCGAGGTCGTTGGCTCATAAATTCCTAGAAAAGTCCACAATATTTGGAATGCCTTACTGTGGGAGAAAATGGAAGGCCTTAGTCGCATGCATGGCTTGTCATGGGATCGGATGAGGGCCCAGATCAAAAAAATGACAAGTTGTCTCAGCACTTAAGCACCTGGAATTGGTTTCCCCCTGAAGGTTTTGTAGCATTTGTGGAAGGCCAGATAGGTTTAGTTATGTCGTTTCCACTTCCTTAACTGTACATGGGAGTTTAATAACATCATAGTAGTCTCTTGTCACATTTTTTCCCAATAGACCGGTTAACTTGGGTAAATGTGGAATGAGGGTGTTACAGGGTAGCATCAGAGCAAAGTTTCGTTCTACATGGGTGATGTCTAGTTTTTGTTCTCCTTGGATGAATGTGTTTTCATGCATACATGTCAGTTGCATATGTGTTCTTTATGCTTGTGTTCTATGTGCTTGTTGTGTATGCATGGTGGTGGTCATTTTTTCAGTTGTGTCGCCATGTGGAAGTTGATGATGTTGTTTTTGGGATGTGTTTGTCATGAATGCATGTCAGTTGTATATGCATTTTTTATGCATGTCAGTGTCTATATGTTGTTACACATGCATTATTATGGACATGGTTGTTGTGCATGAGGTAATTGTATGCATTTTAAGTCATCATGATGTTGTTTGTATGTTGTGATGATGATGTGTTGGTTGAGATAAAACAGGAGATGCAGACCATCAGAGCGAGGTTGTGGTACTAGACTTCGAGGTAAGACCAAATCGTCATACAAGTTTGTATGGTGGGTGTTCAGGTATGTTGGTTAATGGTTGTTATAAGAATTAGGGTTATTTTTATGTTTTTCATTCTATTATTGTTGTGGTTACATGCATGATAGATGTTAATTGTTCATTATGGTCATATGTGCATGCATCAGTTAGTCGTGAAGGATAGTAATTTGTTGTTATATGCATTGTGGTCATATGCATGATGGTTATGGTCATTGCAACTAAGATATTGATGTTATATGTATCATGCTAATTTGGATTGACCTATACAGCTGCTTATGGTTATGAAATTCAAGTATGAGTTAATATATTGTGATAATATGCCATACTAATCTAGACTGACTGTGCATATGTGAATGTTATGCATGAATGCCAATTGTTTGTGAGTTTATGATTTTATGATGTGAACATGTTAGCTAATTACTGTTATGGATATCATGACCTTATTTATGTTTTAGTTTATATGTTGTGAAGTTATATTGTGCTAATATAGATTGATTGTGCAGGAAATATAGCCTTCCCTAAGATACATTAAGGTATGAATTTGATTACGTCATTTATTTAGTTTTTGAATGTTTGATTATGTCATCTATCTGGTGTTTGAGTGTTTGTTGTTTATTATGTCGTCTATTCATTGTTTGAATGTTTGATTAATTGCATGATATGAGTATGTGTCTATAAGATTACTTGAATGAATGATCTTGTTTTAAGATGATTGTGTTAACACATTAGTTGTTGATAAAGTTGATATGTACTTGAGTGTAAGTAGGTGATAGTTGTAGCATTATGTATTATGAACGATGAATATGAGTTGATTTTTGATTATGAAATGGTTGTTAGACTTGGTAAAGGTTGATTTCAAATTAATATACATGATGTTTTTATCTTTGGAACATGTGAATAACATGTGTAAGCAGTTGCATGGCAACATGCTTGGTATTAGCGTGACATGGTAATAGTTGACATGTTTATATAAATAACAATTGGGTGATGTGACAGTACATAGTAAGACTCAATTGCAACAAGGTAAAAAGGTGAAAGAAAGGAATTGGGTGAGAATTCCTTCAGATATGTTTGGAAACCACAATTCCAAATGAATGAATGCTTTGAATACAAGAAGTCTTGTTAACCATTATCTTGTATGAAATTATGTGGATATGTGTTATATTCATGGACACGTATTTGATAGGTATAAAAAATGGTGTCTTGTTATGGATAGATCTGTCAAGGGAATTGGAGTCCCTTGAGAGATGGCACAGACGTGTTCAATTACAAGGCAACATGCTTGACATAACAAGGTAAGGTAGCTAGTATGTTGTTATGTTTATTTATGCACTGAAAATTATGTGTTTATGGAAGTATGATGCAAGGAATTTCATAGCAAAGAGAGTGCCATGAAGTATTGAAGAAGGCTCGAGTTGAGCTTTCCTTAGGAACCATGGGGATTGAATCATTATGTTTGTTTCTAGTCTTGTGCTTTTGGCCTTTTTTGATTTGTTGCGCTTGATTGAATTTGTTTACGTCTGGTGCATGATCATGCCATTGTGTTGTGGTGTCATATTGTATTGGTTTTCATGGTTTCTTCTTGTTTTTATTTGTTCTTTCCTTTCATGTTTTTAGGGTATTGGGGATTGGTTGGGAAGGAGGAAGTTAATGGAGCTTGAGGAGAGTTGGATGGAACCCATGTTAAGTCTCTATATTAATAGTGTAGTCCCTTATTATGTTAGTGTAGCCACCCTTATCGTTATTGTTGTACCCATGTAACCCCCATATTGTTATTATTGTGCCCTTACATTATTATTGTTAGGTCGGCTAGGATTACATTGTGGCCCCACTAGGATTATATTGTGGCCCCATGGACTCCTATATATAGAAGGAGGTTTTGGTCATTTGTATCATCCAGAATTGTTCATTCATGTAATGTATTGGAGGTTTCCCCCTCGAAGTGGCTTATTTATAAGGCATTGATATATCTTTTCTTCTATTTTTGGAGCTGGTTTCACAACATTTGGTATCAGAGCTTTAGATTCTAGGGTTTCACTGCTCCAAACAGGTCATCGTGGAATTTTCGATATAACTGTTTTTCTACGAAGTTTCAGAAGCTGAAATTTTGAGAGTGCGAAGAAAAAATCATGAGGAAAATCTTCGCAAAATTTTAGAGTTTGGTTCGCAACATTTTTTGAGATATGATCTGTGGAAGTTAGGGCTTTTTGCAGGCTCCTGAATTTAACCTAAACAGGTAATCGAGGAATTTGCGCTATAAATTTTGTTATACAAAGTTTCAGAAGCTGAAATTTTTATAGAGAGAAGCCGAAAACCTGAAGAAAATCACCATAAAATTTCAGAGCTTGGTTCACAATGTTTTCAGAGATATGATCTGTGGAAGTTAGGTCTTTTTCAGGCTCCCGAATTTCATCCCAAAGAGGTTATCATGGGAAAATCTTCATAACTCTCTCTCTGAGCATCAGATTGGAATGCTGTAAAAAGTGGCCACAAGCACACAGACTTTAGTTTATTTTATCTCAATTTCAGAGCCAAAGGAGGAAAAAATGACATGTGGCAAGTCATACAAGTTTTCTATACTGAACCAGTCCATAATTGGGTCATTGTGGGAGATTGGACATAACTTTGTCTTGAATAATCCAAATCAAGTCATATCTATGGCATTTGAAAGAAGATTTAGAGGACTAATACAGGGCCAAATTTCAGTTATTGAGGATCCGAAATCACATAGATAATTCAGTTTCAATATATAGCTTCTCAAAAGCAAGAAAAAGGTGTGTGTTTGGTTTTTAAAATTGCATGAAGTTTGTTTGAAAAAGTAGTTTGAAGTGATTCCAAGGGCATATTTTAGAATTATTATCAGTATTGGGTTCTATAATGCCTCCAAAAAATAATTCCATACCCATTAAGCCCTCAAAAATATATACTATGATGCATGAAGAGGAAGAATTGCAGTATGAGATATCAAACTTATGATACCAAGTGCAACAAATTTTGATCTTATGAAGAGCAACCGAAGATGACATAGATGGTTTAAAAGCAGAAATGGAGGCAAGGTTGGATGGTTTGAAGGATCAAATAATAGCTAATATGGATGATAAATTAGTGGAAGATCACATCGAGCATCAACACCAAGTTCTCCAACTCTCAAAGGATAACCTAAATTTGGTGCAAAATATAATGAAACAACAGGAAGATCAACATCACATCGAAAGAAGTTATGAAGTAGTCACAGAAACAAGAACTCGACAAGTACGATGGATTTTAGGGTATCTCAACAAGTGGAAGAACTTTCTTGTAGAAGATTCCACATGGGAGGATGAGAATTTTATACAGAAGCATCAAGAAATAATCAAGTGTTGAGGACAACACTTGTTTGAAGGAGAGGGGCATCTTAAGTCCCTATATTAATAGTGTAGTCCCTTATTATGTTAGTGTAGCCCCCCTTATTGTTATTTTTGTACCCCTGTAACCCCCATATTGTTATTATTGTGCCCTTACATTATTATTGTTAGGTCGGCTAGGATTACATTGTGGCCCCACTAGGATTATATTGTGGCCCCATGGAATCCTATATATAGAAGGAGGTTTTGGTCATTTGTATCATCCAAGAATTTTTCATTCATGTAATGTATTAGAGGTTTCCCCCTCGAAATGGCTTATTTATAAGGCGTTGATATATCTTTTATTCTATTTTTGGAGCTGGTTTCACAACAACCCAACTGGTAATGTAAAACTTAGATGAAGAGTGGTGCATGAGTAAAGGATTGGCTGGGTCCATTGAGGCAAATGGAAGGTGGCAGGACAGTCATGAGAAAGGTAAAGTAAATGGACTTGAGGCGTAAGATGTTTTAGCTAGGTTGGGAACTGTTGTTCTCGATGTTGTGCATGTTTTGCGCGGATAAAGGGAGTTCTATTAACCTATACCTTACGATGTCTGGTAATTGTGTTATGACTATGACTATGTTGATGTTTACATATACATATATGTATGTCTGTATGTTGTTTTCCAACAGGGTTTTCATGGATCATGATTGTTTTATGATAATGTTTATATATATGTATGTATCTATGTAACTATTTGACAAGGTTTTCAAGGATCATTCTTGTGGAATAATGATTGCTTATGTAGGTGAATGTCATGAATGTTGGGTATGTGTTATATTCTTTCTATGACTAGCCCCATGCGCTGTACGTTGTGCCGGGCGCAGCAGGGGGGTCATAGGGGGGGCGGCAGCGCCCCGGCGAATTTTTTTTTGGTATGCGGTCCCACTCATATGCGGACCCACCCATGTTTTGTGCATGAGTTTGCACATGGTTTTGGGGTACGATGGTTTTCGGCCCCTGGTATTTTGTAGATCCGGTCAAGGGAACTACGGTTATGTTCTAATCCAAGGTTAATGGATTTGGGTTTATGTATGCTTCAGCATGTATATATATGTTTTGTAACACTAAAAGGAATAATAATGAAAAATCAAGCTGGTCGTCCCGATTTGGGATCTAGGGGAAAAATCTCTGTGTTTATCTGTTTTATGTTTTATGCTCTTGCTATTGTTTATTTTTTGTTATAAGATTCGTGTGTAGATAATTTCTGTTCAGGGTTAAAACCTACATTTGGTATCAGAGCTGTTTCGGCTTCAAGGGGATGCCTTTGCTGCTGAGGGTTTTTTGTTCGGGCCTGAGGTAGACCCTGTTCAGTGGGAGATCTGCGAGATCGATTCTTGCGGTGAAAGAAGATGGCGAGCGGCGGAAAGATAGAGATCGAGAAATTTAATGGTCAGAGTTTTGAGTTGTGGAAGCTCAAGATGGAGGATCTGCTGGTGGATAAAGATCATTGGATCGCGGTAGATCCAGGTACTAAACCAACGGCAATGTCAGATGAAGACTGGAAGAAACTGGATCGGAAGGCTAAGAGCACAATACGGTTGTGTGTCTCAGATTCAGTATTGTTGAATGTATCTGGGGAAGCTATGATGAAGAATTTGTGGGAAAAACTTGGGACTTTGTACCAATCTAAGTCTTTGGTGAATAAGTTGTTCCTGCGGAAAAAGCTGTATAACCTGAGGATGAAGGATGGAGACTCGGTGACAGAGCATCTAAACGCCTTCAATACTGTGGTAAGTCAGCTGTCATCTGTTGATATTAAAATCTCAGATGAAGATAAGTGCATCAATTTTTTGTGTTCTCTACCAGACTCGTGGGACAGTCTGGTTATTGCAATAGGTAGCAACACAACTACCTTGAATTTTGATGACATTGTCTCAGCCTTGCTGTCGGAGGAAATGAGACGGAGAAATATGGAGGGTCAGAATGGAGATGCCTTATCCGTACGAGGAAGGTCCCAGAACAGAAACAAGAATAAGGTTTCGAGTGGGAGATCTAAATCTAGAGGGAGATCTAAATCTCCTGGAAAGTTTGTAAAGGTGTGCTGGAAATGCGAAAAGGAAGGACACTACAAAAATGAATGCAGATCTAAAGCTCCTGAGAAAGGAAAGGGATCTGATGAAGCTCCTTCTGCAGAGGCAAAAACCACCTCAGATGAAGGTGGGGATGTGTATTTGGCTTCTTCTTCAAATACACATGTACATCATGAGTCATGGTTGATTGACTCAGGTGCATCCTTTCACTTCACTCCCCATAGGGAGTGGTTCTGCGAGTATGAGAAATATGATGGTGGTGATGTCTTCCTAGGGGATGATAGGAAGGCCAGAATTGTCGGACGTGGAAAAGTCAAGCTGAAGTTGCAAGGTGGAAGGATTAGAACACTTCCTGGTGTTCTGCATATTCCTGCATTGGCCAAAAATATGATTTCTGTAAGCAAGATGGATGATGCAGGTGTAAAAACAGTGTTCAAGAAAGATGCCCACAAGATGGTTCGGGGAGCACTGGTATTAATGCGGGGAGTTCGGACTGGAACTCTGTAGAAGCTACAAGGTAGCACTGTTATTGATGGGTGTAACAGTTATGTGGTTCCTAAAAATGGAGCGGAAAGCTTAGCTGTCTCTGGAGAAAAGACCATGCTATGGCATCAAAGGCTTGGACATATTGGAGAGAAGGGCCTTCGGATACTACATATAAATGGTATGGTAGAAGGTATGTCTAATTTCTCTCTGGATTTCGATTTCTGTGAACATTGTGTATATGGGAAGCAGAATCGGGTGAGTTTTCCTTCTGGTGCTAATAGGGCGAACAAGATATTAGAACTTGTGCACAGTGATGTGTTTGGACCTGTGTCAGTTCCATCACTAGGAAAGTCTGTGTACTATGTTTCATTGATAGATGAATTCTCAAGGAATACATGGATATATTTCTTGAGGAAGAAATTTGAAGTCTTTGACAAATTTAAAGAATTTAAGGCTCTGGTGGAAAACCAGACAGAGAAGAAGATAAAAGCCCTGGGGACAGATAATGGTGGGGAGTTTTGCAAGAAGGAATTTGAAGAGTTCAGTAAGAAGTGTGGTATAGCACGGCAGAATACTACGCCATACACACCTCAGAAAAATGGAGTTGCAGAAAGAATGAACAGAACACTGATGGAAAAGGCAAGAAGCATGCTCAGTGGTACTGGGTTAGGACAAGAATTCTGGGCAGAGGCAGTTGAGACTGCATGTTACTTAGTTAACAGATCACCTTCATTAGCGTTGGAGGATAAGACTCCACATGAGGTATGGACTAGTAAGAAACTCTCTCTTTCACATCTAAGGGTATTTGGATGTGATGCATATGTACATGTTCCAAATTAGAAAAGGACCAAGTTGGATAATAAATCTGAAAGGTGCATCTTTATTGGGTATAAGGATGGTGTAAAGGGTTACAAGCTTTGGAACCCATAAACAAGGAAGGTTGTGTACAGCCGAGATGTGGTGTTTAGAGAGGTGAAAGATGTTGTTACACATGAAGTCCTACCAAAGGAACCTGAGAAGATAGAGTTTGAGCTAAAGGAGGATGAATCGGACTCTACAATAGAAGAAGATTCAGAAGAGGAAGAGCCACAAACCCCAGCTTTGAGAAGATCAGTTCGGGAAAGAAGGCAACCAGAAAGGTATAGTCCATCTGCTTTCTGTTCATGTTTTTCCTTAACTATAACTGATGATGATCCCAGAACTGTCAGGGAGGCAGTAGATTCAGAGGATGGAAAACTCTGGAAGGAGGCCATGGTTGATGAAATGGCATCCTTGCACAAAAATGAGGCATGGGATCTGGTGGAGTTTCCGGCTAGAAGGAAGCCCATTGGGAGAAAATGGGTGTTTAAGAAGAATATGAATCTAGAAGGCAAGGTGGAGAAATACAAAGCTCGGTTGGTAGCAAAAGGTTATTCCCAGGTGCCGGGAATTGATTTTGGTGATATTTTTTCTCCCGTTGCCAAAGTTACTTCTATTAGATTACTTTTATCTGTTGCTGCTGCATTTGATTTTGAGATAGAACAGATGGATGTGAAGACAAAATTTCTTCACGGGGATCTAGAAGAGGAGATCTACATGAAGCAACCTGAAGGCTTCATGGTGAAGGGTAAGAAAGAACTGGTATGCAGGTTGAAGAAGTCTCTGTATGGGTTAAAACAGTCACCAAGGATGTGGTATCAGAAATTTGATACCTATATACGGGGACTTGGCTTCACCAGAAGCAAGGAGGATCACTGTGTTTATTTTAAATTAATTGGTGACCATGTTATGTATTTGGTCTTGTATGTGGATGATATGTTGTTAATTGGAAATGACAAAGAAATTATCCAAGATTTGAAGACCCAACTGTTCTCCAAATTCGACATGAAGGATCTTGGTGCTGCAAACTATATTTTGGGCATGGAAATTAAGAGAGATCGGGCAAAGAGGAAGCTCTGGTTAAACCAGAGGAAGTATGTCGAGACTATATTGCAGAGGTTCAATATGCAGGATAGTAAACCGGTGAGTGTTCCTATTCCCGTAGGTGCAAAGCTTTCTGCTGAACAGTGTCCCAAGACACAAGAAGAAGAGGAGGATATGTCCCGTGTTCCATATGCAAGTGCAGTGGGTAGCCTGATGTATGCAATGGTCTGTACTAGACCAGACATTGCACATGAAGTGGGAGTATTGAGCAGGTTTATGTCAAACCCAGGGAAGGAGCATTGGACAACAGTGAAGCGGGTTTTCAGATATTTACGTGGCACTAGTGATTATGGCTTGTGCTACCAAGGAAGACCAGGATTAGAAATAATGTTGTACATTCGTGGTTTTGTTGATGCAGACTGGGTTGGAGATCTGGACCAAAGAAGATCTACAAGTGGGTATGTGTTTAGCCTATTTGGAGGTGTAGTCAGTTGGATGAGTAAAAGACAGTCTGTAGTGGCGCTTTCAACTACTGAGGCAGAATACATAGCAGCCACTCATGCAAGTAAGGAAGCAATTTGGTTGCAGAGATTGTGTTCAAGTATGGGGTTGGTACAACAAGCTATAAGGATAGACTGTGATAGCCAAAGTTCAATTTTCTTGGCTAAGAACCCTTCTTATCATTCAAAGACAAAGCACATTGATGTTAAATATCACTTTGTTAGAGATATGGTTGAGGCTAAAAGGGTGTTGCTGGTAAAGGTGGACACTTTGAAGAATGTTGTAGATGCATTGACGAAGTCTGTGAGCACTCAGAAGTTCTCTTGGTGTAGAGAAACAATGGGTGTTGAAGAATTGGCCAAATGACTATGCTCTCCTGTGGGCCCCTGTGGAAAGAAAACAACAAGTGGGAGAATGTTGGGTATGTGTTATATTCTTTCCACGACTAGCCTCATGTGCTGTACGTTATGCCGGGCGCAGTAGGGGGGTCACAGGGGGGGCGGCAGCGCCCCGGTGAATTTTTTTTTGGTATGCGGTCCCACTCATATGCGGACCCACCCATGCTTTGTGCATGAGTTTGCACATGGTTTTGGGGTACGATGGTTTTCGGCCCCTGGTATTTTGTAGATCCGGTCAAGGGAACTATGGTTATGTTCTAATCCAGGGTTAATGGATTGGGGTTTATGTATGTTTTGACATGTATATATATGTGTTGTAACACTAAAAGGAATATAATGAAAAATCAAGCTGGTCGTCCCAATTTTGGATCCAAAGGAAAATCTCTGTGTTTATTTGTTTTATGTTTTATGCTCTCGTTATCGTTTATTTTCTATTATAAGATTCGTGTGTAGATAATTTCTGTTCAGGGTTAAAACCTACAATGAAGAGGTTCTTGGCTATGAGGAATCAAGTGGGTAAAGTATCCCTGAACAACTTATGGGGTTAGTATCATGTGGATGTGAATTGATATTATGTGATTATATTATGTCTATGTTTATGATATGACAGGTAATGCTGAGGGATACATCAGCTGAATGAAAGTAACACAATCTGCGGCATGCTGGAAGAAGCATGAATAATGGAAAGATACTAGAAGCAAGGTTTCTTGGTAGAGTCAGTGTGTGGTCTATATATGTTCAATACTACTATTGTATATATGTTGTACATGTTGCACCTGTGATTTTATGTGCATGTAGTGTTGTATATATATGGTGTTGTGCACATGTTGGATATGCAGTGTTGTGTACATATGGTGCTTTGTGCGTGTTGCATATGAAAAATTGTGTACATATGGTGTGGTGTGCATGTTGTACATATGGTGCTATGTACATGTGGTGTTGTGTGCACATGTTATCTTGTACATGTTGTACATGGGCTGTTTTATGCAGGTAGTGTTGTGTACATGTCATGCATGTGGTGTCATGTACACGTTGTGCAGGTGGTGTTGTGTACATGTGGTTTTATGTATACGTTGTGTAGGTGGTGTTGTGTACAGATGGTATTGTGTACATGTTGTACATGTAGTATTGTGTGCATGTCGTACATGCTGTGTTTTGCACATGTGATATTGTGTGCATGTTGTACTTGTTTTTTTGTGTACGTGTGGTACTATGTATGTGCATTGCGTAGTCATGGTACCATGACATGTGTATTTGTTGTATTGTACACCATATGTAGGTATATGGATTGTGTTATATCGTGTAACACCGAGTGTAGGTGTATATGTTGTGTCGTACACCAGATGTAGGTGTATGTTTTGTATTGTACACTCGGTGTAGGTGTATGTGTTGTATTGTACACCGCGTGTAGGTGTATGTGTTGTATGTCAGATGTAGGTGAAGGTATTGTATGGTGTTGTATGTCGTGTGTGGTTGTATGTGTGTGATGCGCATTATGTGTATGTGTACGTGGTTGAAGAGAAGGAATTGGGAGTTTGTAAGGTATGGAAACCGATCTGGTGCGTGTACATAAAGGACAAAGGATAAAGGTAGAAGCTAAGTATCGATTAAAGGATAAGTATCAATATTCAATTTCAGTTTTAACTATGCATGTGATCTATGAATTTGATTTATAATGGTTACATGTGATCTATGATTATGATTTATGATGATTGCATGTGATTCATGATTTTGATCTATGATGGTTTTGTTTTGAGATAATTAGATGTGATATGTTTATACATGATGATATGATCAAACATATAGTTTGACTTGTGGTACAATAAGTAAAAAAATTTGCAAATGTACCTTATTAATGGGCCATCGATGAGGTATGATTTGAATTTATTTCAATTTATTTTGAATCTAATGGAAATTATGTGGTTGGTATAGGAGAGCATGAAAATGTCTGTTTGGGTGGTTGGAACTGGTACAAGAATGATAGCAACAACAAAAGGAATTGGAACATGCAACAATATGCTGGTGAAGCACTTCAGGAGCAAGGCCATTGTGGGACACTGTTACCGAATAATGTCCATTGATTTCCATGAGCATGCTATGACTGATATAATGATTTTGTGGTAGGTATATGCCTTGGTTTTTTGATTGTCTGATATGAGGAAGCCTTTCCAAGGGATGGATCACCCGGGATGGGGGATTTCGGGGAACTTGGAAGGTGAGTGACTACATGGAAGGGGATGACCGGATTTCCCGAGGGACTATGTAGTAGAGAAGGGAAGGCCAAGGGATGGATTTGTTTTGGTCATTAGCATTTTCAGATGGAATCAAATGTGCATTGGGAGTGTGCCCCAAAACAATGAGTTGGTAATTGTTCACTGAGAGGACAAGTGATGCAGGACTGTAGCACTAAACATTAGATGTAGGTTTTATTTTGGCAGTGGATTATGGATTTCCTAGAAAGGAGGTGAATCCTGGTATTACTTGAGGGTTGAGGTGTGAGCCTCTGGATTCCCTTGTTGGCTAATGCGAGCATCATATCTTTTTATTTATTGGTTAGAGAAAATGTGCATATGTATGTATGTGTATATTATTGTAAATACTGTATCGAGCTATGTTATAAAGCTCTATAGAAAATATGCTTATTTTTTGGTTGAAGAAAATGTGCATGAGTGATGCGAGTATATGTGGTTTTTATTGTAAATATCACAATGAATTATGTTATAAAGCTTCAGTAAGCAGCATGTTGTTTTTTTTTAGCAGTGATCATTATAAATACTGCAACAAGCTATGATATAAAGCTCCATGGAAAATATGTTTTGGTTGTTAGTGGTTTTGTTGGTTTTAGGTGTCATTGAACACTGAGGATGGTGTTCCCCCAAGGGGGGGGGGGGGGGGTTTCGCAACAGCCCTAGTAAAAATTCCATGTAATAAAGTTAATAAGGAAAAAATAAGAACAAGGTCATGGGGAACGTATTCTAAGCTTAATGGTGGGAAAAAAATCCTAGTGGGTGTCACTTCTGTTTATTATGGTTAAGGAATTGGCAAAGGCAATGGAAAAAGGCTTTGGAAAGGCAAGAGGCATTAATTGTCATTTTATTTATGAAAATAAAGGAAATTAGGAGAAAAGGAAGGTGAAAGGTGTTGGAAATATTGTTATTGATGGCAAAGGAGCACAAAGGAGCATCACCAAGACAAGGGAGCAGATCAAACTCAGATAAATTGTTGCAGAGATGTCACACAGGGTTTAATGTATCAGTGGGTTGCGGCTGCCCATTTGGGGTTTTTACTGTAATGAAAACGATGGATAAGAATCACAGAAATTGAATATAGATGTTAAACCATAGAAGAATTGATTGTGAGGATTTTTGGCCTCTGTGTTAATAAATTGCAGAATTTTTTTTATCTATATATACTTGGAAAATTTCCCGAAGGGTTCATCTCTTCAAATTAATTGAATTTATGGTCCTTCTGTGTAGATTTTGAAGTGTGTGGAATTAAATTCTGTGTAAAGGAGTGGAGGAGGATTTGAATGTGTATTAGCCTCTGTGTAAAGATGGAGAAGGAAGGTTCCAGAGAAATCGAAGTTAAAATTGAAATCCGGCTTCAAACGCAATTTGAACAGAGTTTGTAGGTTAAGTGGTTTTGAAGGAAACCGGACACTGTTGTCACACAACCTTTAAGTTGTGAGCGGTTTTTCCCATTTCGAACGCGATCTAAGGATATTGCGATACGTCATGAGCACAATACCACCCATTTCGCGCTGATTTTGGGTGATAAAGTTCAGGGGTCGATTGAACGCGATTTCCGTCCGATTAGATCTGTGGGAGATCCGACGGTGTTCGCGTAGGTAATTGCACGGGGCTTAAAACAAGGTATGGACCCGACATTTTATGCAGTAGAGTTTTATTAAGGTTTGGAATCCGGTTATATGAGGCCGAAAGTCTTTAAACATTGTTTAAAGCATAGTATAATATTACATTGCCAAGGATTTTAAATATTCATTTCCAAAGGTTTTAACGTTATTTCTGAAGGTCGTTACATATTATAATGTGCATTATAATATTTCCGAAGGTCTAAGGATTCCGAAGGTTTAACATTGTTTTAACATTCATAAACACTATGAGTGGTTTTTGCAAACCAACAAATGGTTTTCACGTGGGTAAGACTTGGTAAGTGGTAATTCCCTGAATGAACACGATACGCCTCCGCAAGCGACACGTGGATGTCCAAAACCACTTATTTCGCATGCCTTGGAGCCGTTAACTGTTGAAGTGTATTTGGATGCGATATTCGTTGGATTAGAAGCATTGCATTTTGGGTGTGCGTCCACCGTTAGATGAAGGAAGTGGATAGATCGATTAAACAAAGTGGAAGGGTGTGTTGGAAATGCTGTGGGACCCAGACATAATGTTATGTCGGCAGTTGTTATTTTAACCAAGGTAAGAACTTTATTAAGAGGAGGTTATATAATATAATTGATGGAATAAGTGGATTGGTAAAGCTGTGGCCGAGAAAATTTATGTATGTTGATACCTTTGATAAACTTTATCAAAGTTGAAAGCATAAAACACATTTTCATATGATGGTTGGTAAATGTGGGCCAAAACTATGGTGTATTTATGACTTATGTTAAGACGGGTAGTAAGTCATAGAATTTGTGATGCGATGGATGTGATGCGATGCCATCGCATATCGCAATCGGCGATGCTCATGTGACAAGAATTCACAAGTCATATAATTTGCGATGCATGCGATGCGATGGATGTGATGCGATGCTATCGCATATCGCAATCGGAGATGCTCATGTGACAAGAATTCGGAAGTCATAGAATTTGCGATGTGATGGATGCGATGCGATGCTATCGCATATTGCAATTGGCGATGCTCATGTGACAAGAATTCGGAAGTCATAGAAATTGCGATGCGATGGATATATGTGATGCGATGCGATGCTATCGCATATCGCAATCGGTGATGCTTATGTGATAAGAACTTGTAAGTTAAGTTGCGATGCGAAGTAGCGATAAAGTCATGTGGGACTCGAGAGTATTTATATGATGGCACTATGGTACATTAAACCAAAGTATGGAAGGGTAATAAAATTTGAGATTTGCAATATGATGAAGACCGTCAGATTGCGAACAGGATCAACGACAATCGTCTTAATCGGGGATGCGACATCGGTATATGTACAAGACTGGCGGAAAGATAAACCATTACAAAAGTTTTATATATTAAAGGTTTTATGATTAAAAAGTGGAATGCAGGGTTTTAATGTATTTGGTTTTGATGGGTCTTAACCAAAGTCATAGTTTATGTGCATATGGATACATATAATTAAATTTATATGCAAAGTGTGGGTGAACACAGCACAAAAGGCACAAATATCGGAAGAAACAGGGTAATTATGCAGCAAGGCTAGAATATAAATCACATGATATAAAAAGACAATGACAACAACAAAAAGACAAATACACAACGAGCCAAGAGCTGAAAGGGTTAAGCGAGACATATTTTATGTAAATTTCAATGTAAATGAATTGATTATTTTTATTGTATGTGATGCAAAGGCAAGTCTACGAAGGCAAATAAAAAATCTCCCCCGTAATACTGAATTGAGTACATAATATTGTAACATCCTGAAGTGCTGAACGAGAAAGTGAGAAGATGGAATGAAAAGAGTCATATCGGTTCATTTCGAATTCCCTGTGGAATGCAAACAATTATGAGGTGATCTCTATAAATAATGTTACCAACATATGCATAAAAGAGATATATAGTGAGAATGGAGAAAGGAGTGAGAGAGAGTAAGAAGAAGAAGGAGAAGACAAAGAAGCTATGAAGATCTAGAGATAATATAAGGCATATATGAAGGGTGGAGGACAGCAGTGAAGATAGAATTTAACAGAGCTGATATCCAGGTAAATCAGCATGTGTTTTCATAGTAGTGTGAGGAAGTTGGTGCTTCCATATCAAGTTGTAGCTTGATAGAAGTCCAGTTGTAGCTAGCTGAGGTAGGAGCCTCTTGTAGGTTGTAGCCTGCAAAAAATAGATGGGAGTTGGAGCTTCCTTGCAATTTGTAGCTTGCATAATTGAGGTAGTAGCCTCCTGTAGGTTGGAGCCTACAGAAAATTAGTGGTGAGAGGGAGTTGGAGCTCGCCTTTGCATCACAACAATAATCAGATGTGGTTTTATCCCTTATGGGTTTCCACTTATATCTGTTGTCTATATGCATGATGATTATGTGTTGAAATTCTCAATTCAATCTGCTTAATACCTGCTGCTAACTTATTGGTGTTCCATTGTATATTAAGTTGATCACGAAATGAAGATGTAAATAAGTATAAAAGAAAGTTTTACAAGACCATGATTGCATTAAACTAATTAACCCCCCCTTTCAGTTTAACAAAGGGTTCAACAATTGGTATCAGAGCAGGTTCCTTCTATATCAGTTTAAAAACTGAAAGGAGATCCTTGGTCCCTAAGATGACTAGTTTAGAAGGATGCTCAACAAATAAAGCCCCTCTGTTTACTGGTACAAATTGTGCCTTCTGGTAAATAAGAATGAGGACGTACATAATGTCTCTAGGACTAGAAGTTTGGGATGCTGTGGAATTGGGATATGCCCCAAAGGAGTCTGACTCAGAGAAAGATGCCAAAATAGATTTTGTAGCTAATGAAAAAGCCATGAATGCTCTCTTAAGTGGTTTGTGTGAGGCAAAATTTATCAAAGTAATGCACAAAAAGACTGCCAAAGAAATATGGGATACATTAGAAAGTTTCCATGAGGGAGATAAAAAGGTGAAGGTTGCCAAGCTGCAAGTCTATAGAGCTCAATTTGAAAATATAAAAATGAATGAAGAAGAAGATGTTTCCAGCTTATTCTTAAGGGTTGCAGAAATTGTAAATAACATGAAATCTCTAGGAGAAACCATTAGAGAATGTGTAATTGTACAAATTATATTGAGATATTTACCATCCAGGTTTAACCCCAAGGTTTCTGCCATAGAAGAAATAGTTTATTGGGAAACATTGACCATGAACCAATTACTTGGAAACTTAATAGCCTATGAGATTTGACTTCCACAGAGGAAGTCAAATGTGAGGGAGGCAGCCTTTAAGACAGAGAAGAGAAAAGAAGAAAAAGAGGATACATGCTCCTGCTCTGATGAAGAGGCCAAATTTGTCAGAAGATTGGATAGAGGCTCAAGAAAGTATAAAGGTAAAGTTCCCTTTTAATGCTTTAACTGTGGAAGAGTTGGGCACTATGCATCTAAGTTTCATCTTAAGAAAACAAAGAATCAGACTCAAGAGACAGAGAAAACCAAAACAAATAACTGGCAGAAAGGGAAGAGATTCAATAGAAGATCATTTTATGCTCAACAAGATAATAGTGCATCTGAAAAATTAGATGAATCCTCAAATGAAGAAGGAACCTCTGAATTTGTGTTGATGGCCAAGGAAGAGTCTGAAGGATTCCTTCTAGAAGATGAGGAAGAAGGTGAGGTAGATCTTGCAGGGGAGCTAAGAAGTGCCCTGGAGGAAATAGACAGACTTAAACTCAAGTGCAGAAAACATAAAGACATTCTCCTCAAATGTGTAAAAGAGGTACCAAATTCAGAAGACCTCATTCAATTGAAATTAGAACTTGAATAAGCTAAGAAGGCGGAAGACATTCTGCTAAAGCAAATTAAAGATAAACATCAGGAGCAAGAGAAATTGGAAGAAGAAGTGGTATGGCTGAGAAAAAAACTAGAAAACACCCAAAGGTAATTGTCAAGGAACCTCCTCGAATGACAAGCACTGAACAATTGGACATGATTCTAAACGCTCAAAAGTCTCCTCTCATAAAGGCCAGGAAATGATATGAAGGAGAAACCAGTATGTCCAAGGTAGAAGATAACAAGAATATCATTTTTGTAAAAGCTGTAAAGGATAATGAAACAACTCAAAAAGGAACCATAGAAGCAGAATCCAACAAGAAATTGATGTGTGATGAAACAAACAGAAACAAGCAGCAACATCAAGAGACAAAGAATGAGAGGAAGAAGCAAGCAGTTGCAAAAAGCTCAATTGTTCCTGAAGATCAATTGAACAAGTTCGGAAGATCTCAAATGAAATTCTTTCCTCCTATGAGAAATGTCACTTGTTTTGCCTGTCACAAACTGAGACATATTGCTGCATACTATCAGACAAATATAATCAATTTCAACCAGCAAAAAATGTAGAAATTGAAAAGACTACCTCAAGCAAACAAATGGAGAGGACAACCCTTCACCAGGTACACTAATCGTTTCCATGGGTATTGTTTTTTTTGTAAGGGGTTTGGCCATAAAGCCATGGAGTGTAGAATGTATGGACAAAGACTGATGCTTAAAACCCCAAGGAGATTTATGAACAATGGAGAGTTCACTCGTACACATAATCCATCTAAAAATATAATCAAATGCTTTGTATGCCATCAAATCAGACACATGTCTTCCAAATGTCCTCTCAAAGAATGTGGTCCATCTTCTCAGAAAAGGTGCCAAACCAATAGTTTCTTGCAGTGGAAAAAGAAGTTGAATAAGTGTGACCTGGCTCTAATAGCCCAAGATTAGAAAATCCAATGGTATTTGGACAGTGGATGATCAAAGCATATGACTGGAGATAGAAGCAAGTTTGTAACCTTTGATGAAAAGAAATCTAGAAATGTAACATTAGGCAATGACAAAGCAGGGAAAATCAAGGGAAAGGGCTTAGTAAGTCTGAATAATGGAAGAGGAAAGGCTCAAGATGTACTATTTGTGGATGGGATGAAAGCCAATCTGCTAAGCGCAAGTCAAATGTGTGATAAAGGCTGTGAGGTCCTTTTTAGAGCCCAAGATTGTGAGGTAAGATCAAGCACCACAGGAAAGACCTTGACCAAAGGTGTTAGAACAAAACGTAATGTATATATAGTGGAAGAAGAGAATTAAGCATGTCACATAAGCAAACTTGATGAATCATGGTTATGACATAGAAGAATGGGACACCTAAACTTTGATCACATCATCAGTCTGAGCAAGAAGAATGTAGTCAGAGATATGCCAGCAATAAAGAAGCCTTCAAATACCATATGTAAATCCTGCCAACTGGGCAAGAAGACCCGCATATCTTTCAAGAACAAAAAGATACTTTCTACAAGTCAGCCTCTTCAACTTGTACACATGGACCTGTGTGGACCTTCAAGAACTAAAGCACCAAGCAGAGAATCTTATTTCATGTTGATAATAGATGATTTTTCTAGAATTATTTGGGTATCATTTCTCAAATATAAATCTGAAGCACTTGAGAAATTCAAGATATTCATGGCATTGGCAGAAAATGATATAGGATGCAAGCTAAAGTGTATCAGATCAGACAGAGGAGGTGAATTCACAGACTATGATTTTGCAGAACTATGCAATGAGCATGAGATAAAACAACAGTTTACAATTGCAGGTACACCTCAAACAGAAAGACAAAACAGGTCAGTACAACAGATTGCAAGAGCCATGATGCAAGAAAGTAACATTCCCCAAACCTATTGGGCAGAAGCAGTACACATAGATGTTCATATTCTCAACAAAGCTCATCTAAGACCAAATTGTGATAAGACTCCTTACGAATTATGGCATGGTAAACTAGCATCAATCAAGCACTTTAGAGTATTTGGAAGCAAATGTTTCATAAAAAATAATGATGAAAAACTTGGGAAGTTTGATGCAAGAGCTGATGAAGGAATATTTTTAGGATATGCATCCAAGAGTAAAGGTTACAGGTGGTACAAAAAAATATTGCACAAAATTGTGGAAATAATTGATGTAAGATTTGATGAAGATCTACCAAACGGAACAAGAAGCACAAGATGTAGCAATCCTCTAGATGACCATGAATATGAGAACCAAGATAATGATGAACTGAACAAAACAACATAAGATACTGAATTGAACTCAAAAGGTCCCTCAAGACACACTCAAAAGAACCATCTAGAAGATCAAATCATTGGGGACAAGAGTGTGGGAGTCCAGACATGAAGATAGCATGCTAAAAAGACAGAAGAAGTATACCTCGCCATGCTATCTCAAATAGAGCCAAAGAAGTTCGAAGAAGCCAGCAAAGGCAAAAACTGGATAAATTCTATGAATGAAGAACTGGACCAAATTGAGAAGAACAATACATGGGAATTAATTCCAAGACCCACTGGGAAAAATGTCATTGGCACAAAATGGATATTCAAGAATAAGATGAATGAACAAGGGCAGTTAATCAGAAATAAAGCCAGACTTGTATGCAAAGGATATTAAAAAATTGAAGGTCTTGATTATGATGAAATTTTTTTCCCTGTAGCCAGAATGGAAGCAATCAGAATGTTTTTGGCCTTTGCATGCTATCATGATTTCAAAGTATATCAAATGGATGTGAAGTCTTCCTTCCTGAATGGAGATCTAGAGGAAGAAGTCTACATGGAACAACCTAAAGGATTCTCATTAACAGATAAACATGACTATGTGTGCAGATTAAATAAAGCCTTATATGGTCTGAAACAAGCTCCTCGTGCATGGTATTCAAGGCTGGAAAAATACTTGCAAAAACAAGGGTTCAAGAAAGGAGGAGTATACATCAATTTGTACATAAAGGCTAATGATAATGAACTCTTGATTGTAGTAGTGTATGTAGATGACATCATGTTTGGTAGCAACAAAGATGAGTTAGCAAAAGGATTTGCTGAAGAAATGAAATCAGAATTTGAGATGTCTATGATTGGAGAACTCACCTTCTATTTAGGACTTGAAATTCAACAAAAGAACATAGGAATATTATTTTCGCAAGAAAAATACTTAAAAGAAATGTTGAAAATGTTTCAAATGGAAGAATGCAAACCTGTGTCAACTCCCATGATCACTGGATGCAAACTATGTGCTAATGATGGATCAACAGATGTAGATAAAAAACTTTACAAATCCATGATAGGAAGTCTGCTATACCTAACAACTTCTAGACCAGACATTATGTTGGCAGTAGGACTTGTGGCAAGATATCAAGTAGCACCAAAACAAAACCATTTACTTGCAATCAAGAGAATATTTAGATATCTACAAGGAACTTCATAGTATGGCCTATGGTATCCAAAAGGAAAAAGCTTCACATTGACAACATACATAGATGTAGATTGGGCCAGCTGTGTGGATGACAGGAAAAGCACAAGTGGAGGTGCATTTTATTTGGGAAAAATTCTAGTGGCATGGCTAAGCAAGAAGCAAACTTCTATCTCTCTATATACAACAGAAGCAGAATACATAGCAGCGGCAGCATGTTGCACACAAGTAATGTGGATGAAACAAACTCTCCAAGAAATGAAGGTAAGCATTGATGAACCCATTTCTATCAAATGTGACAATAAAAGTGCAATAAGTATATCTAAAAATCCTGTACTTCATTTAAAAACAAAGAATATCCCAATAAAGTACCACTTCCTCAGAGAACAAGTAGCACAGAAATTAGTGAAGTTGGAATATGTACCAACTAAGGAACAAGCAGCAGACATATTCACAAAAGCTCTTGCTAAAGAACCATTTGAATATATAAGAGACAAAATAGGGGTAGCGTCTGCAGATTTTACTCTCTAACATGATCAGAAATCAGTTATGAAAAAAGGGGGGGGTTGCATACAAGAAACATGATCATAACAGAAGTCCAGTGACAATCTGTATCAGTCAAGAAAGCATCATTCCAGGGAAAGCAGTCAATAAATTGTAATAAAAGAGCAAGAACAATGGAGAAGTGCATGGAATAGGTCCTCAAGATCACAGGAAATGAAAAGATCGAAACTACATTGGGAAAAGTTCAACCCTTTTCCATTTATGTCAAAGGGGGAGGAAAAGCAAGAAAAAGAAGAAAGGGTCTTCTAAAAGGCAAGCAGAGGAAGTCTTGGAGGAAGCATTGGAATATTGCCATCAATGCCAAAGGGGGAGACTGTTGGATATATTTTCATTGATGGAAAAGGAGCACAAAGGAGCAACACCAAGACAAGGGAGTAGATCAGACTCAGATGAATTTTTGCAGAGATGTCACACAGGGTTTAATGTATCAGTGGGATGCGACTGCCCATTTGGGGTTTTTACTGTAATGAAAACGATGGATAAGAACCATAGAAATTGAATATAGAGGTTAAACCATAGAAGAATTGATTGTGAGGATTTTGGCCTATGTGTTAATAAATTGCAGAATTTTGTTTATCTGTATATACTTGGAAAATTTCCCGAAGGGTTCATCTCTTCGAATTCATTGAATTTATGGGATTTCTGTGAAGATTGTGAAATGTGTAGAATTAACTTCTGTGTAAAGGAGTGGAGGAGGATTTGAATGTGTATTAGCCTCTGTGTAAAGATGGAGAAGGAAGGTTCTAGAGAAATTGAAGTTAAAATTGAAATTCGGCTTCAAACACAATTTAAACAGAGTTTGCAGGTTAAGTGGTTTTGAAGGAAACCGAACACTGTTGTCGCACGAACTTTGAGTTGTGAGCGGTTTTTCCCATTTCAAACGCGATCGAATGATATTGCGACATGTCACGAGCACAATACCACCCATTTCGCGCTGCTTTTGGGTGATAAAGTTCTGGGGTTGATTGAACGCGAGTGTCGTCCAATTAGATCTGTGGGAGATCTGACGATGTTCGCGTCGGTAATTGCACGAGGCTTAAAACAAGGTATGGACCCAAAATTTTATGTAGCAAAGTTTTATTAAGGTTTGGAAGTCGGTTATATGAGGCCGAAAGGCTTTAAACATTGTTTAAAGCAAAATATAATATTACATTGCCGAGGGTTTTAAATATTCATTTCCGAAGGTTTTAACGTTATTTCCGAAGGTCATTACATATTATAATGTGTATTATAATATTTCCGAAGGTCTAAGGATTCCGAAGGTTTAACATTGTTTTAACATTCATAAACAGTGTGAGTGGTTTTTGCAAACCAACAAATGGTTTTCGCATGGGTAAGTCCTGGTAAGTGGTAATTCCCTGAATGAACGCGATACACCTCCGCAAGTGACACGTGGATGTCCAAAACCACTTATTTCGCGTGCCTTGGAGCTGTTAACTGTCGAAGTGTATTTGGACGCGATTTTCGTTGGATTAGAAGCATTACATTTTGGGTCTGCGTCCACCGTTAGATGAAGGAAGCAAATAGATTGATTAAACAAAGTGAAAGGGTGAGTTGGAAATGCTATGGGACCCAGACATAATGTTATGTCGGCAGTTGATATTATAACCAAGGTAAGAACTTTATTAAGAGGAGGTTATATAATATAATTGACGGAATAAGTGGATTGGTAAAGCTGTGGCTGAGAACATTTATGTATGTTGATACCTTTGATAAACTTTATCAAAGTCGAAAGCATAAAATGCATTTCCATATGATGGTTGGTAAATGTGGGCCGAAACTATGGTGTATTTATGACTTATGTTAAGTTGGGTAGTAAGTCATAGAATTTGCGATGCGATGGATGCGATGCGATGCGATGCCATCACATATCGCAATCGGTGATGCTCATGTGACAAGAATTCATATGTCATATAATTTGCGATGCATGCGATGGATGTGATGCGATGGTATCACATATCTCAATCGGTGATGCTCATGTGAAAGGAATTCGGAAGTCATAGAATTTGCGATGCGATGGATAGATGCGATGCGATGATATCGCATATCGCAAGCGGTGATGCTCATGTGACAAGAATTCGGAAGTCATAGAATTTGCGATGCGATGGATGCGATGCGATGCTATCGCATATCGCAATCGGTGATGCTTATGTGATAAGTTAAGTTGCGATGTGAAGTAGCGATACAAACATGTGGGCCTCGAGTGTATTTATATGATGGCACTGTGGTACATTAAACCAAAGTATGGAAGGGTAATAAACTTTGAAATTTGCAATATGATGAAGACCATCGGATTGCGAACAGGATCAACGACAGTCGTCTTAATCGGGGATGCGTCATCGGTATATGTACAAGACTAGTGGCGGAAAGATAAACCATTACAAAATTTTTATATATTAAAGGTTTTATGATTAAAAAGTGGAATGCAGGGTTTTAATGTATTTGGTTTTTATGGGTCTTAACCAAAGTCATATTTTATGTGCATATGGATACGTGTAATTAAATTTATATGAAAAGTGAGGGTGAACGCAGTACAAAAGGCATAGATAATGGAAGAAACAGGGTAATTATGCAGCAGAGCTAGAATATAAATCACAAAATTTGAAAAGACAGTGACAACAACAAAAATATAAATACACAGCGAGCCAAGAGTTGAAATGGTTAAGCGAGACATATTTGCTGTAAATGTCAATGTAAATGAATTGATTATTTTTATTGTATGTGATGAAAAGGAAAGTCTCCAAAGGCAAATAAAAAATCTCCCCTATAATACTGAATTGAGTACATAATATTGTAACATCCTGAAGTGCTGAGCGAGAAAGTGAGAAGATGGAATGCAAAGAGTCATATAAGTTCATTTCGAATTCCCCATGGAATGAAAATATTTATGAGGTGATCTCTATAAATAATGTTACCAACATATGCATAAAAGAGATATATAGTGAGAATGGAGAAAGGAGTGAGAGAGAGTAAGAAGAAGAAGGAGTAGACAGAGAAGTTGTGAAGATCTAGAGATAATATAAGGCAGATATGAAGGGTGGAGGACAACAGTGAGGATGGAATTTAACTGAGCTGATATCCAAGTAAATCAGCATGTGTTTTCATAGTAGTGTGATGAAGTTGGTGCTTCCATATCAAGTTGTAGCTTGATAGAAGTCCAGTTGTAGCTGGCTGAGGTAGGAGCCTCCTGTAGGTTGTAGCTTGCAGAAAATAGATGGGAGTTGGAGCTTCCTTGCAAGTTGTAGCTTGAAGAATTGAGGTAGTAGCCTCCTGTAGGTTGGCGCCTACAGAAAGTCAGTGGTGAGAGGGAGTTGGAGCTTGCCTTTGCATCACAAAAATAAGAAGATGTGGTTTTCTACCTTATGGTTTTCCACTTATATCTGTTGTCTATATGCATGATGATTATGTGTTGAAATTATCAATTCAATCTGCTTAATACCTGCTGCTCACTTATTGGTGTTCCATTGTATATTAAGTTGATCACGAAATGAAGATGTAAATAAGTATAAAAGAAAGTTTTACAAGACCATGAATGCATCAAACTGATTCACCCCCCCCTCTCAGTTTAACCTAGAGTTCAAAAATTGGTATCAGAGTAGGTTCCTTTTGTATCAGTTTAACAACTGAAAGGAGATCCTTGGTCCCCAAGATGACTAGTTTAGAAGGATGCTCAACAAATAAAGCCCCTCTGTTTACTGGTACAAATTATGCCTTCTAGAAAATAAGAATGAGGACATACATAATGTCTCTAGGAATAGAAGTTTGGGCTACTGTGGAATTGGGATATGCCCCAAAGGAGTCTAACTCAAAGAAAGATGCCAAACTAGATTTTGTAGCTAATGAAAAAGCCATGAATGCTCTCTTAAGTGGTTTGTGTGAGGCAGAATTTATCAAAGTAATGCACAAAAAGACTGCCAAATAAATATGGGATACATTAGAAAGTATCCATCAGGGAGATAAAAAGGTGAAGGCTGCCAAGCTGCAAGTCTATAGAGCTAAATTTGAAAATATAAAAATGAATGAAGAAGAAGATGTTGCCAGCTTATTCTTAAGGGTTGCATAAATTGTAAATAACATGAAAGCTCTAGGAGAAACCATTAGAGAATGTGTAATTGTACAAAAGATATTGAGATTTTTACCATTCAGGTTTAACCCCAAGGTTTCTGCCATAGAAGAAACAACTGATTGGGAAACATTGACCACGAACCAATTACTTGGAAACTTAACAGCCTATGAGATGAGACTTCCATAGAGGAAGTCAAATGTGAGGGAGGCATCCTTTAAGACAGAGAAGAGAAAAGAAGAAAAAGAACATACATGCTCCTGCCCTGATGAAGAAGAGGCCAAATTTGTTAGAAGATTGGATAGAGGCTCAGGAAAGTATAAAGGTAAAATTCCCTTTAAATGCTTTAACTGTGCAAGAGTTGGGCACTATGAATCTAAGTTTCTTCTTAAGAAAAAAAAGAATTAGACTCAAGAGACAGATAAAACCAAAACAAATAACTGGCAGAAAGGGAAGAGATTCAATAGCAGATCATTTTATGCTCAACAAGATAGCAGTGCATCTGAAAAATTAGATGAATCCTCAAATGAAGATTGAACCTCTGAATTTGTGTTGATGGCCAAGGAAGAGTCTGAAGGATTCCTTCTAGAAGATGAGGAAGAAGGTGAGGTAGATCTTGAGGGGGAGCTAAGAAGTACCCTAGAGGAAATAGACAGACTTAAACTCAAGTGCAGAAAATAGAAAGACATTCTCCTCAAATGTGTAAAAGAGGTACCAAATTCAGAAGACCTCATTCAATTGAAAGTAGAACTTGAATAAGCTAAGAAGGTGGAAGATATTATGCTAAAGCAAATTAAAGATAAACATCAGGAGCAAGAGAAATTGGAAGAAGAAGTGGTATGGCTGAGAAAGAAACTAGAAAACACCCAAAGGGAATTGTCAAGGAACACTCCTCCAATGACAAACACTGAACAATTGGACATGATTCTGAATGCTCAAAGGTCTCCTCTCATAAAGGTTGGGATAGGATATGAAGGAGAAACTAGTAAGTCCAAGGTAGAAGATAACAAGAATATCATTTTTGTAAAAGCTGTAAAGGATAATGAAACAACTCAAAAAGGAATCACAGAAACAGAATCCACCAAGAACTTGATGTGTGATGAAACAAAAAGAAACAAGCAGCAACATCAAGAGACAAAGAATGAGAGGAAGAAGCAAGCAATTGCAAAAATCTCAATTGTTCCTGAAGATCAATTGAACAAGTTCAGAAGATCTCAAAGGAAATTCTTTCCTCCTATGAGAAATGTCACTTGTTTTTCCTATCACAAACTGGGACATATTGCTGCATACTGTCAGACAAAGATAATCAATTTCAACCAGCAAAAAATGCAGAAATTGAAAAGACTACCTCAAGCAAACAAATGGAGAGGACAACCCTTCACCAGGTACACTAATCGTTTCCATGGGTATTGTTTTTGTTGTAAGGGGTTTGGCTATAAAGCCATGGAGTGAAAAACGTATGGACAAAGACTGATGCTTAAAACCCCAAGGAAATTTATGACAATGGAGAGTTCACTTGCACACATAATCCATCTAAAAATATAATCAAATGCTTTGTATGCCATCAAATCAGACACATGTCTTCCAAATGTCCTCTCAAAGAATGTTTTCCATCTTCTCATAAAAGGTGCCAAACCAATAGCTTCCTACAGTGGAAAAAGAAGTTGAATAAGTGTGACCTGGCTCTAATAGCCCAAGATCAGAAAATCCAATGGTATTTGGACAATGGATGCTCAAAGCATATGTCTGGAGATAGAAGCAAGTTTGTAACCTTTGATGAAAAGAAATCTGGAAATGTAACATTCGACAATGATAACGCAGGGAAAATGAAGGGAAAGGGCTCAATCAGTCTGAATAATGGAAGAGGAAAGGCTCAATATGTACTATTTGTGGATGGGCTGAAAGAAAATATGCTTAGCACTAGTCAAATGTGTGATAAAGGCTGTGAGGTCCTTTTTAGAGCCCAAGATTGTGAGGTAAGATCAAGCACCACAGGAAAGACCTTGATCAAAGGTGTTAGAATAGAAAGTAATGTCAATATAGTGGAAGAAGAGAATGAAGCATGCCACATAAGCAAACTTGATGAATCATGGTTATGGCATAGAAGACTGGGACACCTAAACTTTGACCACATCATCAGTCTGAGCAAGAAGAATGCAGTCAGAGATATGCCAGCAATAAAGAATCCTTTAAATACCATATGTAAATCCTGCCAACTGGGCAAGCAGACCCGCATATCTTTCAAGACCAAAGAGATACTTTCTATAAATCGAACTCTTCAGCTTGTACACATGGACCTGTGTGGACCTTCAAGAACTAAAGCACCAAGTGGAGAATCTTATTTCATGTTGATAATAGATGATTTTTCCAGAATGAGGTGTGTATCATTTCTCAAGTATAAATCTGAAGCACTTTAGAAATTCAAGATATTCAAGGCATTGGCAGAAAATAAATTAGGATGCAAGCTAAAGTGCATCAGATCAGATAGAGGAGGTGAATTCACAGAATATGATTTTGCAGAACTATGCAATGAGCATGGGATAAAAAAACAATTTACAATTGCAGGTACACCTCAATAGAATGGAGTGGCAGAAAGACAAAATAGGTCAGTACAACAGATTGCAAGAGCCATGATGCAAGAAAGTAACATTCCCCAAACCTATTGGGCAGAAGCAGTACACACAGATGTTCATATTCTCAACAAAGCTCATCTAAGATCAAATTGTGATAAGATTCCTTACTAATTATGGCATGGTAAACCAACATCAATCAAGCACTTTAGAGTATTTGGAAGCAAGTGTTTCATAAAAAATAATGATGAAAAACTTGGGAAGTTTGATGCAAGAGCTGATGAAGGAATATTTTTAGGATATGCATCCAAGAGTAAGGGTTACAGGTGCTACAACAAAAGACTGCACAAAATTGTGGAAAGCATTGATGTAAGATTTGATGAAGATCTACCAAACGGAACAAGAAGCACAAGATGCAACAATCCTCTAGATGATCATGAAGATGAGAACCAAGATAATGATGAACTGAGCAAAGCAACAGAAAATACTGAATTAAACTCAAAAGGTCCCTCAAGACACACTCAAAGGAACCATCCAGAAGATCAAATCATTGGGGACAAGAGTGTGGGAGTCTAGACATGAAGACAACTTGCTGAACAAACATAAGAAGTATACCTAGCCATGCTATCTCAAATAGAGCCAAAGAACACTAGAAAATTTGGCCCAATTTTCGACGGCCACTTCGTCGTTATTCCGACACATAGTCGTCGCAAGAGCAACAGTTTGAGGCCAGACAAAATGTGGTTAGACATTATGTCGCAATTTCGACACTTTGCCAAAGTGTCGCAATATCGACACTTTTTCTGACGTTTTGCAAAGTGTCGCTATTATGACGCTTGCAAAGTGTCGCGATACTGACACTTGCTCAAATGTCACAATTCTGACGATATGTTGTCCAACGTTTAGAACGTTGCTCTTCATAAAGCGTTGAAATACCGACGAAAGGAAAAAATTTTCGTAGGTTGAAAGCGTTGGAATACCGACGCTCAGGAAGCGTCGCAAGAACGATGAAAGGCACAAGTTTTGGTAGGTTGAACACGTCGGAAGACCGACTCTTAAGAAGCGTCGCAAGAGCGACGAAAGGCAAAATTTTCGTAGGTTGAAAGCGTCGGAAGACCGACGATTAGGAAGCGTTGAAATACTAACAATAAGTTAAAAATTTCGTAGATTGAAAGTGTCAGAAGACCGACGCTTAGGAAGCGTCGCAATACTTATGATAAGTTAAAATTTTCGTAGATTGAAAGCGTCAGAAGACCGACACTTAGGAAGCGTCACAATACTGACAATAAGTTTAAAAAAAATAAAAATGAATTAATATATAGTCTGGTCTTCACTCCCGTGGCCTATCAACATGACCCACCAGTCTGGTTTTCACTTACGTGGTTTCTCCAACCAATGGAAATGAATAAAAAATAGGGTGTTCCTAGAATCACCAAGCTTCGACCATAATGAAAACTAAAACCATGCCATTTAAACCAATTATAGTTGTATCTATGATAACAATGCTTGGCTTGCGTCGATTATAAACTGAACTGAATTAATATAGGTCTCACCAATATATAAAACTTTAAATTCTGTGATGAGTTGTTACCAGGTTTCGCCAAAATATGGTTATGATTTCCAACAAAAATAAAAACACCTCGCCCACGATTCGAACATTCAAACCATATCCAATAAACATTCTCACACTTAAGTCTCTGATCTGGAAGACATAAAAGAAAAAATTCCTCAGCGTATACAAAACTTGAACTATACTTCCTCAATTCATTAATTATATATAGTCATTAATATTAATTTTGTATATTAACGTTACAGAATGCTTCCCTAATTCCCCAGATACTTTGGAGTCTGGAGCCTTCAATCATAGACTCCTAAATAAAACAATTTCTTGGTTGTGGGCTTCCACAAGTCTCTTCAGGCCTAATTTTTTTGAAGTGTTGCCCATCACCTGGATATTCAAAGACATGACAATCATGGCTTGCACCTAACAGGGTGTTAAACTGCCATAGAAACTCTAACAATGGATTTTTAGTTCGTAAAGGATAGGTCCGTTTTGGATTTTGCTTCTGCTATGGCTAGGTAAGACTTTTGGCTTCTAGAACTTGGGCCATCATGCCAAATACCCATACCCAACTCCTTCCACCTCAGAAACAACGGACCCTAAACCCTTATTTATAGACCATAGACCTCATGGTTGCAGAGATCAAGTGGTTCAAGTCACCAGCTACATGGACACAAAAATCAATAGAATGTCAGTTATGGGTTTTTTCCCCAAAATAATCACTCCCCTTTATCCATCATGAACGCAAGTGTTCACGGATAAACAATCGGGGATTTGAACCTGAGATTTTTGTACTCACATTTATTGTACATTTTTACAATCTTGGCAAGTGAGCAACTAACAGTGTTTACAAATGAAGAATTATAAGAGTGACCCTTTTCTTTTTCCTAAGCTATCCTTGAGCTTGTTGGTTCAATTAATATTTCATGGTTTGTTTTTCTGTAACAATTTCTAGTTTTATTGATATAAATTTAATTTCATCCATAATAGTGCCTTAGGTACACATTGTGAGTGATTGAAAAATAATCATGCTCTTAAAGTATAACATGAAGAACTACAACCAACAGGAAATATATGTCACCTGCATATAATGTTTGGATGGGATCAATCTTAATTCTCTGTAGCCCATATATTCATAATGAATGGTACAGTTCTTCTGGAATTAACCAGATGAACACTGGATAATAGTTGCAAATGAAAGACTATAATCAGTATACCAATGCCTTGTATGATGAAGCAGCAAGGAATGTTGGGATGCATTGCTTAAATACAGAGTGGAAAACTTGGTCAATTACAAGTGGGTAAGTGGTTGATAATTAAAGTCTGGAAGTTTCCTTGCCAATACCTGTCCAATTCTTGTATTTAGGCTTATGTACAGGCACAATGGAAAGAAGTCTACAATGCCACCAAATTTTTATTTCCTTGGCTATTTCTACCTAAATATCTTGCAAAAGCTGGTCAATCCATGATTGTTGCTTCAAGCCTTCTGGTGAATCGTTCTTCACGATGTTGATATTTAATTTTTCTATACTGCTCGTTTGTAGGATAAAGCACATACTGCTCATTTGCAGGGTAACCGACAAGAAGCATACATACTGCTCATTTGCAAGGTAAAGCACATCAACCCTTAAATAGTGGTATCCTATTCTCTTTCTAATTACAAAACCAACATCAAAACCAAAACAAGTATGGAAGGGTGTTATTCGATTCTCTTTCCTAATTGCAAAATCAACATCAAAATCAAAACTATTACGGAAGTGAATTATCCATTTCTCCTTTCCAATTACAATATCAATGAATCATCAAAGCACACCCATAATTCAGGGTCTGCAAATTAAATCATTCACAATAAAATGGTATACAAATACACAGGATTTACATTGTAAAACTTTGACAACTTGTGAAAGAAATATGCACGAGAAAAGTGATTAGATTTATCTTTTTCAAGAAAATTATTACATTATGGTTTACTATACAGCCTCCTCATCGCTGGGAACAACCCATATGAAGGAGGCTCTATTACACATATGAAGGAGGCTCCTTTAGAATAGTTTTGGTAACTATATTTTCGTTTGTAAAACTGAATAACCTCGTAAACATTTCCTTGAATAAACATAAAATTACATTTTGTTCTCATATTTTTAACATTTCCAATTTCTGCAAAATAACTCAACTTCTAATGTAGTATAATAATTATGTCCTGATATGGCGGAGTCCGATATTAAAAATTCCAGGAAAACCGCTTGAAAAACAGTTATAGGCTAAGAAAACCTAACATCGAGAATAACGAAACTTTTTTAGTCAGGGGCATATGTGCACCTAGCTTTAGTACTATTTTTAAAACAAAGATTCACCAGCTTTTTATTTCCTTGGCTATTTCTACCTAAAGATCTTGCAAGAGATGGTCAATCCATGATTGTGGCTTCAAGCCTTCTGGTGAATCAAGGGGGGAAGTATCAGCCAGACCTAGTGATCAAGGGGGAAGTATCAGCCAAAAAAATAATTCAATTCTAAGGAAAATATAATAACTAAGAGGAGTATGGTTTAACACATTAAAATATGGAGTTTGGGTTAACACATTAAAATATTTACTGATAAAATTTAAGAGCAAATTAGAGTATGAACAGTGAAATCTAAGCACTATGATTGCACCCCTACCTGACATGAACTAACATTGATTTTCCAAAGTTTTCAAGAGAAAAATTATTACTGTCATGCAAGTTGTCCCTCAAATGTTCACCAAATGTTGAAGTGCCAAGTGAATGAATTGTGGGGGCACTGTCACTGTTACGCTGATACATTAGTGTAAACCATATTTCAAGCTATATTTAGTAGAAGTCTTCTACCTTGTTCATCTATTAGAACGTTTGAATTCCTTTTCATGGGCATATATTGTTTCAAGTAGATTGGCTAATGTTACGTGTCCCATCTGGACAGTTTGAACATAACACTTTTAGAATGTCTGCTAGCGATTCAAAGCATATCGTGCATTTGCATAGTTGTATGGTACTCATCACGAGGTTTCCAAAATTCCATGCATGTTGTAAGGGCATAGTCCCTATATTATATTTCAAAATTATACAAATCTCACCTACAGTTCATTAAGTAGTAGTCTTCTGGGTTGCATCCATCTAGAACATTAAAACAATTAATGTTTATGGAATAAGGTTGTTCAAATAGTTTGTTTTATTTCAAACTTTCAAATCATTAGAATTCAAGCAGAAACATTGCATTTATTTTCTTCTTGTAATACAATACAGTGTACATTGCAATTAAGCATAAAGATAACAGTGGTAGCACTCCCTTGTATAAGCTATATATAAATATAATTGCAAATTTCATAGTCGCTTCTTTTAATTTGTGATCCAAAATGGAACTGAAAGAAACCCTCCTCTAAATTTGTAGAAGGGAAAATTATTGGTAAAGTTTGGAGTCAATGGTTTGTCAACAATAAACTTGAACATCAAAGGCCAGAGGCCTCATTTCGGCGACAAAAAGACGGAATGAACCACTTGTTGGTTGGCATTACAAGGCAACATTGTATAGAGGATGCTTGCCTGCTGGAAAAACAACTGAAAATATTGAAAGCAATGAAGCTTGGCAGAAGGGCACCATAGCAGAAAACTGAAGACTTGGGAATGAACCAATCTTTTCATAGATTGGAGGATGAAGAGGATTTTGGTCCTGTCCATGGAGAATGAATATTATCTTGGAGCCAACATAATCTACAAAGTACGGCCAAGGAATAAGAATACATGAATTCTCTGATTAAGAGTGAATAGCTCTAGTTTGCAACAATTCCAGATCATAAACAGAAGCCATAAATTGCTGGTTTTTAGGGTAAATTCTGTTTTTTATGATGTTTGTGATTGAATTCTCTTCATGCTTGAATGGTTATGTCTGTAATTACTACTAATGCTCACTGCATTAAAATTTATTCCCCACAACATTTGAATCCCTGCCGGTGTGGTCGTTGGTTTAATTAATTGGCTGAGAAATTTAACTGTTGGCTTGATTGAATCGCTTGTTTAATTGTTGGCTTAATTGAAATGCTGACTTTTAGAAACTACGAGCCTATATCAGATTCTTGTGTTTGTTAATTCAATGGGACATTGAATAACAACAGTGATCCCAATTTCCCAATGGATTCCTTACACACTAAAATTGGTTGCCTGTTAACTAGTATGAAATTATAGCTTGTGCGCTGTGTAATTCACCAGTAACAACACTATTATTAATGTGTTGAATCGCTGGTTGACTAGAGCGTGTTGGAGTCACTCAGTTTTAGACTATGGGTATTAGCTCAGCACTGCCCACCTTCCCAATGGATTCCTTACACACTAAAATTGGGTGCCTGTTCATTGGTGTGAAATTATAGCAGCTTATGCGTTGTGTAATTCATCAGTAACAACACTATTATTGATGTGTTGAATTTCTAGTTGACTAGAGCGTGTTGGAGTCACTCAGTTTAAGACTATGGGTATTATCTTAGCACTGCCCACCTTCTCCTTTAATTGAATCTGTGTGACGTTTTTTTGCTAGGTAACCACATACTACAACATATTTGTCATAGATTCTAAGATTTCACTTTAGTTACATCACTGGTGGCTTCCTACTACCCAATTACCGTTTGACTGAATTGCTCTTATGAAATGTGGCTCATGTGCTCTGCATGCACATGTAACAGGCATCAAAATATCTTGGTTTTTTTGTTGCTACTATCACCTTCAGTGCTCATGGTGATTGGTTGGCATTATAACTCAATTTTCATAACATCAAATTTCCCTAAAACCATGTTTTTACTAAATTACTCACACTTATCCGTGGCCTGTTCAAACTTCCTGATTTCATGCATTATTCAAGCCTTTTTTAGTCAGGGGCATATGTGCACCTGGATTTAGTACTATTTTTAAAACAACGATTCACCAACTTTTTATTTCCTTGGCTATTTATACCTAAAGATCTTGCAAGAGCTGGTCAATCCATGATTGTGGCTTCAAGCCTTCTGGTGAATCGTTCTTCACGATGTTGATATTTATTTTTTCTAAGAAGTACGAGACAATGTAAACCCCACCGAAACATTATGATGGGCACAATTGCATTGTTTTTCATACCAAAGGCACCCATTTAACGAAAAATACATAAAAGGGTAAAACTCGACCGTCAGTGAAAAACAAGTTGTTTTCACCATATGACGACTAGTAATAATAAGAATTGTAACCTCTCATACAAATGCGTCATTTCGCTTCAAGTATAATGCGCATCAGACTTGTCATCAAATTTGGCATCACAGAGAATCACATCAACAGTTTACTTCATGCATTAAAAAAAAAACATAAAGCATGAACGAGATCGTACCTCTGCGGCTTGAGATTGGGACTTGCAGAGACACAGATGAAAACAATTTTTGGCTTCAGATTGGGACTTTTTATGAAACCATGTACACAAAAAAAACCCACACAACAAAAACCCTGTACACAAAAAAAACCCACATCATTTTAGCAAATGAAATCCTACATTTCAAAAACACAAGGTCAAGGATTTGAATCTGAAAAAGACACATACCTTGCAGGCAATCACTGTTCTCAATCTCCTTCCTAACGACATCAAGCACAGAATCAATGAGCTCAGCTCCTTCCATGTAATGTCCCTTGGCCTAGTTTTTTCCAGCCCCAGATTGGCCAAAAATGAAGTTATCAGGTCTGAAGACCTGTCCATAACCCTTTCAAGCTGTGGATCTGAAGTGCCCTGATATCTCTCAGTAGGATCCATCCCATGTTCTTCACAGACCACTTCCCAAAACTTGGAGCTGATCTGGTTGCCACATTGGCCCCCCTGAATGTGAAGGATCTCTGGCATTTTTTCTATCGACCCAACTCATATTTGGATCAAATCCTCCCTCCTTCCATGGACAAACCATGCAACCGGAGGGAAATGAACGAGGGAAATTAAAACTTTTGATATTTGAAAATTTTTGACATTTTGAAATGAAACACGTGTGTTTTTTTTAAGGCCACTCAAATTAATTTAAAAATAAATGTTTTTTAATAATTATAATCATTTTAAATAATTAAAATAATTTCTAAATAATTAAATGTTTGTTTATTTTGATTGTTTAAAAATATTTACAATCAAAAAAATAAAACATATCTTTTTGAGAAGCAATTAAAGTTATATGAGTAAATAATGGACTGATTTTTGCATATAGTAATCCTTCTACCCTACTAAATCATCATGCTTTATTAAAAGGAGTTTTAAATGTTACACTATTAAATTATGTTGTAGTTTAAATATTTGGAGTTTTAATCTCTTTTTATATATACATTTTTTCTTTATAATTTATGTATTATGTATATAGGGGGTTAAATGGGTTAGGCCGGTTGGGAAATAGGGTTTAAGGGGTTAGGGGTTAAGGGTTTAGAGGTTGAGGGTTTAGGGGGTTAAATGGGTTAGGGGTTAAGGGTTTAAGGGTTAGTGGTTAAGGGTTTAGAGGTTTAGGGTTTAGGGTTAAATGGGTTAGGGGTTTAGAGGTTTATGGTTTAGGGGGTTAAATGGGTTAGGGGTTGGGAATTAGGGTTTAATGGGTTAGGGGTTAAGGGGTTATAGGTTTAGGGTTTAGGGGGTTAAATGGGTTATGGGTTTAGGGGGTTAGGGGATTTAGCAGTTAAGGATTTTAGGGGTTAGAAGTTAGGGGCTAATGGGGTTAGGTTTTAGGGGGTTAGATGGGTTAGGGGTCGAGAATTAGGGTTTAAGGGGTTAGGGTTAAGGGTTTAATGGTTTAGGGTTTAGGGGGTTAGGGGTCAAGGGTTTATAGGTTTAGGGTTTAGGGGGTTAAATGGGTTAGGGGTTTATTATGGGTTTAGGGGGTTACATGGGTTAGGGCTTAAGGGTTTAGGAGTTAGGGGTTAAGGGATGTTTAGAGGTTTATGGTTTAGGGGTTAAATGGGTTAGGGGTTAAATTAGTTGCTTATTCTTTGTGTCTCAATGTAACAATTTTGTAAGTATTGTTGCTTGTTGCCATGTCTTCTTTATTTATTAATTTATAGTATTTGTTAGCCATTGCTTTACATTTATTGATGAAAATTTCTATTGAAATAAAACCAAATGTATGTTCAATCTCCAGTTTCAAACTCAGCCACAGTGTTGTCACACAATTTAAGTCCAAAGAATGGCCATCTGATGAAGTCTTAATAACCAGACTGCACCTCATGACTACTCCATAAAATCTTAAGTTTGAGTGTCCCACAATCATGAGAAATTTTTCTCTTATACTCTTGCTCCACCTGACTGTGTCCTGGAAATACCCTTGCTTATTGAAAAAACATCCTAATGTTGTCGACCTTGTCCCTTAACAGACCAAGGAAACATATGTGACTAAGAGGAATGGAAAGCACTACAAAGTTGAAGAGAGTAAAAAAGACTAAGATGGTTTAAAGGATAAGCTTGAATTAGAATGTAACAGTGTTGAAACAACTAAAAGTTGTCCCAAACAAATAGTTGATAATGCGAAACGTTCTTCTGTACCAGTCAAGCAAGACTACATTCATGTGAGAGAAAGAAGAGGCCAAGCGACTGATAGGCATAACCTAGAAGAATATAGGGTATGGTTCCCTCTTTTTGATGAAATATTTGATTTACATTTTTTCTATCGAAGATTAACCATTTTAACCTTGCTAACAAGGCGGAATTAACCTAATCGTAGGTCCCAATATGTCATGATATATATTAACTCTCTATATATATGAGAAGGAATAATTATAAAGAAATAGATTGATAGAGGTGGCGGGACAAGGGGAGTAACAAGGGAGAGATGGAGATAAACTAAAGGGGAGGAGAGAGAAGGAAAGGATCAGCTGAGAGAGAGAGAGGGAGAGGAGTGAGAGAGGTAGAGAAGGGTAAGAGAGGGAGATAGTGACACAAAGATGGAAGGGGGGCAGAAAGAAGGATAGAGGGAGGGATATAGCTGTGAGAGGATTGGAGGGCAGAGAGAGAGAGAGAGAGAGGGAGAGGGAGATTGGGGAAGAGAGAGGTCATTCCAGATGCTCTGAAAGTGTTGAGGCTTCAGCCAGGTCACAAGTATTGTCTACTAGGAAGGCTTTCCAAAGAAGTTGGCTGGAATCACTATGACACTATTATGGAATTAGAAGGGAAGAGAAAGGCAAAGGCTCGGGTATCATATGAGAGAAGGAAGCAATTGGAAAAATTGAGATCAAAAGCAGTGGAGTTAGCTGAAAAGAAACTTACCCCAGAGATGGATAAGATAAAACTTGACAACATATTGGTCAATTTCCTTGACCCTTTATTGGTTATTCAGAAGGAGTATGAATACACCACCGTTAATATCAAGGTAACTGGCCCCTAGAAGATCAAGGGGTTAAGGGGTTTAGGGGTGTGCAAGGCACCCAGGCGGTCACAACTTGAAAAACTGATACGGGCGCCCTCGAATGAAACGACCCGACCCGACCCGAACGCTCGTGGTCAGGCGACCTCACACGGTGCGACACGGCGTGCTCGACCGAACGATGCCACAAGGGAGAAAATGGTAAACGGGCCGCCCGAACATGCACAAGGGACCCGGGCAATCACAACTTAGCAAAACTGATATGGCCGCCCTTGAATGAAACGGCTTGACCCAACCCGAACGCGCCCGGTCGGGCGACCTCACACGGCGCGACATAGTGCACCCAAACGAACGATGCCACAAGGGAGAAAACAGAAAATGGACCACCCGAACGTGCACAAGGGACCCACATGGTCACAACTTAGCAAAACTGATATGGGTGCCCTCGAACGAAACGACCCGACTCGACCTGAACGCGCCCGGTTGGGCGACCTCACACGGCGTGACACAACGCACCCAAACGAACGATGCCACAAGGGAGAAAATGGAAAACGGGCCACCCGAACGTGCACAAGGCACCCAGGCGATCACAACCTAGCAAAACTGATACGGGCGGCCTCGAACGAAACGGCCCGACCCGACCCGAACGCCCCCGGTCGGGCGACCTCACATGGCGCGACACGACGTGCCTGACCGAGTGATGCCACAAGGGAGAAAATGGAAAACAGGCCGCCCAAATGTGCATAAGACACCCGAGCAGTCACAAATTTGCAAAACTGATACAGGTGCCCTTGAACGAATTGGCCCGACCCGAACGCACCCGGTTGGGCACCCTCACACAGAGCGACATGGCGCGCCCGAACGAACGATGCCATAAGGTAGAAAATGGAAAACAGACCACCTGAACATGCACAAGGCACCTGAGCAGTCACAACTTAGAAAAAATAATACGGGCGCCCTCGAACGAAACGGCTCGACCCGACTTGAACGTGCCTGGTCGGGTGACCTCACACGGCGCGCCTGACTGAACGATGCCACAAGGGAGAAAATGGTAAACAGGACACCCGAACGTGCACAAGGGACCCGAGTGGTCACAACTTAGCAAAACTGATACTGGCGCCCTCGAATGAAACGACCTAACCTGACGCGAACGCGCCCAGTCGGCGACCTCACACGGCGTGACACGGTGCGCTCGACCGAACGATGCCACAAGGGAGAAAACAAAAAATAGGCCACCCAAACGTGAAAAAGGCACATGGGCAGTCAAAAATTAGAAAAATTGATATGGGCGCCCTCGAACAAAACTGCCCGATCCGACCTGAACGCGCCCGGTCAGGCGACCTCACACGGCGCGACATGGTGTGCCCGACCGAACGATGCCACAAGGGAGCAAACATAAAATGGGTTGCCCGAACGTGCACAAGGCACCCGAGTGGTCACAACTTAGCAAAATTGATATGGGCACCCTCGAACTAATCGAACCGACTAGAACGTGCCTGGTCGATCGCCCTCACACGGCGTGCCCGACCGAACAATGCCACAAGGGAGAAAATGGAAAATGGGCCACCCAAACATGCACAAGGCACTCAGGCAGTCACAACTTAGCAAAACTTATATGGGTGCCCTCGAACGAAACGACCCGACTCTACCCGAACGCGCCCGATCAAGCGACCTCACACGGCGCGACACGACGTGCCCGACCGAACGATGCCACAAGGGAAAAAACGGCAAACAGGCTGCCCGAACGTGCACAAGGCACCCAGGCGGTCAAAACTTAGCAAAACTAATACGAGCGCCCTCGAACGAAACGGCCCGACCCTACCCGAACGCGCTCGGTCAGGCGACCTCACACGACACGACATGGCGCGCTCGATCGAACGAGGCCACAAGGGAGAAAATGGAAAATGGGCCGCTCAAACATGCACAAGGCACCCGGGTGGTCACAACTCAGCAAAAATGATACGGGCACCCTCGAACAAAACGACTCGACCTGACCGCGCCCGGTCGGGAGACCTCACATAACGCGACACGGCGCGCCCGACCGAACGATGCCACAAGGGAGAAAATAGAAAACGGGCCACTCAAACATGCACAAGGCACCCAGGCGGTCACAGCTTAGCAAAACTGATACGGGCGCCCTCGAACGAATTGGCCCGACCAGAACACGCTTGGTCCGGCGCCCTCACACGGCGCGACACGACGCCCCCGACCAAATGATGCCACAAGGGAGAAAACGTAAAACGGGCCACCTGAACATGCACAAGGTACCCGGGTAGTCACAACTTAGCAAAAATAATACGGGCGCCCTCAAACGAAATGGCCTGACCTGACCCAAACGCGTCCAGTCGGGCGACCTCACATGGCGCTACACGACGTGCCTGACCGAACGATGCCACAAGGGATAAAATGAAAAACGGGCCACCTGAACATGCATAAGGCACCCGGGTGGTCACAAATTAGCAAAATTGATACGGGCGCCCTCGAACGAAGTGGCCCGACCTGACCCTAACGCACCCGGTCGAGTGACCTCACATGGTGGGACACGACGCGCCCGACTGAACGATGCCATAAGGGAGCAAACAGAAAACGGGCTGCCCGAACGTGCACAAGGCACTCGGGTGGTCACAACTTAGCAAAACTGATACGGGCGCCCTCGAACGAAATGGCTAGACCCGACCCGAATGCGCCCGGTCGGGCAACCTCACACGGTGCAACACGACGTGCCCGACCGAACGATGCCACAAGGGAGAAAACGGAAAACGGGCCACCCGAACGTGCATAAGGCACCCAGTCGGTCACAACTTAGAAAAACTCATACGGGCGCCCTCGAATGAAACGGCTCGACCCGACCCGAACGCGCCCGGTCAGGCGACCTCACATGGCGCGACACGGCGTGCCCGACCAAACAATGCCACAAGGGAGAAAATGGCAAATGGGCTGCCCGAACGTGCACAAGGTACCCGGGCAGTCACAACTTAGCAAAATTGATACGGGCGCCCTCGAACGAAATGGCCCGACCCGACCCGAACGCGCCCGGTCGGGCGACCTCACACAGTGCGACACAACGCACATGACCGAACGATGCCACAAGGGAGAAAACGGCAAAAGGGCCGCCCGAACGTGCACAAGGCACCCGGGCAGTCACAACTTAGCAAAACTGATACGGGCGCCCTCGAACGAAACGGCCCGACCCGACCTGAACACGCTCGGTTGGGCGACCTCACACGGCGCGACACGGCGCCGCGCCCGACCGAATGATACCACAAGGGAGAAAACGGAAAATAGGCCACCTAAACATGCACAAGGCACTCGGGCGGTCACAACTTAGAAAAACTGATACGGGCACCCTCGAACGAAATTGGCCGACCCGAACGCGCCTGGTCGGGCGACCTCACATGATGCTCTCGACTGAACGATGCCACATGGGAGAAAATGGAAAACAGGCTGCCCAAACGTGCACAAGGCACTCGGGCAGTCACAACTTAGCAAAACTGATACGGGCGCCCTCGAACAAAACGGTTCGAACCGAACACGCCCGGTCGGGAGACCTCACATAGCGCGACACGGCGCGCCCGATCGAACGATGCCACAAGGGAGCAAACAGAAAATGGGCCGCTCGAACATGCACAAGGCACCCGGGCGGTCACAACTTAGCAAAAATGATATGGGCGCCCTCGAACGAATCGACCCGACCAGAACACGCCTGGTCGGGCGCCCTCACACGGTGTGACACGACGCACCCGACCGAATGATGCCACAAGGGAGAAAATGTAAAATGGGCCACTTGAACATGCACAAGGCACCCAGGTAGTCACAACTTAGCAAAATTGATACGGGTGCCCTCGAACAAAATGGCCCGACCTGACCCGAACGCAGCCAGTCGGGCGACCTCACATGGCGCTACACAACGCGCTTGACCGAACGATGCCACAAGGGAGAAAATGAAAAACATGCCGCTTGAATGTGCACAAGGCACCCGAGCAGTCACAACTTAGCAAAACTGATACGGGCGCCCTCGAACGAAACGGCCCGACCCGACCCTAACGCGCTCGACTGAACGATGCCACAAGGGAGCAAACAGAAAACGGGCCGCCCAAACATGCACAAGGCACTCGGATGGTCAAAAATTAGCAAAATTGATATGGGTGCCCTCGAACGAAACGGCTAGACCTGACCCGAACACGCCCAGTCGGGCGACCTCACATGGCGCGACACGGCGCGCCCGACTGAACGATGCCACAAGGGAGAAAATGGAAAACGGGCCGCCCGAACGTGCACAAGGCACCCGAGCGGTCACAACTTAGCAAAACTGATACATGCGCCCTTGAACGAAATGGCTTGACCCGACCCGAACGCGCCCGGTCAGGCGACCTCACATGGCATAACATGGCACGCCTGACCGAACGATGCCACAAGGGAGAAAACGACAAATGGGCCGCCCGAACGTGCACAAGGCACTCAGGCGGTCACAACTTAGCAAAATTGATACGGGCGCCCTCGAACGAAATGGCCCGACCCGACCCGAACGTGCCTGGTCGGGCGACCTCACATGGCGCGACATGGCGCACCCGACCGAACGATGCCACAAGGGAGAAAATGGAAAAAGGGCCGCCCGAATGTGCACAAGGCACCCGGGTGGTCACAACTTAGCAAAACTGATACGAGCGCCCTCGAACGAAATAGCCCGACCCGACCTGAATGCGCCCGGTCAGGCGACCTCACATGATGCGACATGGCGCCGCACCCGACCGAATGATGCCACAAGGGAGAAAATGAAAAACGGGCAACCCGAACGTGCACAAGGCACCCGGGCGGTCACAACTTAGAAAAAATGATACGGGCGCCCTTGAACGAAATTGGACGACCCGAACGTGCCCGGTCGGGTGACCTCACACGATGCTCCCGACCGAACGATGCCACATGGGAGAAAATGGAAAACGGGCCGTCCAAACGTGCACAAGGCACTCGGGCGGTCACAACTTAGAAAAACTGATACGGGCGCCCTCGAACGAAATGGTCCGACCCGAATGCACCTGGTCGGGTGACATAACATGGCGCGACACGACGCGCCCGACTGAACGATACTACAAGGGAGAAAACGGCAAACAGGCCGCTCGAATGTGCACAAGGCACCCGGGTAGTCACAACTTAGCAAAACTGATACGGGCACCCTCAAACGAAACAACCCGACCCAAACGCGCCCGGTCGGGTGACCTCACACGGCGTGACACAACGTACGCGACCGAACAATTCCACATGGGAGAAAACGGAAAACGGGCCGCTCGAAAATATGCTTATCATGTTTTTTGTTTCCACAAAATATTTCACCCAGGCTTAGCTCTTTTGGAAATACACTTTTGCTTTTGGTTTCTATTTCAATGCATCCTCTACTTCTTATTCCAATGAGTGGCTTATTTATTCTAGAGCATATTATTATATGGTTAAGCATAAATGAAATTTTATTGCTTGTAATGATTGTAACACCAATTATTTATTTATTTTTATTTTATTTTTATTTTTATTTTTTATTTTTCTGTTGTTGGTGATGTAAGGTCTGTAACAACTAAGGAATATAACATACATTTCAATAAAGTATTATGTTTTCCGAGTCTTTGTTGCAACCTTCAATTAAAATATCAAATCACTCATTCAAGTAAAGGTAGAATAGTAGAGTTTTCATCTCACCAAGTTGTAATCAAGGATTTAAAATATCCCAAGCATGTCCTAGCCTTTGGAATAATATACCAAAATGTGCAAGGTTTCATGTATAAGTGTAATGTAAATTTTTTGATGTATAAGCATGTTTTCCAACAAAAAAAAACATTATCCAATAATGTAATACTCATTATATCCAAATAAATAATATTTATATAAACAAAATGTTAAATAATATAATGTTTTCATATTCAAATGTTGAACAATTTTTAATAAAGTAATACTTTACATGTCCACACATGTAATTGTTTTTCATGTCCAAGTTTGTTGTCCAACCAAACAAATGTTTTCATATTCAAATGTTGTGTTTTTTAAATGTCGGTCTTGCGACGCTTGGGAGAAACTGTCGGAAAAGCGACGTTTCTCATATAGACGTCGGTCTTGTGACGTTTGGCTTCACAACGTCGCAAAACCGACGTCTATATGAGAAACGTTGCTTTTCCGATGGTTTCTCCCAAGCGTTGCAAGACCGAAGAATGTGTAGGGGACGTCGCAATTCTGACGTTTCATCCCATAAACGTCGTAACACTGACGAAATGTTTAAACGTCGCAATTCCGACGACAAACATAAACATCGTAAAAGTGACGATATCCCTAAACGTCGGTATAGCGACGGTTTGTGGCAGGATTTGAAAAATTGATAGAAATTGGGGAAATTTCTGACATTACAACAAAAGTTTCGGAACTAAAGTGTCAGAATTTCTGCCAAATGTACTAGTGGAAGTTCGAAGAAGCCAGCAAAGGCAAAAACTGGGTAAATGCTATGAATGAAGAACTGGACCAAATTGAGAAGAACAATACCTGGGAATTAATTCCGAGACCCACTGGGAAAAATGTCATTGGCATAAAATGGATATTCAAGAATAAGATGAATGAACAAGGGCAGGTAATCAGAAATAAAGCCAGACTTGTATGCAAAGGATATTCACAAATTTAAGGTCTTGATTATGATGAAACCTTTGCCCCTATAGCCAGAATGGAAGCAATCAGAATGTTTTTGGCCTTTACATGCTATCATGATTTCAAAGTATATCAAATGGATGTGAAGTTTGCCTTCCTGAATGGAGATCTAGAGGAAGAAGTCTACATGGAACAACCTGAAGGATTCTCATTAACAGATAAACTTGACTATGTGTGCAAATTAAAGAAAGCCTTATATGGTCTGAAACAAGCTCCTCGTGGATGGTATTCAAGGCTGGACAAATACTTGCAAAAACAAGGGTTCAAGAAAGGAGGAGTAGACAACAATTTGTACATAAAGGCTAATGATAATGAACTCTTGATTGTAGTAGTGTATGTAGATGACATCATGTTTGGTAGCAACAAAGATGAGTTAGCAAAAGGATTTGCTGAAGAAATGAAATCAGAATTTGAGATGTCTATGATTGGAGAACTCACCTTCTATTTAGGACTTCAAATTCAACAAAAGAACACAGGAATATTCATTTCACAAGAAAAATACTTAAAATAAATGTTGAAAAGGTTTCAAATGGAAGAATTCAAACCTATGTCAACTCCCATGATCACTGGATGCAAACTATGTGCTAATGATGGATCAAAAGATGTAGATCAAAAACTTTACAGATCCATGATAGGAAGTCTGCTATACCTAACAACTTCTAGACTAGACATGATGTTGGTAGTACGACTTGTGGCAAGATATCAAGCAACACCAAAAAAAAACCATTTACTTGCAATCAAGATAATATTTAGATATCTACAAGGAACTTCACAGTATGGCCTATGGTATCCAAAAGGAAAAAACTTCACATTGACAACATACACATATGCATATTGGGCCAGCTGTGTGGATGATAGGAAAAACACAAGTGGAGGTGCATTTTATTTGGGAAAAATTCTAGTGGCATGGCTAAGCAAGAAGCAAACTTCTATTTCTCTATCTACAGCAAAAGCAAAATACATAGCAGTAGCAGCATGTTTCACACAAGTAATGTGGATGAAACAAACTCTCCAAGACATGAAGGTAAGCATTGATGAACCCATTTCTATCAAATGTGACAATACAAGTGCAATAAGTATATCTAAAAATCCCGTACTTCATTAAAAAACAAAGCATATCCCAATAAGGTACCACTTCCTCAGAGAAAAAGTAGCACAAAAATTAGTGAAGTTGGAATATGTACCAACTAAGAAACAAACAGTAGACATATTCACAAAACCTCTTGCTAAAGAACCATTCGAATATATAAGAGACAAACTAGGGGTAGTGTCTACAGATGTTACTCTCTAACATGATAAGAAATCAGAAATCATAAAAAAGGGGGGGGGGGGGGTTGCACACAAGAAACAGGATCAGAACAGAAGTCCAGTGACAGTCTGTATCAGTCAAGTAAGCATCATTCTAGGGGGAGAGTAGTCAATAAATTGTAATAAAAGATCTATAAAAATGGAGAAGTGCATGGAACAGGTCCTCAAGATCACACGAAATGAAAAGATCGAAAATACATTGGGAAAATTTCAACCCTTTGCCATTGATGTCAAAGGGGGAGGAAAAGCAAGCAAAAGAAGAAAGGGTCTTCTAAAAGGCAAGTAGAGGAAGTCCTGGAGGAAGCATTGGAGTATTGCCATCAATGCTAAAGGGGGATACTGTTGGAAATATTTTCATTGATGGCAAAGGAGCACAAAGGAGCATCACCAAGACAAGGGAGCAGATCAGATTCAGATGAATTGTTTCAGGTATGTCACACAAGGTTTAATGTATGAGTGGGTTGCGGCTGCCCATTTGGGGTTTTTACTGTAATGAAAACGATGGATAAGAACCACATAAATTTAATATAGAGGTTAAACCATAGAAGAATTGATTTTGAGGATTTTGGCCTCTGTGTTAATAAATTGCAGGATTTTGTTTATCTGTATTTACTTGGAAAATTTCCCGAATGGTTCATCTCTTCGAATTCAATGAATTTATGGTCCTTCTGTGTAGATTGTGAAGTGTGTAGAATTAAATTCTGTGTAAAGGAGTGGAGGAGGATTTGAATGTGTATTAGCCTCTATGTAAATATGGAGAAGGAAGGTTCCAGATAAATCAAGGTTAAAACTAAAATCCGACTTCAAACGCAATTTAAATAGATTTTGTAGGTTAAGTGGTTTTGAAGGAAACCAGACACTATTGTAGCACAACCTTTGAGTTGTGAGCAGTTTTTCCCATTTCGAACATGATTGAATGATATTGTGAGACGTCATGAGCACAATACCACCCATTTTGCGCTACTTTTGGGTGATAAAGTTATGGGGTCGATTGAACACGATTGCCGTCTGATTAGATCTGTGGGAGATCTGACGATGTTCACATCGGTAATTGCACAGGGCTTAAAACAAGGTATGGACCCAGAATTTTATGCAGCAGAGTTTTATTAAGGTTTGGAATCCAGTTATATGAGACCGAAAGGCTTTAAACATTGTTTAAAGCACAATATAATATTACTTTGTCGAGGGTTTTAAATATTCATTTTCGAAGGTTTTAACGTTATTTCCGAAGGTCATTACATACTATAATGTGCATTATAATATTTCTGAAGGTCTAAGGATTCTGAAGGTTTAACATTGTTTTAACATTCATAAACAGTGTGAGTGGTTTTTGCAAACCAACAAATGGTTTTCACATGGGTAAGACTTGGTAAGTGGTAATTCCCTGAATTAACGCGATACGCCTCCGCAAGCGAAACGTGGATGTCCAAAACCACTTATTTCGTGTGCCTTGGAGCCGTTAACTGTCGAAGTGTATTTGGACGCGATATTCGTTGGATTAGAAGCATTGCATTTTTGGTGTGCGTCCACCGTTAGATGAAGGAAGCGGATAGATCGATTAAACAAAGTGGAAGGGTAAGTTGGAAATGCTATGGGACCTGGACATAATGTTATGTCGGCAGTTGATATTATAACCAAGGTAAGAACTTTATTAAGAGGAGGTTATATAATATAATTGACGGAATAAGTGGATTGGTAAAGCTATGGCCGAGAACATTTATGTATGTTTATACCTTTGATAAACTTTATCAAAGTCAAAAGCATAAAACGCATTTCCATATGATGGTTGGTAAATGTGGGTCGAAACTATGGTGTATTTATGACTTATGTTAAGTCGGGTAGTAAGTCATAGAATTTGCAATGCGATACCATCGCATATAGCAATCGGCGATGCTCATGTGACAAGAATTCATAAGTCGTAGAATTTGCAATGCATGCAATGCGATGCTATCGCATATCATAATCGGCGATGCTCATGTGACAAGAATTCGGAAGTCATAGAATTTGTGATGCGATGGATAGATGCGATGCGATGGATGCGATGCAATGCTATCACATATCACAATCGAAAATGCTCATGTGACAAGAATTCGGAAGTCATAGAATTTACGATGCGATGGATGCGATGCGATGCTATCGCATATTGCAATCGGAAATGCTTATGTGATAAGAACTCGTAAGTTAAGTTGTGATGTGAAGTAGCGATACAGTCATGTGGGACCCAAGTGTATTTATATGATGGCACTGTGGTACATTAAACCAAAGTATGGAAGGGTAATAAACTTTGAGATTTGCAATATGATGAAGACCGTCGGATTGTGAACAGGATCAACGACAGTCGTCTTAATTGGGGATGTGACATCGGTATATGTACAAGACTGGCGGAAAGATAAACCATTACAAAAGTTTTATATATTAAAGGTTTTATGATTAAAAAGCTGAATGCAGGGTTTTAATGTATTTGGTTTTGATGGGTCTTAACCAAAGTCATAGTTTATGTGCATATGGATACGTATATTTAAATTTATATGCAAAGTGTGGGTGAACACAACACAAAAGGCACAGATAATGGAAGAAACATGGTAATTATGCAGCAGAGCTAGAATATAAATCGCAAAATGTGAAAAGATAGTGACAATAACAAAAAGACAAATGCACAGTGAGCCAAGAGCTGAAAGGGTTAAGCGAGACATATTTGTTGTAAATGCCAATGTAAATGAATTGATTATTTTTATTGTATGTGATGCAAAGGCAAGTCTCCGAAGGAAAATCAAAATCTCCCTCGTAATACTGAATTGAGTACATAATATTGTAACATCCTGAAGTGCTGAGTGAGAAAGTGAGTAGATGGAATGCAAAGAGTCATATCGGTTCATTTCAAATTCCTTGTGGAATGCAAACAATTATGAGGTGATCTCTATAAATAATGTTACTAGCATATGCATAAAAGAGATATATAGTGAGAATGGAGAAAGGAGTGAGAGAGAGTAAGAAGAAGAAAGAGCAGACATAGAAGCTGTGAAGATCCAGAGATAATATAAGGCAGATATGAAGGGTGGAGGACAACAGTGAAAATGGAATTTAACAGAGCTGATATCCAGGTAAATCAACACGTGTTTTCATAGTAGTGTGAGGAAGTTGGTGCTTCCATATCAAGTTGTAGCTTGATAGAAGTCCAGTTGTAGCTGGCTGAGGTAGGAGCCTCCTGTAGGTTGTAGCCTACATAAAATAGATGGGAGTTGGAGCTTCCTTGCAAGTTGTGGCTTGCAGAATTGAGGTAGTAGCCTCCTGTAGGTTAGAGCCTACAGAAAATCAGTGGTGAGAGGGAGTTGGAGCTTGCCTTTGCATCACAAAAATAATAAGATGTGGTTTTCTCCCTTGTGGGTTTCCACTTATATCTATTATCTATATGCATGGTGATTATGTGTTGAAATTCTGTATTCAATCTGCTTGATACCTGCTACTCACTTATTGGTGTTCCATTGTATATTAAGTTGATCACGAAATGAAGATGTAAATAAGTATAAAAGAAAGTTTTACAAGACCATGAATGCATTAAACTTATTCACCCCCCCCTCTCAGTTTAACCAAGGGTTCAAAAAAAGGTCACAGGTTGCATGTGAGGAGGAAAATGAAGGAAAATAATGGAAAATGAAGAAAATAGAGGCCTCATTAATAAAAAGGCTTTTGAGGATAAATTCGTCACTTTTGTCAGTTTAACCTTTTGTCAGTTTAGTTTTGGAGCTCTCTCTCTCTCTATTCTCTCTCTATCACACTCTTGGACACATAAAGCATTCTCGAAGCATTCTAACATTGGATCAAGGAAAGCAAAGGAAGGAAAAAGAAGGAAAAGGGCAACAAAGATCAAGCAAGGAAGAGCATAATCAAGTGGCTACAGCAAAATTTATTGTAGGAATCGATTTGGATGTGTGATTTCCTTGCTATATTTGGCATGCATGTGTGTATTTGGTTGTTTTTTTGTCATTGACATGGGTTTTTCTAAGTGTGACAATGTTCTTTAGCCTTTCCTTTCCATTTCTGTATAACATGGTGTGGTGCGTTCTCTTGTATTTGGTGAAGTTGGATTATTAGTTGAACTCGAAGTTGAGTGGGGTGGTCTCAATATTATTCACAAGGCCTAGGAATATTAGGATGGGATACATGGTAAATCCTAATTGTCAACACCTTAATTCAGACTAGGAATCCCAAGATGGGAGAAACGGTAAAGCTCAAAGGTTCTACCCTTGACTGAGCCTAACAATCTCGAGATGGGATACATTGAAAATATTAGAGGGGAGTACTCTTTATTGGGCATAGGAATCCCTTGACCAGTGATGGAGGGATACATGTTAAAGACCAGAGGGTGGAGACCTCACAGGCCTAGGGATCCCTTGACCAGTAATGGTGGGATACATGGTAAAGCTGAGAGGTTGAGATGAAAAAATTCCTCATGGTTTAGGTTGAGAGATATAGAGGAATACATGATTGTTTAGGGCCTAGTGATATGGTGGGGATTTTGGTAAAGCCTGGTTGAATTGATGAGGGTTTGGACCTAGTGATCCGGTTGGGATTGCGGTAAATCCTGAGGAAGCCCTGGTTGGTTTTGTTGTGAGTCCCACATTCATGCTTGGAATATGGCACAAGGGTGATTGGTTGAAAGAAATATTTAGTTCAACCCAATATGTGGTTGGGGGGTTTGTGGAAGTCCCAATCCTGGTTGGCTTATGCATTCATTAATAAGAGCTCCTTCTCCTTGGTATTTCTTCTGTAAATGTACTGGTTCAAATGTGGTTTTCATGGCTGTCATATCCTTGTTATTTTTTTTGGTTATATGTTGCTTATGAGTATGTTTTATGAGAGACTTGATGTATGGATCTCATCATGTTTTGATTAGAAAATGAATTAACAATGAATATATGACCTAATAGATGATAATCCAACTATTGTGATAAAGTATCAATGCTTATTTACGAATTTGAGATAAATATGAAATTCCTATGCTTAGATATGTTATTATGACTTGTAGATTACATATTTGTGACATGTTTGATAAAATTCCTATCATGTCTAGTAGGGGTTAGATCAAGTACTTGTACCAATGGTTGTATTAGTAGCCTTATTCCATTTTTATTTATAATTTTTTAAGGTTTCATGAGGTTTAGGGCAGTGGCCTGAGACCTAGTCCTAAAAAAGTGACTCAGAATTTGGGGTCGTTGGCTCAAAATTGCTTGGAAAAGTTCACAGTCACTGACATGCCTTGTTGTGGGAGCAACTGGAAGGCCTCAGTCGCATGCATGGCTTATCATGGGAGCGGTTGAGGGTCTAGATAAGAAAAATTACATTTTTTCTCAGGGGTTAAGCACTTGGAAGGGTTGGTTTCCTCCTAAAGGTTTTGTAGCATGTGTGGAAGGCCAAATTAGTTTAGTTATGTTGGTTCCACTTCTTTAACTGTACATGGGATTTGAATCACATAATAGTATCCTCTCGTCACATGTTTACCCTGTTGATAAATCTAGGGCATCATAATTAGGTGATTTCTCTTTGTTAGATAATTGCTCGTGAATGATTTTTACTTTATTAGATTAGAATATTCCTTTAATTATATTATTAGTGTTATTCTTCATCAAATACATACCAATGAAAAAACCATAAATAGACAAGAGACAAAGAAAGTAGGTTATCATCCAAGGCCAAACCTCTCCCACTTGAGAGGAAAACCCAAACAAATTCTTCTTCTTATAGAGACTTCAATTGAAAAATACCAAGACCAATACCCTTGACCTATTTTCCACTCCAAGACCAAGACACAAAGCTTCCTTGAAAAGTTCCTTTGCGTCAATGATAGTCAGCCTTATTATTTCGTCCTCCTTCTTGGTTACCCTTCAAAATTTTGACCCCTTGATTTAGGCCTGCAATCTTCGACCCTAATTCAGAAACCCTAGTTGCAACTTCTTACAAATTATCATATTCTAAAGAAATTCCCTTCATTCCTTCTCTTAGGATAGAGCCCCCTTCTAGCTTAACTTGGATTCTATTTAGAATTTCCCTTCTCCAAGTTCGGTTACCCAAGAGGACTAAAATTCTTCTCAGCTTCTTCAACTACAAATGTTCCTCCTCTTCTTCGCATATGTGATATAAAAGTGACCCAAAACAGATCCAAAAATGATGCTAAAGACCTTGCTCTTCCTCTTTCTCTATTTGCTGATGATTAGGCTCCTTCCCAAGTGACCTTCTCACTTCTTTTTGTAGAATTGTTCTTGACTAAATTTCTTGCTCTAAAATGAGGCCAAGATGACCTATTTGTAGTATTTTTCACATCAAATAAGCCGCCATGCATTGAGGGTGAGACGAAATGTCATTTGGTGCAATTTCATTATTACATCTTGAAGTTGACTTGAAGGATATACTTTTGCTTAGTACTGGAGGGCTTTCTTACTCATTTAATGACTCATAATACAATGTAACATGCCCAAGAAGGGTCTTCCATACATGACATTGACTCAATAGACTTTTATGACTTAATGAAAAAACATAAAGGCTCACAATGGGAGCCATTATTAAAAATAAAATTCATTTCTCATGAAACCCATGAGATAAGCATTATAATAATATTTATATTTTAGTTCTTTACATCAATTACATAATATCATATTTACACATGTCATTATGGAGACTGAACCTAGTTACACTTTTCAACACTCCCTCTTAACTAGGGAGGTATTCATAATGGTACTTGGCCATTCTCAATTTGAAGAATTCTCATAAGAGTAGTCAGATTGGTAACCCACCTGTTTAGAATCATATCGAACAACATTGTCATATAGCAAGGCCTTGAATAAAAACTCTATCTCTCCACAAGATCAAAGTACAATGTTGGCGATACCAATGATGTTTAGACACCCTCATCATTGTCTCTCTCGAAAGATACTCCACTCAGGTTACCAGAGTGTGTTCCACAAGGACTATTCTTATCTTGGATTCCCATTCCTCAAAGAATATCAATCCTATATGACTACTCTTTTCTTGGATGCCATAACATATCCTCAAAGAGGATCAGATGTGACTTGTTTACCCAATCCTCCATTTTGTCTTCTCAAGTGAAGGAAAGAATGATGTATCTATCTCTACCCTTCAACTTAGGGAGAACATACCCATTCTGATGAAGGAATGTAACCATTCCAATGAAGGAATGTACCCATTCCTATAAAGGAATGTACCCAAGATCCCTCTTAAATAGGGACTTGACCAAGCTCCCTCTTTACCAGGGATTTGCTTCCAGCAACTCATCATGTGGAGATCATGGGACAACCAGCTTCTAGTAGAACTCCTTCCTTCAATGTCATGAGTTTATTTTTTTTCATGGAGTTTACATCCATTGGTAATTATTCTTAGGGCACAAACCATCCATCACTTTCATCCTTGATCCATGTCGTCATTCCATTCATCAGAAAGTGATTTATCTGTCCATATTTGGCCTTCATTTATGCCATGTTGTCTTATTCATGCCATATTTCGTTAGGGATATTTCATCCTACTACATGGTCAACAATGGGGGAAGACATCCATAGCTCTTCCCATACAATACCTGCATAATCCCATCTAGATATCATTCAAAAATAGGAAATAAATCATTAAATTAAAATTACCTTTGTGATGGTCTTTCATCACGACATATTCCATTTTACATGAGCATCCTACATACATATTGACACATCTCCAAACATATCCATTGTCAAGGCTCTCCATATTTTTCAGACTTCCATCAGAGTCTTCATATATTTCGTGCAGATATCATAGTAAAATATTTCATTCCTTAGATGTTGATTGCCTTCATAGTTTCACATTCCACGATCTCTTCCTTTCACAAATTTTCTTCTAGGAAATTTTTCTCATAGTTCCTCCAATTTTTTCAACCACCTCATATTTCAAATGAGGAAATATTATGTTGATTTCATCTAGTCAATGTGTGACCCATGCCTTTCTGCACCTTCTCAATGGAGGATATTTTTTCTTTTAATCATGCTCTCGAAGTAGAGAATTCATCATTATTGTTTGCAACCATATGACATGAATCCAAAGTATCAAGTAAGATCATACATACCTCATTCTTCCTTTTAGGTCATCTTCCTTCAACAACTTGTATGATTGAGATAAGTTCAATCCCCTGGCTCGCTTATTGAAATCAAACCATCCTTTTATGAATTCCTCCAGGTAGGAATTCTTAATGAAACACTTGTTCCCTTTTAATTGGTGAACCTTTTGATGAAGATTCCAATAGAGGATCTTAAGTATCCTCTTTCAACAAGTGTTTCCTCTTAACTGTTGTATGGTGGGATATTGATTCTAATGATTATGTGATTCCATTATTCATCCTATCATGCTCTTCTAATGATTCATATCATGATAGTTATACTCTACAAAAGGAAAACTTGAAAACAGGGGCTTGAAAAGAACTAGGCGAGGAATACTATCTCAATCATAGTAGAGATATTTTACTTCCTCTTCCTTGGAATTCTTATTTTCAAATTCCTCCACTTCCTCAGTGATATGGCCTTCTTCTCTTCCTCTTTTGTTATTGTCCTTCTTGAGCTTAGGAAAATCTCTAGTATAGTTCCCATATTCTTGATACCCATATCATTGAATCTTAGCCATGTTCTTCTTCTTTTTACGAGGACCAAACTTTCCATAATTTCTCTTTCTTTTTGTCATTGTAGCATATGCCTAATTTTTCTCATTTGATTCTACATCAAATTTTTCCTTTAACATGGATTCTTCAATCTTACATAGTGACCACAATTCATGGAATGGAGTAGCTTCTTTCTTCCCATAAATTCCTAAAGTAAATTTACCTTGCTCCTCTAATAGTGCATTTAGTACTACTTTAGTCATTTCTCTATCACACATGACTTTTCCAAAATCTTGAATTTGATCCTTGATTTCATATATCCTCATAAAGTATGAGGCTATTCCTTCTTCTTTTGACATCTTCAACTTGTAGAGTTCTTGCCTTAGTTAGATAAGTTCCCCTGCAGTGCTCACGGAATACAACTCTACCATTTTGTCATATATTTATTTTTAAGTTCAATTTTTTGATACATATGGGATGAGGGGATCCGTGATAGATTCAATGAGAATATTTTGAGCCTTAAATTCTCCTTTCATAAATTTTGCAAGTGCTTGAGCATCTTATTTCGCTGGTTTGGTCATAGATCCTTTGATATGCTCCATGAACTCATTTTCAATGATATTTAGATTTTTCCTCTTCTTCCAAGCAAGATAATTTGAAACCCCAACCAATTTATTGCTTTCCTTGCAAAAAGGCATTTTGATAGATTCATATGTGGACATAAATTGACTTACTTGTGAATTTTATTCTGCTTCCACTTATTGTCTTCACGAATTTGATGATAAAATAGATGATAGAGACCTTCTCCTTGATGAAGTTAGATCTCTTCAAGAATGATCCTTGACCCCTCAAATAGGGAGATCACTTAGTTAATGACGACTTATTAATAATTTATTGTTGGTGTCCTGCAATGGGAACAACCTTTATTCAATGAGGGAACTTTCATTATAGAATTTTGAAGATGATGGAAATGCCCATAGCCTTATTTGGATAACTAGCCTTCAAGATACTTCGACTCCTTCAGTGATGCTTGAGTGTAGATCCAAGAAATGCTTCTAGGGTTTTGACTTTCTCCAAGATGATGATGTGATACTTGTCCTTGAGGTGATTATCTTGGATGTATATACTTCAAGCTGCCTTGCTTTGTAGATCTCTTCAACTTGATGAGGGTCTTTGTGGTATTTTGATGGTGACTAGAGGATCCCAATACTTTTGTCAGCGTAGACTTCTTCTTTGATCTAGGGTTTGACACTTTGTTGTAGATATCGAATTCACTTTGATATCCTTCAATTTTCTTTGGTGTCTTTATCGAGATTTGATCCTTGAGTGTTCCTTGATAAGATTATGTTCCTTGACTTTGTCACCTTATATATAATTCAATGTTAAGAAATCTAAGGCATCAAGATTAGGTGATTTCTCTTTGTTAGATAACTGCTTGTGAATGATTTTTAATTTCTTAGATTAGGATCTTCCTTTAGTTAGATTATTAGTGTTCTTATTCATAAAACAACTACCAATGAAAAAACCATAAAGAGACAAGAACATGGAATGTAGGCTATCAGCGAGGGCAAAAACCTCTCCCACTTGAGAGGAAAACCAAAAAAAATTCTTCTTCCTATAGAGACTTCAATTAACGAATACCAAGACCGAGACCCATGACCTATTTTCCACTCCATGACCAAGATACAAATATTCCTCAATAAGTTCCTTTGAGTCAACGATAGTCAACCTTTTTATACTGTCCTCCTTCTCGGCTATCCTTTAGAATTTTGGCCCCTTGATTTAGGCCTACAATATTTGACCCTAATTTATAAACCCTAGTTGAAACTTAATGCAAAGTGTCACCTTCTAGAGAAATTCCCTTGATTCATTCGCTTAGGATAGAGTCTCCTTCTAGCTTAACTTGGCTTCTCTTTAGACTTTCCCTTCTCCAAGTTTGGTTACCTAAGAGGACTGCAATTATTCTCGGATTCTTCTACTGCAAATGATCCTCCTCTTCTTCGGACGTGTGATATCAAAGTGATCCAAAATTGATCTGAAAATGATGCTAAAGACCTTACACTTACTCTTTCTTTATTCGTTGATAATTAGGCTGCTTCATAGGCAACATTCGCACTTCTTGTTACATAATTTTTATTGACTTAATTTATTGCTCTGAAATGAGGCTTAGCTGCCCTATTTATAGTATTTTTCCATTCCGATAAGCTGACATGAGTTGAGGGTGAGTCGACATGTCATTTGGTGAAATTTAACTATTCCATCTTGAAGGAGATACTTTTGCTTGGTCTTGGAGGGCTTTCTTACTCATTTAATGATTGATACAAAAATGTAACATTCCCAAGAAGGGTCTTACATACATGACATTGACTCAATAGATTTTTATGACTTGATGAAAAAACCCAAAGGCTCAGAATGGGAGCCATTTCTAAAAATATAATTCCTTGCTCATGAAACCCATGAGACAAGGATTACAATAATAATTTTATTTTAGTTATTTACATAAATTACATAAAATCACATTTACACATGTCATTATGAAGACTGAATCTAGTTATACTTTTCAACATACCCCAATGGACCGGTTAACTTGGGTAAATGTGGGAGGAGGGTGTTACAGGCCTAGTGGATCTTGAATGGGCCAAGTATCTAGATCAGATACCCTTTTAAGTCTCAACTGTTTAGTGCATATGGATATGTAAAAAGGGTAAGATGCATTTGGGACTGACAGATGTATCCGAAAATATGAGAATCTAGTTATTCAACACTTATCACTTTTGAAGTGCACCGGATTTCAAAATGATTCGAATTTTCCACGATGATTTAGAAAAGTGGCAAGATCTAATGAGGACCCTGCTTGGGCAGAGCCGAATGTTAATTCATGTGGTAAGTAAATTTGGGATCTGGAAAATCCATGTGTTTGTGCATGGTGTTAATATTTGCAACTTTGGATGTTTGTGTAGCTAGATATCGAAGTTGGTGGAAGAGTGATCTGGGGGATCCGGGTGTGCATCAAGGGTGCACACTTGTATGCACACCAAATTTCTTGTAGGGTCCATATTTAATGTAGAAATTGGGCCCTATAGGACCCAATAGCTTTGGGTTGATGTCACATGTGCCATGGAGGCCTGATAAGATCACGTGCATGCCATGTGGTGGCCCTAGATGACATGGTGAAATTTAATTGGTCATATATCGAATGGATGTATCTTTCAATCCAGGAGTTGAATGGAGATAAAATTTATATCATTGAAAAACTCTTGACGAGCTGAGTATGATGGTGATATCAGAAATTAATTTTGAAAACTTTGGAGAAGAAAGATTTTTGCAACCCCATCTTCACAGTAGACCACAAAGGTTAGGTTAATTAAAAATTAACACCCCTGCAACCAGAGTTATCACAAGGGGGTGGGAGGGATCTTTACTGAGTGGTATCAAAGCCAAGTTATATATTGGACTTTTGGGTACAAATTTGGATCTCTATTATAATGTGATATTAGAGGAAAGGTTCTACACTATACCTTTAGGAAAGATAATTTAGGATGCTCTGTGAGGAATTACATAGAAAACTATTTAAATGATAACTATTTGTCATATGCATGTGAATATTGAATGAAAAAATAAAAATAAAAATTGATAAGATGGTTGGCATGATAGAATTGGATGTGTTAATTTTATCCACTAACTAGCATAATAACCTAATATTTGATGTTTCATCTAATATGATATCAACATGCTTATTGCAAGTATGACACGGTGATGGGTATATATGGTTAATTGTATTTTGATTTGAATAATAGTTATGTATGTGTAACAACACATAAGAAGACACTAAGGAACAATAGGAAAAAAAGGGGATGAGTAGTAGGATGGTGCAGTACAACACTGATAAATCCCATCATTGTTAGGAAGAAGAGTTAGTTGGGAAGAGGAGAGAGGAAGACACCCATGACTGGGTGGACATCCTCACAAGTTTAAGAGTTGAGTTGAGAAGTTGTGGGTGAAAATGAAAAAATCGCTAGAGCTTAGGAGAAGTAGGAAAAAGTAAATGTAATAATGTTGTTGATCTTGTCAAACCTGCAAAAGAAGAAGCATCATGAACTAGTTGCTAGTTTCATAACAAAGTATAAATCCAAGCAGAGTACATTTGGAATTTTCAAGCATGAATTGGAATTTATTGGTGTAGAAGGTAGCAGATATAAGAAAAGGAATAGATAGGAAAGTGAAGATACAATGAGAGGAGGAACCCCACTTAGTACTCTAGAGAGAATAACAGGTAGTCTTGAGTAATTTTCTAGTGCTGCAACTAAGGGACATCACTAGTAGAGGAGGAATGAAAGAAACTTAATGCCATAGGAATTTAAGAAAGAAAAATATCCTATCTTTGATGGAGAGGTAAATAAGGCCAAATATGAAGCATGGTTACTAGGAATGAAGAAGTATTTTAGAGTGCATGACTACTCTGACAATATGAAGGTAAAAGTGGCCATTTTAGTTTGAAAGGAAAAGTTGATATCTAGTGGGAAGACCCGAGGAGCATGAAATTCATTAGAGAAAAAGAATATCCTGGAGAATATTTGAAAGATATTTATGGGAGAAGTACTAATCTAAAAGGTATTATGATAGCAAGAATAAAGAATTTTATGAGCACAAATTGGGAAATATTATAGCTAATGAGTACACTAACGGATTATTGAAGTTGTTGAGGTGTGTACCTTATATTAAGGATGTGAATGTAAAGGTCCAAAGGTACCTCAGTGGGTTTCCATAGGCATCCGAGGATAGAATTGAGTTTGATGAGCCAAAAACCTTAGAGGACAACATCTGTAAAATGAGGTACTTCTAGGAACAGTCCAAGCATAAAACTAAATTCCAAGCCGATTAAAAAGCAAAAGATAAGCCCAAATTTAAAGGAAAAGGTATAAATATTTAGGACACAAGCCAATGGAAATGAGTGTGAAGTTCACCACTCCTACCAAGGGTAATTAGTAAAAATCAATTATTTCCAGTAGAGATCGGTTTTCTAGGTTAGCAAGAGAGGAACTAGAGGGGTTAAGAAGAGGATCCATACAATTTTTGTCATGTGGAGAAAACCACATGTAGAAATATTTTCCTTAGCGAAAAATAATGGCCTAAGGTTGTATAATGTACAAGAAGAAAAGAAAATGAATGATGTGGTTTGGAACATGCCATGAATCTATGCCACATTGGACAATGAGTAAGTCAATCACCAAGCCTTAGTGATCGAGATGGAAGGTACAATTGATAACCAACCTGTTTCGATTTTGATTGACCTAGGTGTTGGGTGCCAATTTTGTACACTTTTCATACATTTGTTTTCCCTATTTTTCCTCATGACTATAACCAATGGGAGTATCTTTTCCTCTTTTTCCTACCTTTCTACCCTAACTTGTGCTGTTTCATGTTTTTTCTATTACTCTGCCAATTCACCAATTATTATGATATATTGTGCATTTTTATGACTAATTGATGGTGAATGTTTAGAGAATATCGATGGTCTTTGTGTTGTCCTTTCAGATGTTATTTATAGCACCAAAGATCCCGAGTACAAGGTCCACAGGAGCAGTTAAGAGGGTGTTGTTACAACAAAGCGATGCTGTTACACCTTGCTGTTACAGACCCACCGGTAAATTGTTGTTACAGACCCGTTGGCGAACTGCAGATACAGTTGTACCGTTGACTAGATATCGTCAACACTTGTTGCTGATTTATCCTCTGGCCGTTACATTACATCTGTGATTCTATTACGATACCTGTAGAATTTGTTTAGCATTGTATTTTTGGGATAACAACCTAAGGGCGGTTTTGATTGTAATCTTTTATTTTCTAGTCAGAACTTTATTAGGAAGTGGTTATAACTATATGTGTTCTATTTCGATCAGCATGAGAATCATAAGATTCTCATGACTGATCTATCCCTTTATCTTCTGATGTAACCACTATATAGTTCTTGGCCCTAGAGGTCGAAAGGTTAGTGGAGAACAACATTATTTCGGCTCTGTAATTGTCTTCAGATTAATACAAATTATCCTGTTATTTTTGTTACATGCTTTATTCAATTTAGTTTCCGTTTAGGGAGGAAGGGCCCTCCTTCTTAGCAGGGATTGCAGTGATTAAAGTAGTTGTGTGTATGTATTTTTATTTCAGTTTATGTATCAATAGAGTGCTGTTGCTGCTGTTCAGTTGTGAAAATATCCGCTTCAATTTAAATAATTTGTGTGATGTTACACATATGATATTAGAGATACCAACTATATACTTTTTGTGTGGCGCGATAGAACAAATTAATTGAAGTGTGATTCCAACCTTGTAGATCCTTTTACTTCTGCATGAGTGATTTACTTCCAGCATTTACTTCAGCAACAATTTCTTTTCTTTGGCATTTCTTCTGGTTGGTGTATTGGCATAGACAATGCAACTGTCATTGGAATAAAAAGACGTCCCTGGATTGATAATTAATGTGTGTTGTTTAATCATTTAACAGTGATTTATATAGCCCCAACATTTTGGCGACATTTTTGGGGATGGCAGTGACGATCCAATCAATCATAGTTGTTTCTTAGAAGTGCAATTTACGTGTGTTTTCATAGAGTGTCTCTAGCGACACAATTTATAGGCAGTAAGACGAAAGGTAAGAACCTGCGCAACGCTCTAAGAAACTTGGGCGGGCTCACCAATGTCTTGCTGGGACACTTAGGAGATTGAATTTAAATAACAATAATACAATTCTGAAATTTAAATAAATTTATTTTTAGATAATTAATTAATTATTTAAATTAAAAAAGAAATTAACTAAATAATAATATCACTACAATAAAAACTAACTATAGGGTCATTAATTAAAAAGATATAAATTAATTAAATTATTTTTCCTCCATCATTTAAGGTCGGCCTCCCAACTTACTTCCATTCATTTTCATTCTCCTTCATTTATACCCTATGATGACATCTGAAAAAGTTCATTGATCTATCCTGATGATGAACCACGGAGGATTTGTTCGAAACGTCGATTCTAACAAAAATGGATGCGATAAATCCAGACGATTATACACACAAAAACACAAGTCGCAGAAGCCTCAAATCAACAAGATTGAATTTATGAGCATTTTGTTTTTTCTTAGAGTGTCTCTAGTGACACAATTTCCGGGCGGTAAGACGAGAGGTAAGAACTTGCGCATCACTCTAACAAACTTGAGTGGGCTCACTAATGTCTTGCTGGGACACTTAGGAGTTGAATTTTGGGTGTTTTTTTTAGGGTGCCTTTAGCTATACAGTCATTGGGCGGTAAGACGAGAGGTAAGAACCTGAACATCGCTCTAAAAAACTTGAGTGGGCTCACTACTGTAGAAACTGAAGCACTTATAAGATGAATTGATACACATAAGGCCCATGTGTGCCGGTAGGACAACATCAACATCTACAAACACCCCACACTCTACTGACTACAGGAAAGACGGGTTGTAAGAAGGAAAAGAAGAGTGCAGATTTGGGAAGAAAGACATTCTTTGGAGATCTGATTTCAAAGGCAGAAAAGGAACAGTCCACGTCATACATAGATAATAGGAAGACAAGACCACAAAAAGCAGCTACCATATCAAGGCCTAGACCATCGGTGTCTTCCATGTCTGGACCTCACCATCCTTCGAACATCATATCCACTCTCGATATCAAAACTCCAGATTCAAAACAATAGTAGAAAATCATTGATCAGGATCTAAGAATTGAAGGACACAGAGATACCAGTGGGGAGCATTAGGGACCTGAGGAACAACATTCAATTGATCATCAACTGGACCCTGGTAGTTCTGTTGAATAGTTGGTCCTGGAGAAACATGATCCTTTTATTTGTCAATCTCTAGTACACTCTGAGGTCAGTTCATCCCAACAAGAACAATCAGCCATGGGGGACGAGAATGTCAAGACAGATAGCTTTGTTACTTTTGAATTCCCAATAGTAGTAACACGGGATGAGGCTCTTATGAAGTATATTCCTTTATCATCCCTACCATCCTTTCAAGGGATGGCTGTTGAAGACCCTGATACCTTTTTGTTCAAATTTGATGTGCTGTGTAGGGGTTATGACTACACTTCAAATGCCCAGAAACTAAAATTATTCCCTGCTACTTTGAAGGGAGCAGCATTAAGATGGTTCATGAGATTGAGTGCTGGCACGATTTGAACCTGGAATGACATGAGAGAGGCCTTTCTCTTTAAGTATCAGGATTATTGTCGAACTAGGGACTTGAAGGATGAGATTTGCAGAATTGCACATAAGGAGGAGGAAGGTCTGGAAGACTATTTGGAGCGATTTCACTATAGTTTACAGAGGTCTAAGTTCAGTAACTTAGATCTAGAAATTCTAAAGCCAATATTTTTAAAAGGTATAAGAGATGATGGTTTGGATCATCTGAACCTATTGGGAAAAGGAGACATATCACAAGAAATGCTTGATGAGATAATGAAGATTTTCCCGCGTAGCTCAAGAGGATCGATGAAGGGGAGAGTTTCAGTTCGAGACCCTTCACTCCGGATACAAAAGTCAACGAGTGGAGGAGTAACTAGAGCAGAGATCAGGAACTTATTTGAGGATTTTAAAACCAACCTCCTTAGCACTCTCTCTGCCCAGATCAATACTGTACAAGTCAAGAAAGCACAAGCAGAAGCTGAAGTAGCCTTAGCAATATTCTGTCCTTGACGCAAAAAGAAAAATTTGGAAAGAGAATGTGGACTGAATAGTGTCAGCCTGTGCAACATCTGTGAGTTGGCGCACTCTACGAATTAGTGTCCTGAGTTTCCCAGACTGAAGGTGGTACTTCAAGAATCAAGTGAGGATGTTCAATCTTATTATTTCAACGGATCAAAGAGACCATGGCAGCCGTGACCTACAGGTATGCCTTCAAAATTTTCCTCTTTTTATCCTTTGAATAATGTTTATAATAGTCAGCAATACCCATGGCAGTATCCTACTCCTTCCTCAACACAATTTTCTTCACCATGTGTAATATCCCCAAAAGGGAGAATGAAGTAATACTTAACACAATATAAGAACTGCAACAAGATAAAAAATAAATATTAAGACAACATCAGAATTTACAGAGAAGCTGAGCCATTTTTATTATATTGGAGAAGAATCAGTTACACAATGTACAGAATATGAGGAGATCTAGCCAAAAAGTTGGTCTAGAATCACCCTGAAAGCTTGCTGCAATAGGTACAACGTAACTGGAGAGGCACTGAAGAAAATACTGTGCTGTCCCTTCAGTAGAATATGAACATATAACTGCAGGCTAAAAAGGAAAATGCATATCTACTCAAATATCGAGCTCAGATGATGCCAAGATTCAAGATCTGGCCAATGTGATGGATTCCTAAGATAACCCAGAAAGGATTTTCCAAATCTGCAACTTTGGAAAATCACCTCCCTAGGATTTGATCCTTGATCTGCTGGGAAATAAAGATCTGAAGCTAGATCTGACAAATAGATGGCTGAAATATGATATCAGATCAGACATATGCTTGAAGGGTTGATCCCTTCTTCAGATCTATGAGCTAGAAGCTCTAGATCTAGCTTCTCAATCCTCTAATGACGATTGCAGCTGCTACAACACAACTGCCTCTAGAAAATGTGCTGTGAGGGACAGAGAGGCCTTCTGCCTACTAAGAAATGATGCAATAAACTCTAGGATGATGGTAATACTGATGGCAATGTGAGGGAATGATCCCTCATAGGATTGCAAGCTGAAATACTAGCAACTTCCTCCCTCCCTTTAGATTTGAAAGATAGACAGTGTAATTCCTAAAGGAAGTACTGCTGCTGGGAGGTAAATAAATTTTGGCCTGATGCCAGATCTGAAATGAAGCTCTGGGAAGCTAATATTTAAGCCCAAGGTGATAGGAATAAACCCTCACCAGTTCTCTAGCTGAAGTACTGAAGACAACTTCGTCCTTCCAAACTGATCTTCAGAAATCTGCAATTTCTGAATATGAGTGTTTTGCAGAAAGTAGGAAAAGAGATGTGGCACTTAAAGCCTGATATAGAATTAAGTACAAAAATCTTTCTAGAGTTTCTCTAAGAAAGAGGTGGGATTATTGACCAGGAACACCCTGTGCTAAACAACACCTGCAATCTCTGCTAAACAACCCAAGAAAGAAGTGGAATGTCACATGACAATTCCAAATTTGAAAATATATTTACATCAAGAATAATCAACATGCCTTCATCCTTGCCTTCGTCTTCTTTATATAACATTTGAGCCTTCCCAAGCCTTGGCCCTCATCTAGACTGCACAGTGTATGTGGACAAGGTCCTCCAAGTTAGACTGCGCTTCTTGACAAATTCAACCATCATGTCTAGGTGCAATGTACACCTTTTCCATCAAGTGTGATTTGTTTGCACATCATCCTCCATCACTTTATCATGAGTGTCTCATGATCTTTTGTTTGACATCTTCAAGATCTTAGTTGACTGAATCAACCTTCTGTTTGATCTCTTCAAGATCTCAGTTGACTGTGTCAACCTCCATGATCTATCTCATTCTCCAATTTCATTCACATTAGTAGTTGTTAAACTACCTTATTATGTAGATATAGGCTTAATTAATCCACATTCACACACACAAAAGTGGATATTTATTCATATTGAGGATTGTGGGTCCCTCCACTCTTTTATTTACTTAATTCATTAAGAAAATCAAGGACTCTAATATTCCAAATATGATGTGGAAATTTGCGAATATTATAGTCCCCCCCCCCTCGGAAAAATGTTGCTTGTCCTCAAGAAACTCCAAAAGTAGATGCAAAGCCATCTATCCCCCTCCAAATGGCATCCACATAAGGAATGCTTCCTCCATTTGCTTCCATGTGTTATGTATGTTTGGTTCCAAAGTTGTCTTTTAAAAACATAAGGAATGATCTCCAATTGTTCGGTTAGATGTCCTCCTTCCATCATGAAGTACCAAGTGAAAACCATATGATGTCCAACATCCTCATCAATACATGAGGTGCATAAAATAAGGTGGCTCTCTTCACAAAGGAAAAGCTCCATCACACAATACATCTCCCCATCCCATGTTTCATGAATTTGATTGAGCATTGTTATGCTCTCATACTTAGCCATGTTGGCCTTGTTGGATCCAAGCATCATTCCAATGTTGTGCAAAAGGATAAGGAAAGGAGATATATGGGTAGACAAAGATGTAAAAACATATTCTCCTAAGAGTAACAACTGGAGTAAGGCCCTTTGCTGCCATCCTCCATCTCCTCCATGTAAGATGGTCAAGCCAAACTCCCCCAAAAGCAGCCAAAGCAACAAGAGATCTTGCTGCTTTCTCTCCTCCTCATGTGCATCATGAAGCAAAAACATACTAATGGACATATGGAATGTCATATCAGCCCAAGATAAATAAACATCATCAATGCAAATCATGAGAGCATCATGCCAATATTTACCCAAGACAAAACACATAGACATAGGAGATGTCATGTGGTGGAAAATCTCTCTCAAATGAAACCAAAATGAACATGCCTTCTTTTGCTGTATTCTATCATTGATACACAAGGCATGAATCAGAAAAATATGAGCTATTGGGTGGTAACCATACTCACCCAAGAGAAGCCAACGCAGCCATGCCTCCTTCTTCATTTCATAAGTGTTCCTTAAGGCATGGATCAAAGAAATAGGTGCCTTTGGGTAGTGACAAGAATCTCCCAAGGAAAAACAACGTAATCAAGCTTGCTGGCCCATGTAAATTTGCAAGCGGTCATACAACCCCTTGCTTATCTTCCTCATCCACTCATCCCAATATGGAAGATGCGTGATGTGCAGCATAATCATGGTATCTTCCCTTTGTAGAATACCATCTTCCCCAAACCGATGAATAACTTTGCACTCCATGAAATGTTAAAGTGCACCTCCAATGAGATCTCTTAATGAGACCTTCTTCTCATCCATGGCCTTCCAAAACCAGTGAGGTTCTGGATCTGCTGTAGGTATAAGTTTCTCTTTGAGCTGTGAGATGCTCATTGAGAAAGTGTCATCAAGAAAGGAGAAAACTTTTCTCATGTCTAGATGTCTACCATTCATCATCTTGTCCTCCATTGCTTCATGAGTGAATCTACCTTCAGAATGCTCCAAGAATAATGGGGCCTCATTATTATCACTGCTTCTAAGTGACAACACTGTAGATCTGCAAAGTGATACATAAACTGTCCCAAAGAAAGGTACAATACTGATCTCATAACCAGTCATTGTACAAAGGATTATGCTCATCCATTTTTCTGAAACTCTACACTTCAACTCAAGAGGTTGAATGTAGTCCATCCATGACAATCTGGGATATATTTTCATCTCCTCCTTGATTAAATCAAGGGTCCTCTACGCTGTGATAATACACTGCTTCAAATCAGCATTATGTTCTAACCCTTGGTCATGCATTGGCCCTGATGGCATTTCCCCATAAGTTTCAATAAGATCTACTGAAACAATAGGTGATGAATGTGTACACTACAAGGAAAAGACCCTCTAGCGGATGTTTTTGAGGAACCACAAAGAAAAATACCCCATACATCCATTTCTAGCAGAGGTTACTAGAGGAGGTTGGCGGGCAGAGGGTTTTGTGGATGTTTTCCTATCGGTGCTCTTATCGTTAAAACTTGCCCCGGTGCTCTAAAAAAAATAGCGCACCGGTGCGGCCTAAATCATTGGCACACTGGACACTGTGCACTCTGTACACACATGCCCGGTGTGTCATAATATAATAGAGAACTGGTGCCTCACAACTCGTTTGCGCCAGTGCATTATAAAACACAACACCAACACCGAAACCATGCGGTGTGGTAGACAAAAACCACACCGCTGCATCATAAAAAACGTGCTAAAACGCAAACCGACTGGTGTGTTTGCAGCAAACAGTACCGGTGCGCCTATAAATAATGTGCACCAGTAAAGGGTTAAATTAAACGACAAAAAACCCATATTTTTTAGTTTTCCAGTGGTCTTGAGCTATCAATTACCGGTACGCACGATACCATAGAACACACCGGTGCGCACCGAACATTGGCACACCGGATAGCGTGTGTGAAGTACACACCACCGGGGCGTCCAATTACTGTAATGCACCAGGGTGTCAATACTCTTCCGCGTCGGTGCATCATAAAACACTGTGCCAAAACAGAAACGAACTAGTGCGTTCTTCTCTAAGAGCACCGGTGCGCCAGAAACAACACGCACTGGCATAGCATTATATATAAAAAAAATTAAGGCCAAAAAATCATTGCTTTGCGACTATTACACACCAGTGCTTTACCATTACGTCGCCCCGGTGCATCATAAAATTTTCGCATCGAAACTGAAACATCCCGGTGCGTAGTTAGGGAAACGCCCCGACGCGTTATAAACAACGCGCCAAAATTGATACTGCCCGGTGCGGTTTTCCTAACCGCACCGGTGCACTTATAAAACCCCGCGCACCGGAACAAGGTTAATAAAAAAAAAAATACGGCCAAAAAACTTCATTATTCACTTTCCTCAGTGCTCCAGAGCTCTCAAGCCTTGGTGCTATTTCCTTATTTCTGAGCCGCCCTGCCATCGGTGCTCTCATTGCACCCATTGCATGCACTGCTGCTCTGCATTGCCAACCAATCTGCAGCTTGCATTTTGAAAAATAGTGGGCAAATTTTATTTTCCAAATTTTACAGCCAATATGCCTCCTTGACCGCGAAATGTATAGGTATTTTTCTAGTTTTTATATAATTAAGCCTTTTACCGGATTAGATATTGAAATAAACTTAAAAATAACCAATATAAAAAAAAAAAAATTGTTGCGTGGTGCGCTCAAGCTGTTCGGCTCGCACTGGTTGCGGTGCTACCTATAAAATTTACAGGCAGCACCACTATCAGTGCTAACGGTAACCGCACCGTTTCCGTGGCGGTTCCAGAAGGCACCCCAAATAATTTTAAATTAAAAAGAAAAAAAGAAAAAGGTGGTGCGCTCAATTATCTAGGCGCATCGTTGACCCCGGAAATCACAGTGCGGTGCGTTGACTGAATTTTCCACCCAGGTTTATGTCAGCGCACCAAATTTTGCATTCTGAGAGGGTCAACGATGCGTCCAGGTAAAAGAATGCACCGTCAACTATGTCATTGTCATGAAGTCGATACGCTGATACGACTATACGCGCCGGGGCATATATTTTAGTCAGCGCACCACTATTCTTAATTATATATAGTCCGCGATGCTTGAAAAATAGACATCGGCACCGAGGCTGGTGTGGTCAGTTTCTTTAGCAGCCCCGATAACGGTGCCCTAAAATATTATAACGCACCGACACTGGTGCGTGACTGTTTTTATGGAGCATCGACTTGTATGTATGTTTCAAAAAAAAAAAAAATTATATATGTATATTTATAAAAACATTTCTTTTTTAATAATTTTTATTATTATTTAATATGACAATGATTCAAAGAGAACAGGAGCAACAAAAACAACAACAAGTAGAACAATATGATATGATTCGCCAATGGGAGGTGAGAGAGAGGGAGAGAGATGGATGAGCTCGCCCTATTACTACAAATACCCAGGAGATCCTTAAGCAGGTAGGCCTCCTCAAGTTCTATGAGGAGGCTATTTCTGGCCTAAAGGCCCATAGTGTGCTTTTGAGACATCTTATCGACAGGTGGAATGCCCACTGATAGGCTTTTCAGGTTGGTCCTGACCAGTGGTACACATCCATTGAGGAGGACATTTATTTTATTACAGGACTATCGAGGAGAGGGGTGGATTTTCCCTCATTCCCAGACGTGCCACCTGGTTGTGTAGCAGGGAGTCAGTTAGTTTACTCCCAGAGATACATTGGAGCACATGTACTGTCTCCTTCAGAGTTTCAGGTACCTAGAGGTCAGTTACGTATAGGTGCTTTTGGTAGACAGGACATGCAGTGCCTCTCTATTATCGCTTCGATCATTTTGCAGAACACCAGTGACAGGAAATGCATTAGTTGCTCGCTTTTATATTATGTTGATTCTTTAGTACAACAACCACGACTTTTCAGGTGGTCTGCCATTTTTTTGCGACAGTTTTGTACGGCCTTAGATAGATGTCGTGCTCATGCACAAGGGAGGGTCAACTTCCCTTTTTCTTCATAGCTGTTTTGTTTATTTTTTGAGAGGTTTCCAGAGATGAGATCGAGTTTTGTTCGACAGCTTCGTAGGCCGATGTTGCAGGCCCGGATGCGCATGTGGGGGCAGATGATGCCCAAGAGGGGAGACACTATGTTTCCAGTGAGGATATCACATGATTCGCTGGACTTAATAGCCAGCGTTGGCGGTCTACATCCCTTCATTATGGTCCTATGTCCTTATGCTGGACTAGATTGGCGAGGGTGTCCCAAAATCCTCTTCACTCCTGATGAGTCGCCAGATGAGAGAGTTAATATTACTGTTTTATTAATATTTATTCTAACATGTTCTTTAACTTGTTTTTATTAAATTATGTAATGAAATTGTCTAATTATTGTTGTGTACTTGTATATATTTTGTAGACATTGGGTCTTTTGATGGTGATGAGATGCCGGATCCACCACATGACCTAGGTGTCGATCCTGATGATTTTGATCAAGAGATGGATGATGTGCTAGATGATCGGGATGATCCTCATGCGCCTCATGGTGCACCGGTACCGCCTTTTGCTAGGCGTGGTTGACGAGAGACCAAATGCCAGATGGAGTTGGGCAACCAACTCTGTGGATTGATTTCAGATGTGGGCATCAGGCCTGCTCATTACAAAGATATACAGGGCGATGATAGATTGATACGGATGTGGAGATGCATTCCGCGTGACATGTACGGCCTGATGCGGCATGTCGTAGGAGCTACGAAAACTGTTACACGATTGAGGAGGATTGTTCGGAGCTATAGGCATAGTCGAGCTATGGCACGTGATGGAAAGTCTGCCAGCGGCCACTCAGATGCATCTCATGATCGTTCACCTCGCGGTGCACCCGATGATCAGCATGATAATAAGTCCGGTGCGCTTATTATATTAACAGGCCCCGATGCGTAGTATTAATAAAACGCACTGGTGCGTCACATTTACACGCACCGAAAACGAATAAACACAAATACAAAAACGAAACTCTATTTTGTTTAAGTTAAAAAAAAAGCAGAAATTTGAAAAATGGGCAGCAAAATATTTTCGAAAATATAATTTGATAAAATAATTCTTTAAATACTAAAGAATTTTCATTATTTCACTATTTTTGCTAAAAATTTTCTGTCAGATTTTTGCAGGAGACATACTTGGAGCAAGAGAGCACGAGGGCACTATGGATGGAAAAATACGTTCCAACAGAAATATTCAGACAATCAGAAACTAAAACTCTGGTGATTCAAGTCCTTTATCATAGAATTTTAAACCATTTTGTGATTCAATTTAATTCTCTTTTTTTTTTTTTTCCTGCAGTTTTATCCATTTTTACCCTGAACCCTTTATTTGTTTGTTTTTTCCCTTTCTTCTCCTTGATTCTGTGATTTTAGAATTAGGGTTTTTCATTTTAGATTGACGTCCAACCCATAGGACGACTTCCATAGTTCGATCCCAATCCATTCAGCAATTGCGTGAATTTTTGAAAAAATGGATTTTTCTTTATCGGTGCGCCCTGCGTACTCCACCACACCGGTGATTTGTATTATTACAGCGAACCGCGCAAGTTCTGTGTCGTAAAAAATTGATATTTTTTTAAAAATCCATGCGCCAAAACTGAAATAGGGCACCGATGCTCTCTTTAACTAGGAAGGCATCGTACGGTGTATTACACTGTTTTTGCAGTGCGCTTATAATACCCCATGCATCGTTAGGTTTATTACACTGTTTTTGCGGTGAATTTATAATACCGAATGCTCCGTACGATGTATTATACTGTTTGGCGATGCGTTGTTAATATATCCACGCACCGGCGGTGGTGCGGGTTTCATGAAAGGCGCATCGGTGTCTTGAGATTTATTTTCTAACTGAAAAATTGAGAATTTATTTATAAATATATTAATGAATGATATGCTAAAGGTTTCAGATTGATAAATAAAGGAATGACTGATAAATGACTGACAAGATCAGGTTTCAGATTGATAAATAAAACAAAAAAGGCAAGTTCTTTGTAAATTCTTTATAAAAAATATTATTTTTGAACTATATGTAACTTTAGCTAATATGTATTGTTTACTGTGTATCATGTAGAGCCACAAAATGACGAAGCTCGATATGATTATTTTTTATCTACGACCAGAAGAGCGTAAAATTTTAATGGAAAAATTGCAAAAAGATGAATCAGGTGAATGAAACAATACTATCGATCCAATATGAGTTTCTTTTTTTAATTATCATTAATAATATACTTAAAATTATTAGATAACATGTGTCAAACAGTCTACTAATTCACATCTATTTAATGTTCTACATGGACCAACAACTCAGAAATGGAATGTTGTTCTAAGAAAAAAAATAGAACATGCAAATGAAAATGAATTGCTCCTTGGCTCATCTGGAGTGGTGCTGGAAGTTAACGAAAGTGGGAAAAACTTTTACAAAATTTTGAGGGATCTAATGGAACGAATACAACAACGTACTTCAAATGTAATATGTAATCATTGAATTTTTCGATCATTAGGTACAATAAATAAACAATTTAGCATTAAATATTAATTTTCAAGAATTTTCTTGCAGAAAAGAAAAGAAAATGGAACCTATTCAACACATAAAACAAGACGACAAGGAAGAAAATGGTTGATCTCTAAGTTTGTGAGTAATTGTTACTTCCTTATAACAACTTAACTAGATTTCATTTTTGTATTTTTTAAGTTGTTTTACAGAAATCATCATTGAATGTCTTCAAACAGGTGCTAACATACAAAGAAGAATCATCAGACGAATTGATTGAAATTGGGTTAAATATGGGTTGTGAGTATATGTTGGCATATCAGAATTTAATTGTGGAATTTGTAAGCATCTATCGATCTTGTTTTAATTAGCTCTGTCTATAACTAATAGAACAAAAACATCTTTTATATTAAATATATGATTTTTTATGGGGTATAAAACTTGCAGAAAACAAAGTATGGAACGACGCCAACAGCTGAAATTTTGAAAGATGGCATGGTACATGGTTTTGAAAGAATGTGTATAGTTTATGAGTCAATTGTTGCTATGGTACATCATTTTTCTCTTCGATTTACATTGATGTATATTATTTAATATTGGAATTTTCATTATTCTCACCAATGTATATACACTCATTTCAGTTTATTTTTATGTTTGTAGATGGAAGATGAAGAAGAAAAAAACAATCAACGCCGTGAACACAACATTCCTGAAAATAACCCAAGTCATGGAAGTAGCTCTGGCAGTGACAGTAGTTGAAGTGAAGAATGATGATCACTATGTAATTTGGATATCAAAGCAAGGCATTTTATTTTTTGAAATATGTTTGTGAAATCAAACATTTTGTTTAATGTAATGGACATAGTGTCCCAATTGAAAGACAAAGGGATACACATAATTGTCCCATTTTGTATGATAAAAACTTTCTTATTCATATATATATATATAATCATAATATTTGTTTTAATTTATTCTATTGCGTTCTCTATTGTCATTCTCAAATGCACTAATAAAAATTTAATTCATATGAATATTGTTATAAGATTATATATATGTGTCGACTTTTGATGAATAATGAATTTAAAAAACCACAATAATTTTGATATGATATAACAAATTAATCCAAACAACACATTCAAATGCATTAATGAAAATGTAATTAATATGAATATTGTTATAAGATGTGTCGAATTTTGATGAATAATGAATTTAAAACAATCACAATAATTGGACTGTCAGAGGTGGATATTTCTTAAAAAAACAAAATGAAACCTGGTGCATTTATGTGTCTATACACACCGATGCGTTTATGATTCTATGGGCACCACACTAAAACTGATTCCAGTTATAAATATCGGTGCGTTTGTGTGATACTGTGCACCGGGGAATTTATGTATCTATAAGCACCGGTGAATTTGTAGATGCCATGTGCATTGCACGAATACCAATACCAATTATAAATCTCGGTTCCTTTCTGTGATACAGAGCACTGATGCCTCATAAAGATACACGCACCGGTGCGCTTATACGACCTATGGGCACCGCTCAAATCCCAAGACCAATTAAAACGGCCCCGTGCGTTGTATCACCAACACCAGGCCTGGTGCATTCTCCTTAGATCACCCGGGTGCACTGTCTACCAATACGCACTGGTGCGTTCAAACCTGATAAGAGCACCGATGGAAAAGCATCCGTAATAACCTTCGGACGCCCATTTTTTTTTAGTTGTGTTCAATTTCCGTTAAAAGCTCCGCCAAAACCTCCGTTACCAGAAACAAATGTGGTAGCATATTTTTTTTTGAAAATTTTGGCCAATTTTATAACACTAAAAACCTCCTTTATAACCTCCGCTAGAGGGTATTTTCCTTGTAGTGGTATTCATACCTTGGATCAACTGATATGTGGGGACCTCTTGATAGAACACAAGAGTTCCTCCAACTGGGACAATAGTGCCTCCAACTACTGGTAAGAGAGATGGCTACTCTTCTTCGAATGTACCAGTGCTAGAATCTTCCTCCTCTTCCTCATGCACCTCCTGAATTATGCATGGGACTCTATGTGTCAAGCGATCAAGACCACCTTGAAAAGTTGCAAGTGTCTCTTCTCTGGATACAAGTACTTCTGTAGCTGGTGGTGAATGTAGTGACTCCTTGTCCAGAGTGACAAGAATGACATCCTTCTTTGTCTCCTTCTCATCAAACTTCTTCCTCAACTTGTGAAAGAAATATGAATATTTAGTCACCTTTTCATGCTCCATGTGACCAAACCACCAATCATTTGCTCCATCTAAAAGATGAAGTGCTGCAATTTGGACATCCTCTCCTTCAGCTACAGGATGTAGTCTAAAAAATGCATCTAACTCTCTCCTCCAAGCCTTAACAATACTTGAGGAAGATCCATCAAATGTAGGAAAATAGAATCTATTATGCCTCTTTCTTCTATTGCTGCTATAGGATCCTCTTTCTTCTTTGATTTTGAAGAATTGTTGGAGAGTTAGCTTCTCCTTGAATGCTCTAGACTGTGCTTTGTACTCTTCAAGATATAGACTGAGAGTCTCATGAGTCTTAGGTTCATTCCTTCCTTCATTTCTACACCCTTCACCTTCTTCAAAGAAAGTGGGCATAGTGGATCTATGAGGAGATCTAGGATTCTCCAGTTTTCTTCTTTGCTGATAGGAAGTGCTGGGACCTTCCTCATCACATCTTCTTCTTGGAACTTCTTTATGAATTTCCTCCTTCATTTGATAGACCTCGTTGGAGAGATCTTTCATAGATCTATAGAAATGAGTGACATAATTTTCTTCCTCCATGATAGATCTCATCTATTTGCTTCTTCTTTAGATGCAAAAGATGAAGTGTCCACATGCTGAGCCAAAGATCATGCTCTGATACCACTGTAATATCCCCAAAAGGGAGAATGCAGTAATAATTAACACAATATAATAAATGTAGGAAGATAAAAAATAAATATTAAGAGAACATAAGAATTTACAGAGAAGCTGAGCCATTTTATTAGATTGGAGAAGAATCAATTACAAAATGTACAATCTTGCTGCAATAGGTACAACGTAACTGGAGAGGCACTAAAGAAAATACTGTGCTGTCCCTTCAACAGAATATGAACATATAACTGTATGCTGAAAAGGAAAATGCAGATCTACTCAAATCTGGAGCTCAGATGATGCCAAGATTCAAGATCTGGCCAATGTGATGGATTCCAAAGATAACCCAGAAATTATTTTCCAGATTTGCAACTTTGGAAAATCACCTCCCTAGGATTTGATCCTTGATTTGCTGGGAAATACAGATCTGAAAAATATATGGCTGAAATATGATATCATATCAGATCTATGCTTGAAGGGCTGATCCCTTCTTAAGATCTATGAGCTAGAAGCTCTAGATCTAGCTTCTCAATCCTCCAATGATGTTTACAGCTGCTGCAACACAATTGCCTCTAGAAACTGCGCTGTGAGGGACAGAGAGGCCTTCTGCCTACTAAGAAATGCTACAATAAAATCCAGGCTGATGGTAAGACTGATGGAAATGTGAGGGAATGATCTCTCACATGATTGCTAGCTGAAATACTAGAAACTTCCTTCCTCCCTTTAGATCTGCAAGATAGACAGCGTAATTCCTGAAGGAAGTACTGCTGCTAGGAGGTCAATAAATTTTGCCTTGATGCTAGATCTGCAATGAAGCTCTGTGAAGTTGATGTTTAAGCCCAAGGTGATAGGAATAAACCCTCACTAGTTCTCCAGCTGAAGTACTGAAGACAAATTCCTCCTTCCAAATTGATCTTCAGAAATCTGCAATTTCTGAATATGAGTGTTTTGCAGAAAGTAGGAAAAGAGATGTGGCACTTAAAGTCTGATGTAGAATGAAGTACAAAACTCTTTCTAGAGCTGCTCTAAGAATGAGGTAGGATTCTAGACTAGGAACACCCTGTGCTAAACAACACCTGCAAGCTCTACCAAACAACCCAAGAAAGCAGTGGAATGTCACATGACAATTCCAGATCTGAAAATATCTTTACATCAAGAATAATCATCATGCCTTCATCCTTGCCTTCATATTATTTATATAACATTTGAGCCTTCCCAAGCCTTGGCCCTCATCTAGAATGCACAGTGTATGTGGACAAGATCCTCCAAGTTGGACTGCGCTGTTTGACCAAATCAACCATCATGTCTAGGTGCATTGTACACCTTCTTCATCAAGTGTGCTTTGTTTGCATATAATCCTCCATCACTTTATCATGAGTGTCTCATGATATTTTGTTTGACATCTTCAAGATCTTAGTTGACTGAATCAACCTTCTGTTTGATCTCTTCAAGATCTCAGTTGACTGTGTCAACCTCCATGATCTATCTCATTAATGAGACAGGTTCTCCAATTTCATTCACATTAGTAGTTGCTCAACTACCTTATTATGTAGATCTCGGCTTAATTAATCCACATTCACACACACAAAAGTGGATATTTATTCATATTGAGGATTGTGGGTCCCTCCACTCTTTTATTTACCTAATTCATTAAGAAAATCAAGGACTATAATATTCCAAATATGATGTGGAAATCTGGGAATATTAAACCATGGAACCAATGGCCATCTCCTCCACCAATGCAATATCCTCCTTCACACCCCAATTCTTGGGGTCAGAACTGGAGAGGCAATGGCCAAGGTATAGTACCCCCTCCAATACCAATGCAACAAAAATAGTTACAACTGCCTTCTATTCAAAATTCTACACCTTCTTTCCGACCCCAATTACTTTTGCAACCTAACCCCAATCCAAATAACAAGGTAGCCCAGAGCATGGATGCTTTGGTTACCCTCCAGACTTATCTTATTACTCCTATTGGAATTAACGAGTTTCGGATTCGATCAGGGAAAGTAATCAGCTCTGAACATATCTCCATTATTACCGAAGAATGTGAATCATTCAAGAAGGATATGGATGATTCTGAGGCAGCTGTTACACATGTAATGGCAGATACAACACCTGCTGTTACATCTATAACAGCCAACTCAGGAGAGTCTGCTGTTCCTACATCAACCAATCCGTGTAAGGCTGGTACACCTGTGATAGCTGAATCAACTGTTAGCATTCAGAACCCCTCATACTCTCAACGATTAACTGAAACTCGGCTGGTCTCACAACTTGAATCTGAATTCCTCAAGGAGCTACAAAATTTATATGTGCAGATTCCTCTATTAAGAGCTCTTAAAGAAGTGCCTATCTATGCTAAAATAGTGAGGGATATATGCGTCAAAAGACCTGGAAGGAAACCTAAAGACCTTGCTACTATCCATGTCATGGGGAAATTGTCTGATCTTATGATTGATCAGCCTTTTTTGACTAAATATAATGACCCAGGGAACCCTACAATGACTGTCCATATTGACAATCATCCCATAACCAATACTTTGATTGATCTAGGGGAAAATATTAATGTCATGACTAAATACCTCTTCATCTCTCTAGGACTTCATGGACTTAGACCTACATCCACAGTGCTTGAATTAGCAGATAGGTCCCATGTCAAGCCCAAGGGAATGATCGAACATGTGGTTATCACTGTGGCTTCTTCGAACTATCTGGCTGAATTTCTCATTTTACAAACCAAATCCAACATGGGGGGTCATCCTTTAATCTTGGGAAGACCGTGTCTGGCCACTGCAGATGCATATATCAGATGTAGGTCTGGATCTATGGTGATCTCAGATGGAAAGGCCACTAAAAAACTAAACCTTTATCCCCCAGAAAAACCTCATATGGATTCGAGTAGTCCCTGGTGGGACGAATTTGCACTTGAATCTGATCTTTCCCCACCTCTTCTCTCGCTTGGAAAAGCACAATAATTTAAGGATGAAACAGAGGATGACATCATTAATGGTTTTATTAGTAATTCACTCCCTGTTGCCTCCATTAGAGATTTGGGAGAAGAAGATGAGGAAGATGATGGAATTATTGAACATTTGAAAACAAATCCACATACTATCAGCAGTCAAGTTGAAATCGAACCTGGAAAATGTTTAAACATCAATCCTAACCTCACTGCTGAAAAAAACAAATTGATGAGACAATTGTTACAGAAATACAAAAAGGCATTTGCATGGGACTATACGGATATGAAGGGAATCCAACCTGGCCTATGCACTCACCACATTTACCTTAAAGAGGACTGTAAACCAGTTAGACAACCTCAGTGCCAAATGAACCCTACACTTAAGGAGATAATGAAAGAAGAATTGCAGAAACTCCTTAATGCTAATTTCATCTACCCTATTTCTGACAGTCAGTAGGTGTCTCTGCTTGTCATAGTTCCGAAGAAGAATGGAAAATGGAGAGTCTGTGTTGACTATAAAGAACTTAACAAGGCCACTCAAAAGGACCATTTTCCTTTACCATTGATTGATCAGGTCTTGGACACTCTTTTTGGAAAAAAAATATTTTCATTTCTAGATCGTTTTAGTGGCTATAATCAAATACATATTTCCCTAGAAGACCAAGACAAGACCACCTTTACTTGCCTATGGGGTACTTTTGCGTACAGAGTCCTTCCCTCTGGCCTCTATAATGCATCAAAAACCTTTCAGAGGGAAATATTGGGTATTTTTTCTAATCTTTTGAATGAATTTCTTCAAATATTTATGGATGATTTTACACCCTACAGAGATGCCTTTGAGACAGCATTAGCCAACTTGGAAAAAGTGCTGGAAGCAGTCTCAAAAATCCCAACCCCTAAGACTCCAAAGGAGGTACGTAGTTTTTTGGGACATGCAAGATACTATAGGATATTTATAGAGAACTTTTAAAAGATTTCATCTCCTCTATTTTCATTACTCATGAAAGATACGAAATTTTTGTGGACAGGGAAGTGTGAGCAGACCTTTTTAAAGTTGAAAAACTGTGTAACAACACACCTATTTTACTAGGACCAAACTAGGAATTTCCGTTTCATATTGCTACAGACGCATCTGACATGGCTGTGAGTGCTGTTTTGGGGTAGCTGGAGGAGAAGAAACCTTATGCCATTTACTACATCAACAAGAACTTAACTCCAACAGAACTCAACTACACTGTTACTGAGAAGGAATTCCTAGTAGTAGTGCAAGCTATCAACAAATTCCTGCACTACATCACCAGGTACCAAGTATTTGTACACACTGGCCATGGTGCAATTCAATTTTTAATGAAAAATCCTATTACTAATGGTAGAGTTACACGATGGTTATTGTTGTTACAAGAATTTGATATTACTATTTTAGATAAACCCAGAAAAGATAATGTAGTTGCTGATTTGATTTCTAGATTAACTATAAGTGATGACTGCACTGCCACTGAGGATTCTTTTCTATATGAATATATTTTTTCCATATCTACTCACTCAACATGGTATGAAGATATAGCCAATCACCTTGCTGTAGGAAAATTACCACACCAATTGTCTTCCAAGGAAAGAAGGAATATTATACAACAGAGTGCTACCTACTCCTGGATAGAAGGCAATCTCTACCAGATCAGGCCAGATTTTTAGATTAGGCGATGTGTTAGAGAAGATGAGGTATTTGAAATCTTGAAGGATTGTCATGAGGAACCTTGTGGGGGACACTTCGCTGATAAGAGGACATGACATAAAGTACTCTCAACAGGGTACTACTGGCCAACTATATTCCAGGATGCCGAGAAGTTTGTGAAAGGATGTGATAGTTGCCAAAGGATGGGCCAGCCTCTGAAATAAGATGAGATGCCGTTACAGCCTCAGATAGTGATAGAACCATTTGAGAAATGGGCCCTGGACTTCGTGGGGCCAATTAATCCTTCATCACAGCAAAAATCATACATATTGGTCTGCACTGATTATGTCACAAAATGGGTCAAAGCAAAGGCAATAGCTAGAGCAACAAAGCAGGCTGTTTCAGACTTCCTATTTCAAGATATCTTTGTTCACTTCGGGATACCCAGAGAGATAGTGACAGATGGGGGGCCTCAGTTCACATCTCATTTGATCAAGAAATTGGTTGAAAAATATGGAATTCATCACAGAATCACTACACCATATCACCCACAAGAAAATGGGAAAGTAGAAAGCACCAATAAAGTAATTGAGGGAATCTTAACAAAGATAGTAGCCAGCCACCGAAGAAACTGGGCCGAGAAAATTCCAGAGGTACTGTGGGCTTATAGGACAAAATGGAGGAATACTACATGCTTCTCACCATATGAATTGGTGTATGGTAAGAATCCATTATTCCCCATAGAGTTTGAAATAAATACATTAAGAACAACATTGAAGGTCAATTTGGATTTGAGTACAACACAGACTCAAAGACTGAACCAACTCAATGAGTTGGAGGAGAAATGGCTGACTGCCATTCAACAGACAGAGATCATTCAACAACAAAGAGCTAGATGGCATGATGGGTTTATTAAGAAGAAAAATTTCCAGAAAGGAGATTGGGATCTTTTGTATGATTCAAGGTTCAAATATTTCAAAGGCAAGCTTTGCACCACATGGCTAGGTCCTTAAGAAGTGGATACGGTCTTGGAAAATGGGACTGTACAATTGGTCACCATTGACAGTGCTAAGATGCCGTTACTAGTTAATGGGCACCGTCTACGGTTATATCATCAACCCGCTTCAAAGGAATCATTTTTCAACATTGTTGCGGATTCTGATCTTCATGTTACGACAATAGGGGAACATTCTCCTATGTAGCCTTAAAAACTGAAATTCCAATAAGTGCAATAGTTGAAAACCACCTTTGTGGCAGCTGTTACACCCGTTAAAAAAAATAAATAAAAAATAAAAAAATAAAAAAATAACAAAATAAAAAGAAAAACAAAAATAAATTTAACTGTGAAAACCCCTTTCCGGGGCGCAGTCAGACAGTCAGTAACGGCTGAAAACCACTCTTGTGGCGGCTGTTACACCTATGTTTTTCTTCCTGAAACATCATCTTCCCTTTCTGATCTATTTTATAAGATGATGGTATTGATGTAATTTCCTTTTCTATACCAATTTCTCCTGATTATTATGTTTTTTTTTGAAAGAATAGTCTAAGGACTGTCTTGGCTGTTACACATGTAACAGTCGACGACCACGAATACTGTTTCTTATGATTCATCCCATAAACAACAATAATCGTGCTGGCCAAATGCAACAACACGAGTGTTGCAAGCAGGATGCTACCAATTCAAAATCTTCCTCCACGTCACCTCAGGTATGTCATTAAAAAGGTAAACGTTGTCATTTATGATTCGGTGATTAATTGGTAGAAGTAATGATATTCCTGTGACGGTCGTGGGCGGCTGTCACCATTAAGGTGGGGGAGGGGATATGTCTTGAAATCATTGTAAAAATATGTAATCATAAACATCTATCAAATCCACATGCACCTAATTAATAATATAATTGCCAATGATGACTGAATTCGGTTGGAAAAGAGCGTGTGTACTAAATTCCATTACTTTCCATAACGAGCCATTTATGAATATTAGTGTGAGGTACGATTCGGTAAAATCGGTAAAATATGTCACCTCCCATGAACCTCCTCGACTGAAACCTTGCATCGTCATTGTAAACTTGTCGATTGGGATAAGCAGAGATGCCGAGAATCAGTGAATTCAGAAACACAGTGATATTACAGTGGGGATGAAAAAAAAATAAGCGAATTCATAAATGCAGTTGTATTATAGTGGGGCTGAAAAACAAGAATAAAATTTAGAAACAAACAACAGAGATGGGTGGAGCAGCGGTCAGGCATGAGCCAGATTCTATGGACACCTTGCAAACTTGTCTAGAAGCCTACCATATATTCAGAGATGCCGGATGGATTGAGTATTTCCAAAAGCTTGAAGGCTCAGACGAGGCAGTGTCAATTTAATTTACTCAGAACTTAAACAATAATCAAACCCGAGTAAGGGACATGCAAGTGGAGGTGAATGAAGAGGTAATTTCTTGGGTAATTTCATTACCAGTAGAGGGGCGGAGGTGGTTTAACAGAAAAATCAATGACCCCTCCTTGAAAGAAGACTTCCTAGAAGGGGAAGAAAAAATGGAGAAGAAAGGGAGAGGAATTAACATATTTTCACTTCCTCATCCTTGGGAAGATGTTTCCCTGGGTTTAATTAAATATATCATTTGTGAGGGAAGATCCATGATAGTGTTAAACTATCACTTTCCTCTGCTTAATCACCTTCGGCACTAGCAAAGGATTAATCTTCCATTCTATTTGTTAGGGAACATCAAGCATATGGTGGCAACAGTAAAAACAACAACACACCCAGAGGCATGTGTGACTAATCACAAAATCATCAAGCTAATCATGCTGGATACCCTAGGCCAGTAAGGAAAAACTTGGGAATAATTCAAGCGAAAGAGGTCGAGGACAAGCCGAGGGAAACAGACCACGACTTCAGGAGGAATTCAGGTAGAAGTGGAGACCCAGACTCAGCCTGCTAGAGTTAGGATTGGGAAAGAGCCTATTGATGAACCAATTGGGGATAGAAGTCCAAAACAAAGAGTGAAAGTCAGCATACCTGCAGAACCTTTTCCTATGGCCGGAAAGCAGACATAAGTAGAAGTTTTAGAAGAAGAAAAGAAACCCTCCTCATTAGGTAAGGACGAAACCAATGCCCTGTTTTAGAACTCAAAAATCTAAGAAAGGAAAATGAAGAATTAAAATGGAAATTATCTAAGGGGAAGGAAATCCCGGTGTCTGTATGCATGAAATGTTTTCAAGACTTAAAAACAGCAGGATATAAGGTCTGTAGAGAAAATATCAGCCCAATGGAAATAGAAATAGAACAGGAGGAGGTTGTTACACAAGAACCTGTTGATGATACTGTTGTTACACAAGAACCTGAAGTTAAAGCAGAGCCTCCTGTAATAATTGACCTAGAAGCCAACCCATAAGAACCTGTGGAGGCCACTCCTATTGTAGAAGAAACAACAATGGACACAGAGGCTACTCTAGGTGGAAACAAAGGGGCTGACACACAAGAATCCACCGAGGAAGCTACTGTTACACAAGAACCAGCAATAGAGGTCGAACAACCCCATGTAGCAGAGGCTTCTACACCTATTATTGATGTGGATATTGAATGTAGAAGAACGTCGGGTCCCATATCGGGATGGAGTTATGAGAAAATCTTGTTAAATTTTGAATTACAAAAGTGGAAATAGGAAGCAATCTCCCTTCTTGAGGGGACGATTTCTCTAAAGAAACATCAGAGATAAATAAACACTTTACATGAAATATGGATGAAAGAAGAGTTGAAGAAAGGATGGGAGAATTACAAGAAGAAGGAAGCTCTGAAGAAATAGGAAGAATAATTGCTGCTGTTACATCAACAGATTCAGGACCTCACCATAGATAAGCAAAAACTTCATGACCTCACCCTCAACTTGCTGGGTTGTAGGCGACCTTCTCCATCCTATCCTATATTTCTATGGGAACGTTACTTCCTATTCCAGATGAAAGCTGTTATGGAGGACATACCTTATTTATGTTCTTCTACTTGTACATTTCTAGATGTTTTCCATGCTTCCGATTTTGATGAGCAAAGCTTGCTGTGTGAGTTATTCTTACACAATATTATTTGTGAACATGTGAGTATGCAGATGGTTGTGATAGTATTCTCCTATATGGGATGTCTTCAGTTAAGAGCTTTTGTGTCCTTCATGAAGAATAAAATTGAATAGCATTTGCCCATTAAATCTATGGAGACTAATGAGGAGAAGATGGCATTGTGGGTTCGAGCAGAACCAGGATGGGCTGCCTAGTTAAGATGAGAATTTAGGAGAATGCTGAGTACCCTTGGGATTAAAGAATCGGCTGCCACTTATAGAAGAAGAATTGTAAACTTCCGCCTCAATCAGTTTTCAATGATGAAGAGCTAAGCTTTGACGTGGTGCTTGAAATGCACGGAAGCCAGCAGTGCTGAGCTATTGAAGGGGGATCCATTCTCATTCAAGAATTTTATGGTGGATGTTACACATGTACCAGCTTATGCATAGATTGTACAATCCCTTGGTGCTTTGTGGCTGGGATTGAGATTCAAGTTTCCTTTGATCTGGATGCCAATTGAGGATTATCAGATCAATTACGAATTGAGTAAGTACGAGTTAGAGTCCTGGGTATGGAAGTTAATGGAAAATCATGGTTACAGGTCTGTAGACGAAGATACAACTGGTGCTTATGATCTCACTGACCTGCATCGAAGATATTCCCATGAGAGATGAGTTTGCATGAGGACATGCAAGTATTTCAGTTGGGGGGAGATGTTGAGTGCCAGTTTTTTACACTTTTCAGACATTTGTTTTCCCTATTTTTCCTCATGAATTTAACCAATGGGAGTATCTTTTCCTCTTTTTCCTACCTTTATACCCTAACTTGTGCTGTTTCACCTTGTTTTTATTACTCTTCCAATTCACCAATTATTATGATATATCATGCCTTTTTATGACTAATTGATGGTGAATGTTTGGAGAAGATCGATGGTATTTGTGTTGTATTTTCAAATTTTTTCTATAGCACCAAATATCCCAAGTACGAGGTCCACAGGAGCAGTTAAGAGGGTGCTATTACAACAAAGTGATGCTGTTATGCCTTGCTATTACAGACCCGCCGACACACTGTTGTTACTGACCCGCTGGAAAACTGCTGATAGAGTTGTACTGTTGACTGGATCTCGTTAACACTTGTTGCTGATCTATCCTATGGATGTTACATTACAGATGTGATTCTATTACAATAGATGTAGAAGTTGTTTAGCATTGTATTTTTGGGATAACAGCCTAAGGGCAGTTTTGATTGTAATATTTTATTTTCTAGTTAGAACTTTATTAGGAAGTGCTTATAACTATATGTGTTCTATTTTGATCAACATGAGAATCATAATATTCTCATGACTGATATATCCCTTGATTTTCTGATGTAACCACTATATAGTTATTGGCCCTAGAGGTCAAAAGGTTAGCGGAGAACAACATTATTTTGGCTCTGTTATTGTGTTCAGATTAATATATATTATCTTATTATTGTTATTACATGTGTTATTCAATTTAGTTTTCGTTAAGTTCTTTATCTACCTGTGCCTTGTTAGGGAAGAAGGGCCCTCCTTCTTAGCAGGGATTGCAGTGATTAAAGTAGTTGTGTGTATGTATTTGTATTTCAGTTTATGTATCAAGAGAGTGTTATTGTTGCTATTCAGCTGTGAATATATCCACTTCAATTTCAATACTTTGTGTGCTGTTACACATATGATATTAGAGATCCCAGCTAGATACTTGTTATGTGGCGTGCTATGAAAGATTAATTGAAGTGTGATTCCAATCTTGTAGATATTTTTACTTCTGCATGAGTGATTCACTTCTAGCATTTACTTCAGCAACGCTTTCTTTTCTTTGGAATTTCTTCTAGTTGGTGTATCGGCACGGACAATGCAACTATCATTGGAATAAAAAGACATCCCTGGATTGATAATTAATGTGTGATTTTTAATAATTTGACAGTGAATTATATAGCCCCAACACTAGGTTTTAATTTTGGCTATGTTAATCCAAAGGATGCAGAAAAGTGCGCATTGTAGAAGAAAGCCCAGAAAAAAGAATAATTATTTGAGTTAGCTACAAGAACCAAAAGGTAGGTTGTGGATGTGTTGAAATCATGGCGAATAGTGATAGACAACATGCACATGTCAATAGATTAGAACCTCTTTCCATTGGGCTTATACAATGTGCTAGTTGGCAAAGACTAGCTTGTGAGCCACAAAACTAAAATCGACTGCTACAACAAGTCATTAGAATGTATCAACAATGAAGGAGAAATATTGACATTGTAGGGTATAATAAAGCTGATGACTATCAAGTAGATATCATTATTCCAAACGAAAATATGCAATAAAAAATGATGTGCCTTATATGCGGTCCAGGTGACTAGTGAATCAAAATATGGCAGGGATAGAATGGAAGAGCATCCAATATTAAGACAATTTATTGATATATTCACTGAAGAAATTCAAATATTCTACCAATAAGAGAAATCAATTTCTCAGTTGAATTGTTACCAGGGTTAGCCCCAATATCAAAAGTTCCATATCACATGAGCATGAAAAAGTTGGTGGAGCTAAAATTACAATTGAAGGAAATTTCAGACAAGGATATTAGGCCTAGTGTATCGCCTTGGGGATCCCAAACATTATTTGTAAGGAAAAACGATGGCATGTTGTGGTTGTGCATTAACTACAAGTAGTTAAATAAGGCCACAATGAGAATGAGTATCCTTTTCCTAGGATTGATGACTTGTTTGATTAGATAAGAGGAGTTGTTGTGTTCTAAAAAATAGACTTGAGGTTTAGGTACCATCAAGTTCGAATCAAGGATGAGGACATCCACACGAAAAATTTTAGAACTGTGTATGGGCATTATGTATTTGTGATGGTGCCATTTGGACTCACCAATTCTCCAACAATATTTATGTGTTTGATGAAAAATGTCCTCAGTCCATACTTGGACAATTTTGTGTTGGTATTCGTAGATGATATATTGGTTCTCTAAAACCAAGGAAGAGCATGAAGAATACTTTGAAGTAGTATTACAATTGTTGACAGAGCACGATCTCTATGCTAAGCTCAACAGTTATGTTTTCTTCTAGTCACAAGTTCAGTACTTGGGACATATTATTTCCAAGGAAGAAGTGGTAGTATATCATAAGAAAATCAAGGCCATCATGGAGTGGCCTAATCCTCATAATGTTGTAGAAGTTAGATCCTTTGTTACATTGGTTGATGTTACTGAAGGTTCATTAAAAAAATTTCAAAGATTGGACATCCAATCACAAAATTGTAGAGGAAAGGAACTAAGTTCCAAAGGACATCATAGTGCACAAACAATTTTGAATAATTAAAACACGTGCTCACCAATACTAAAAATACTAGCACTAAAAATATTTTGTGGTTTTCACAAATGCTTGTCAGGAAGGGATCGATGGATTCCTAATGCAAGAAGGAAAAGTGGTATGTTATGAAACGATAAAGTTAAATGAGCATGAAAGGAATCGTGTCACCCATGACTTGGAGTTACATGACTTGAAAATGTGGAGGAACTACTTGCTTGGAAGGAAGTTTATTTTAATGTTATTTCATGGAGGGCTGTGATATTTATTTGACCAACCCAAATTGAAAGCAAGACTAGCAAGGTGTCTAGCCTTGATTAGTGAGTTTGACTTTGAAATAACTTACATCAAGGGTAAGGAGAAAAAAGTAGTAGATGCACTTATTAGAAGTATACAAGTGGCACATTTGGTAGCCATAAGCACTTGAAACATTGATATCAAAGAAATGATAAAAAAGGTATCACTCCAAGATGAGCATTATCATCACATGAAGGAGCACTTGCAACAAGAGCCAGAAGGAGCATTGAGGAAGAATTACTCACTCATGGATGATGGTATTTTGAAATTTAAGGATAGATGGTATGTTCCTTGCATGGGCGACTTAAAGAAGCTAATCATGAAATAATTTCACAAAATACCTTGTTCATGTCATCCTGGTTATCAAAAAATGATAACATCTATGAAGAAAACATATTATTGGCCATGCATGAAAAGGGAAGTGCCTGATTATATTTCCAGGTGACTAGACTGTAATCAATTTAAAGTGAAATGCAAGCATCCAATGGGATTTTTACACTCGATTTTGATTCCTGAGTGGAAGTGGGAAGTCATTTCTATGGAATTCATCATAGGATTACGAAAAACATATAAACACCATGATATATAATGGTGGTAGTGGATAATTTGAGCAAGGAAACTCACTTTATAGTTGTAAAGTCAATCCACAAGGAAATTGATATAGCTCATGTTTTCATGAAGGATATATTTAGATTGCATGGTATACCCAAGAAGATCATTTCATTCAAATTTTTGGAAAGCATTGTTTAATGGTTTTGGGATAACACAGCTTATCATCCTCAAAGGGATTGATGAACTAAAAGAATAAATAGATTTCTACAATAGATGTTGAGAATGTATGCCATGCATTAGCCCAAGAGGTGAGAAGAGTTTCCACCTTTGGTGGAATTTTACTGAAATAATGGGTATCAAGAATTTTTGTAGATGAGCCCCTTTGAGGCTTTGTATGGAAAAAAATGTAGCACACCCATCAATTGGAATGATCCAGTGAGAAAGGTGGTTCTTGGAATTGATATGCTGAGGGAAATGGAACAAGAGGTAATTAATATCAGGTAGGAATTGAAGGAATCCCAAGACATGAAAATGAGTTATGCATATCAATAGAGAATGCACAAGGAATTCCAAGTAGGAGAGCTTGTGTATCTCTGCATCATAGCAAGATATAATTCAGTAAGAATGGGGCCTTGTGCCAAGATGGAACAAAGGTTTTGTGGACCATTTTAGATTTCGGAAAGAGTGGGGCCAGTGGCTTATAGGTTATCCTTTCCACCCACAGTGAAAGCACATGATGTTTTCCATATTTATTTGCTTAAAAAGTATGTGCATGATCTATAACTATTTTCCATATTTCCATAACTGGTCAATGCTATAGGAAAAATAGAAACGGTGAGAAATGAAAGAAAATAATTAAACTTAAGATAATTACAAGAAAGGAACACAAACTATTATAACTACAAAAAATTAAAATCACAAAAATTCTATCTAGCAAGGAAAGTAAACACTCTGCTAAAATAAAAGCTTGCAGATAGTAAACCCTAATTCTACAGGAAAGAAGAAATTTCTACAACAATTCAAATAAAGGCATCTATATGGTCTCTCTACTTCTAAATTCCATTTTCATGGTTCCAAGAGCGTTTTAATACATTAAATAAGGTCAAACTCGAGTTGAATGAAAATCTAAGTGATTTTCAAAGGTGAATCACAAAATGCTATAGGTATCCTTGCTTTTCTATAAGAGACAATCTAGTGGGAACATATGATAAATGAAAGTTTGGAAGGAAAAGAAGCTAAGGAAAGGCCACAAAATGATAAGGCACACATGTACAAGTCATCACATTAGTTGTGGTAGGGTTGATCCAACAAGATATAAGGTTGTATTTTTCCTATAGTTGCAATACAAAGGACTACACAAAAACAATAACGAGTGAATGGTGGAAAACAAATAAAGTGAACTAAATGCATAAATAAGAATTTTATTTTGAAAAATTTAACCACTACCAATGTTATCATCTAATGCTCATATAATTTGTAATGGAATATTGTTCAAAAATCACCTAACTAGCCATGCATAAAAGTAATGTTCAAAAACATGTTGTAGAGATAATCAAATACATGAAAAATAATTGTACAAGAAGGAACTTGAGCACTTGGGGTGGGAAATAACCCAAGGAAGCTTAGAACCCTTAATAAAAATCTAGACTAAAGACTAAGATCAAAGGTTACTTCCATTAATTGAAGAATTTCTTCAAACACGGAAAAATTTTCATAGCTTGACCTCTAAACTTCTCTTAATGCTCTATGTTGTTATTTTCCCACTCCTAATTTTTATAAAGGGCTACTCGAGCTCTTTATTTATACAAAATGGGTAGGGGGAAACCTTCTTGAGGGGAGGACTGCTTTCCCTCCAAAATCCTTAAAAGTTGGACCATGTTTCTTGGGTCACCACACAACAATAGGAAGGCGTATTTATTGTCCCTAGCAAAGCAAGTTGGAAGTATTATGTAGCATGGAGCAGGCCCCAGGAATATCTCTGGTTGGATCTTCTCAAAATATGTGCAAAATCCCTTTAATATCCTATGAAATAGTTACACTAGGCACATAAAGCATGAAAAATTTCCTTGATCCTCCTAAGCATTCGTTAAGCTAGGAAAATGTTATTAAGTGCAAAAAGGAAGGTTTAATGTAGCCTTTATGTGCCTAGGAGTGGCTATATGGGCCTTATGTTTTACCTATTTAGGAGTCCCATGATACCCCCTACTAGAAAATTTTCTCACCCTATGGGAAACCTACTCTTCCTTCCCCATTTTATCTTCATCAACATTTCTTTGAAAACCTATTTGAAATTCTATATGAGCTAGATGTGGTTGTGTCCGCTAGGTGGAAACCCGCGTTCTCTTCATTGTACTACCATTCCCTAGACTCCTATTCTTGACTATGATTTTCTTGGATTCCTAGAAATAGAGGTGGAATGAATCAAATCCTAATCCATTGGACTCCAAGCCTATAAATAATCCTCTTATACAAAGGAGTCTTGGCAAGTGCAACTTGTAATCTGCCAGGAGAATGATATTCTCTAATTTTCATGTTGTGGGTTAGTGCTTGTGATCTCTTTTGGAAATATTGTGAGCTTTCCCCTCATAAAAATATTAAAGTGTATTATTTTATCTCTAAATTGGTACTGATGGGTTGCTCCACCAGACAACTTAGAGTAACTCTTTCAAACCAAATTTTGACTGAGGATTAGCCTCTTCAGACTAAGATGGCTCTCTCAATTTATCTAATGATTTGCTCAATTAGGTCTTAAAACAGATGGCTAAATCTGTGAGTGTCTTAGTGTAATTTATTTCAGGTGAAAATGGGATAGATTTTACTACCATTGGACTCATGGAGTCAGTAATAAATAATTATGCATGTGGAAGTTGAGGCTTCTATTGTTTCAATGGAAAAAGATAATACTAAAAATAGAAACTATTCAATAACTTAATGTCAAAAGGAAGTCAGAGCATGAGGGCATGAATTCCGAGTAATTTAACATTAAGAAATTGAGAAAATATATTAAGCAAATATAAGGCATAAAATCATTGCAATAGTCAAATAATCTCAGGTTGAGCAGAAAAAACACCATCACTTTATATTACTGATATTCCAAGATTTACAATTATAGTGGTATCAAAGAAACATTCTCCAACAACCCTTTCTCATTTGATTTCCTGTCTATAAATAGACCTCTTTTTCTTACATAGGATCTGCCCAGATGGTTAGATCATCGAACCATGAATTTGACACCTAATCATAACTAAAAACTATATTTATGGAACATAAAAAGACACCAAGTCTCTAAAGACTTACACTTCTAATAGGACTCTATTTTACATTTATTTCATCCACTTCTCTAGTAGTGGGACAATTACATGGATAAGGATGAGATGCTCAAGTGGCATTCTCCATCACTAAGACATGAATGTACCCCAAGATTTAGGAAACAAAAATCCTATTTTTTAGGAAAATATAAACTTTGTCTTTATGCTGATCTGGATAAGTGGCACATTTTTCAAGTAATGAATCTATGCTGGGATGGCCCACTGTCAGCTTGGATGTTTCGAGGTGGTTTTTTTTCCTTCCACATGCTCTTCAAACCTTCAAAACTCTCAAAAAATACTTCACTGCAAAAACATAGTGACCTTAGGTAGTTTTAGAGAAAAATTTTGTAGCATGTCTACTTCTGCCATTTAACCTCCTTTTATGCCTCCTCTGCTAATCAAGATGTGTTTGTCTGGTCATAATAGATAAATACCATCAATTTCCCTCCTTGTATCTCCATAAAACTTGTTTTTTAAATAAAAACACTCTACAATAATTTCATAGCGAATTTCAGCCCTCAAGTCCGGACCTCGCTACGAAACTGCTTGATTTGGCTAAAAGTGCAAATTTGGCAATTTTCTTAAAAAAATCAGCTTCTAAACCAAAATTTGTGTTACCTACAAGTTGTATACTTAATAAAAAAATATTTTAGATCAACCCCTCAGTCCTTGGGTATTTCATCTTCAGCAATAACAGGTTGTACCTCAGGTTCATCTACCAATCTAATCTTCAACCCTCTTTTCTTCAATTCTTCTTGGATAATGTCCATTTGGTCTTCCAACTTTTTTACCTGCCCTTTGAGATTTTTTTCTCTCAGATTGTAACCACATATTTCTTTTCCTTGTGTTTTTCACCACCTTCCTCAGAGGAAGACTTCTCTTCAGCATCTTCTTGGAATTTGACAAATTTTTATCATACCTGTCCAACTGCTCCATTTCTTTCCCAAAATATTCCATTAGCTGTCTGTCCACCTTGGCCTCTTTTAATTCCAACTTGACTTCAACTACTTCTTCCCTGGCCTATCTTAATTGCTCTTATAAAATTTTCACTTCAGTCTTTTCCTCAACATGTTCTTTTCCTTTCCTTTGTAGAAAGACCTCTTCTGCTGCTGGAGATAGGTCTATGATGTTTTTTGGCTTCTTACCTTCACTAATATTTTCTGCTCTTTTGCTTTCCATGGCATCCTTTGCAAGCTGCGACCTGGTCATTGGATTCCTTGGTTAGAAAATGAAACCAACATCTTCTCCTACAAAATCCAACTTTTTGACAGACTTACCTTTCTGCATTTTCCTTCTATCTCCTTTAATGTCTTCTGCTTGTACAATTGGGGATTCTTTAATGTCTATTTTTTGGAGGATGTCTTCAAGGTTTCCCTTGGCAAGGGTTTGGCTCCTAGTTACCCTCCCACTATTGTGTTTACTAATTCTCTATTTTTGTATTGTAGGTGATGGCTGAGGGATATCAGTCTCTTGTAGAGGTTCAACTTTAATGTCCATTAGTTCCACAGGAGGATGTCCTCCTTCTTCATTAATTTCTTCTATTACAGATGGAGATGAAGTGCTCTTTGGTTTTGAATTTTTTTTTGGTGTCACTGAGTCTACTTCATATCGACTCAAGAAGAGAAAAGAGGCCCAATCTCTGTTTAAACTTTTTAATTCCTCCAGTACTAAAATTTTTATTAGGCCATGGTGAAAAATTGATGTTTCACTACCCTCAGCCTTGGCTTGGACCTTATCTGACATCTTCCCCAAAATTCTAAATAAAAATAAAGGTAGATCAAGTGGTTGCTTACCAAAAAAATGAATAAGGAGTCTGAAATGATAAGAGTAGACCATGTGAAACCTTCCTTCGTAGGTAAAATAATTCTGGACCACCAACAACAGTTTTGCTTAATTTTCTTTCATATAACCCCTGGGGATGCCATTTGTCATGTCAGCTCCTCTATGCTCCTGTTTGAGAAATTCTTCATAGCTTTGCATTCTGAATTTTGTACCTTTGAACCATCCTGACCACCTCTGGGTATTTCTATAGCTTGAGAGATAACATCAGGTGACACTGTGAGATTCAATACACCAATCTTTGAGGCTGTCCCTTTGAAATTTGCTGCGAAGTCTTTGGATATCTGGGCATGAAAACCATGCAACTTCTGACAAAATTGTAGGCAACTAACCTTCCTGAAGGCATCCATCGCACTGGGATCTTCATTCAAAAATTTCAAATCCATAGGCTCGTACCTCACACAATAACCTCCTTTGTTTACTTTCTTCTTCGGGGCATTGCTTCTTTATAATATTGTTGCCTCCTTGCTTGTGAAACCCGCAGAATAAAAAATAGACAAAAACCTATTTTGCGTGGTGAACCAACTCTCCAAAGATGGCACTGAGATGCTTTACATTCAAGATTTTGAATGATGAATGACAAAGAGAAGCTTAGGGGCAAGATTTAAATAGTAGTTCGATAACTTGAAGGAGAAAGATGACACATGTGACCACAAAAGGAAATGATTAGAGAAAATACGATCTTGTATGCTTAGTGATCATGATAACTAATTTGCTGACCTCACCTCTATATTTGGCCTTCGAAAACTTGACATCTCACACTACTTTGTCTTTTCTACAGAAAAACCTAGTTTCGTATCGAAAACAGTTAAATTTCTGACATATCTGCTCCGGAATTGTCAAGCAGTTTCGTAGCGAAATCTGTTGTTTTTCCATTATATTCGATACAAAATAATGAAAAACTGACAAGTAGATTATTTTTTAATTTGAAAGCATGGGAGCGAGAACTAAATGATATGGGATGGATTTGACTAATATGACAAGGCTTAAGGTGGGTTTAGACTTAGGGTAAACCTTACCACATGTGTTTTTTTTATATAAATTTCATGAATTTGACTATGAAAACAACTTGGAACCAAGGTTAATGATATGTAAGACCCTATCAACGAAAATGTTTAAACTAATGAGTGATAACATATTGAAAGGGGAGGATGGCCTCCACTTTCCTTTGCTTGTAAATTTCCACTACTTTAGGATTTTCTGCCATAATTGCATGAGTGGAGGTGAGGATGGATGGGTTTGGTTATTCAACTCTAATCCACAATGCCTCTTTTAGCTCTCCATCAAAGGTCTTCTTTACCTCTTTGGATCTTATCTCCTCATGCCTTAGCCAAGATTCTAGGGCCAATAATTGTGTCTCAAAGATATGGTTTTGGGTCCCATATGGTTAAATATGTGAGAATAAGGTCATGAAGGTAAAATTAAACAACCTTGACTTTGTCTTCTATGCTGCATTGTAAGAAAAAGTCAATGAAGTCCCTAGTCTCCTGTAGAGAGATGGTTCCTTCATGTGCAATCATGTTTATATAAAATTGAAACCATTGTTCTTTCAGGAATAATGAGTAAGCCTTTGAAGGTTGTCTGCAATTGATTGCCTCTAAAGAGAGGTGTGCAATGGTGCCAAAAGTTGTTTCCAAGGTTGCAACATGAGTGTTCCTTGTTTGTAACAATCATTTTTTCCATTGTATTGGATTTTCAGCTACTTGTTTTCTTTCTCAAGTTGTTCCCTCGTGTTTGCTTCATCCAACCTTAGGATGGCATTTCTTCTCTCATTCTCTTCATCTCATCCCCCATTATGGAAATATTAGCTATAAATTTGGATTGGGTGATCCTATTTCATTGGTGAGTCTCTACTTTTTCTTACTTCACCTTGAGTAATAATTGTGGTACTAGGTGTTCAAGAAGCACTTTTACTAATGTTCCAACAACAGGCCTAGAGAAAAAGGAAGAAGGTCACATTGGGGTTGGTTACCTAACTGCTCTTTAAATTTCTTGTAATTTTGCAGGTTGTTCCTATAGTAGGACAACCTGTTATTTTAGGTGGGAAAATTGTACCCATGGATAGGTAGCCTACTCTTGTGATTGTATTTTATGCCCTATTTCCTAAATAGGTGCTTTAATTTCTTTTATTTGTACTTATGGTGCCTATAATTTTTCATTCTTTGCATCCTAAGCCCTTATTTTTATGGACTAGGGGAATCCTCAATAGCGATAGGGGTATGAGGAGGCTTTGGCTTGCCACTATATCATATCTTTGTGCTTTCCTCCTAGTGTAAACAATGTGTTGAGTATATTTACTTGTATTTGGATTTGTGGGAGTGTTGGGTCTTGCTAATGTGGTTGCAATATCCTTCTCTTCTTCTTCTCTTTGTTCTACAATTCTAACCATTTCCTTCTCTTCTTCTTCCCTTTGTTCTAAAATGCTAACCACTGTCTTCTCTTTCCTCTTCTTAGTTGAACTCTTTTGGGGATTTTGTGTTGGGAATCATGATTGTCGTTAGACCAAAACCCACAGTCAACGATTGCATCACTAGAGATAAGGATCCACGAGAGGTGATTAGTATGTTTCAAAAAACACATGGGAAGTGTTGGTTGATCAAATATCCAACAATCTCTGCATGAACTCAAGTCGGGTGTGTATCAAACTCGTGACCTGCACCCTGATACTACTTGTTGGGAATCATGGTTTCCGTTAGACCAAAACCTGCAGGTGTTAATCAACGATTGCATCGCTAGAGATAAGGATCCATTAGAGGTGGTTAGTCCATGTTTTGAAAAACATAGGGAGTGTTTGGTTTATCCAATGTCGAACAATATCCCCCCCAACATGAGTCGGGTGTGTATCAAACTCATGAACTACGATCTGATGCCACTTGTTGGGAATCACAATTGTCATTATAAGAAAACCTGTAGGTCTTAGTAAATGATTGTATCACCAGAGACAAGGATCCACAAGAGGCGGTTAGTCCATGTCATCAAACACATAGGGAACATTGGTTTATACAATTTCCAAAATTTTGAAACTATTCCCGGGCCTCTAAGAAGGCATGTATATCCATATCCACAAAGTCCATCCAAGGAATGGGATGCTAAATTTTTTCTAATGCATCTATTACTAACAATATAATCAGTTCATGATGGACCAAGTAATTCTACTTACCCTCCTTGACCTTGGTATTCATCTACTTAAGGGATTATAGGAGGAAGTATGGGATGCTTAACTATTCATGAGTTAACAGATCAACTTGAAATATCAACTGGAAAAGGAGTCTATTTTGGTAAGCATACACTATGCTTAGCCTTACCTCAAAAGAAATGTATTTGAGAACATGATAGGCTATCTCATCCCAAAGGCAAAATTTCCCTTTTGATCCCATTATTATCCTTATATAACTATTCATTAAGGAGAAATATTCCTCTCTTAACATTGATAGCTTCATGTCTTTCTTATTTAATCTAATGTGCCCCCTTTGGAAGAGTGGTGACCCTACTAATTAATTTTTCCTCAACATATATAACCATCCCTTTGACTATAGTGATTAATTATTGGCCTTGAGGGTGTTGCAAGTTCATAGAAAATTATAAGGCAACTTCAACATCATACCATGTGAAATTTTCAAAGAAGCCCAACCAGTGACAAATTTCTAGGATGGTCATAACTTCAAGATTTTCACATATCCTAGTGGTATCGGTGTTGATATATCATCATTGTTTTCATTTATGGCCCAAGAAAAAAGAAACAAATCTCTACCTATGAGAAGGATTGTTGAGTTTCCTGATTAGTTGTATTATTGGTATTCATATAAGTTAATATATTTAGTTAGTTTTGTTAGTTTACTTTACATCACATTATATCTATTCATAATTGGCATCACAATTACATAATATGTAGGATGCTCAAACTTATCCAATTTTCCAAACAAATACTAAATATCTAGCTTTTGGGTATGGTTATTAGACCTATTAGGATTGTGAGAAAAAAAATTGTTATATTCTCTATATGCTGCAACGCAAACACGACCAAGATTAAACTATATTAATGTTAATTCATGTTTCACAAAATAATAAATATTTATCATTATTTGGTTATCTGGAATACACCAATTAATGTTGGATTGACATGGGTCTATGTTTTCTTGTGTGGATTTTCGTAGGAGCTATGAGAGAAAGTTTTTAGAAGTTTTGCAACATATTGGACTTATACAAGATGGAAGATTTGTGATCAGTATTGTTTGAGTTGAGGCATGATAAAATTGAAAATATTTATAAGGAAACTATTTGTTGCGGGCTTAATTCTAGCACAAAGGTTTTCATTTAACTTCCACTGTATGAGGATGATAGTGGGAATGACCAATATGTCAGGTAACCTTCCAAGAGTACAGAATGAAAAATTTCATCCACCAACAATGAGGGCATATGCGACCAGATTGTAGTAAAATTCTCAACACACTAATGTTGGAAGTAAATTGAAAATAAAAGATAGTAAATATAGTGGTATGGCACTCGAGTAATGTTTATTAAAGACGACCTTATAAATGAGGGTAAAATAATTTGGAATGTTAAAAAAATGAGACAATAAAGGAAAATCAATGGTTCGAGGTTTCATGTGAGACTTTGGCACAAATGTTGGTAAATATGATGGATTGTTCCTTTAAACCAACATAGCCATTTCGTGTTGGTACATGTGGAGAGGAATTCTTGGTGAGATTTTATAAAGGACCGCCCTTTTGATTTAATACATCACACAAAGGTCATTCAAATTATGTGAACCACATAAAGTTCAATCCAAATGGAAACAAGTTTGTTACTTTTGGTTCAAGGAGTACTTTTTGATGGGGAGACACTGATCTGTGTTTATTATTGGTATTGTTAATTAGGTGTGATAATTTGAAACTTGTATTAAAAATATGATAGTTGTTGTCAATAATATGGATTATCATAAACATGGGTTAGCTTAATTCCAAATCATAAACTAATCAAGTGTTCAATGTAAAAGCTCAAAAATTAAAGTGCTCAGAATTGATTGGAAATTGAATGATAATGAAGAGCGCGTCGGTAGGAATCCAACGCAATTCCTTTCGTAAAAAACAGAATCTGGATGAAAAAGATAGATCCTGTTGTTCGTTTTCATAAATAACTAAAAAATTTGTAGAACAGGACAGAATGGTGACATGGCAACCCAGTAAGTAGAATAGGAATATTCTGTCATTTTTTCCCAGTGACACTGTGACAAGTGTCATTGCAAGATTCGCTGGAGAGGTTTGAAGGTGATTTTTTTTTTTTTTTTTAATTTGCTCGTAAGGTCAATTTTTTATTTTTTATTTTTTATTTTTTATGGCGACATTCCAACTAAAGTCTGACACATGGTGCGACCAAGGGCTGCCACATGCCCCCTCTGGTGGACCAAGGTTTGGAGGAATTCATATGCAATGATGCAAATCTGAATTTCCAGATGTCTCAAAGGTTGGCCAAATATGTTATATAGTCCAAACTATAGGATTATATGGGCGCATTTTAATACATGCCAAAGTTTTAATTGTTATTCAAATTCCAAAGTGTGAATCCATATTCAAGTTAGAATTATTATTACAGTCATATTTTTTTTATATTACAAAGTTCGGATGGGTATATATATTTTTGCGCAAAACTTTATACAGTGTTGGGCAGAGATCGGGGCTCGACCCCATGACCTCCCCCACACTACTCTCCACCTTTACCAATAATACACCACCAAATTTATTAATAGACATTTCATTCGGCTTATATTTGAAGTGAAGTGGTCTGATTGGTGGGCGCTTGGAGGAGGCCAGCCCCGCGGGCCAACCCCCTCACCACATGACCATCTGCTATGACCAGGAGCAGAGCAGAGTTAATAATGCGCAGGATTAAGGCTCTTAAATGGGTCTTATTAACCCATAAACAAATGATAAACATGCTTATCATATCATTAATCCAGATTTGTGATAAACATGCTTATAATGCCTAATCCACACTTATCCCATTTAAAACTCGCTTAATTTAATTAAACTCATAGCTTAATTCGGCGAAATTTTCGGCAGAGCCACCAAATTCAGAGTTGCCCCCAAATTTGACGGCCCTAACTGGTGTCTTCTCCAGTTTTGGAGGCAGTTTATTAGTAAAAACTATTTGTTCGAAATACTGAGAGGGGGGGGGGTGAATCAATATTCCTTTCAATTAGTATTATTATTAATATTTCAGAGCATTAGTTAATCTTCAATTATTACCAGTGTTTGTAAAATGATAACAGTAAACAAAAGGAACAAAACTGCACACAGTTTTGAAGGTGGAAACCCTCTCCGGGACAAAAACCACCTGAATGCTTTTCTAATAATTCTTTAATATTCAACTCCAATTGAAAATAAAGCTCCAAATTCCTAGAATCTAGAAAATCATTCTTCTCCAGCTCCCACTGGATAGATGCTCCAATGCCCGAGATTCTTCAGTAGTCAACTTAACGGATGTGCCAACACCCAATGAGCTACAAATCACCCTAGCGCCACCCTACCACCTTGAAGTTTTCACAGCCTTGAACCTGTTGGTGACTTCATGCACCAACATAGCACCAGCCTACCACCCTATAGAAGAATAAAAGAATAATAGACTCCCGTACCAGGGAAAATGGTCCACTTTACAATGATATAGAATGATGTAGAAGAATAAGAAACACTAGAACATAACCCCAACTCTGAAACAACCACCTAATGATGATCCTAGACCTCCCGAAACTGCCTCTTCAACTCTTGGAAGATAGACACTTGTACAATTTTTATAATGATGCATTTACAATGACTTATTACAATGATACCTTTATAATGACTGTATGCAGTGTGTTGGGCCGTAATTAAGGTATGTTTTCACCCTATGATTACTTCGAATTATGATACATTTTTAGGTATTCTTCCTCATCCTAACAATAAAGAGAAAGAAGATTTATGAAAATCAGGACAATTGGGCTAACGACAAAAGGAACATTTTATAACAGGAATTTGACTTATTATATCTCTGTGTAACAGGAAAGCAGAGAAACCAAACCGAAAATTAATGAAAGACGACTGACAGATAGAGACTCATGGAATCTCAGTAAATCCCAGAAACTGATAGAAGGTAGAAAGACAGATCCAAGCTTGAGAACCCAAACGACAGCCACGCATAGCAGGCTGTCGTTTGGAAAATACCGTCCCATTACGTAAAAACACCTTCAAAAAGGACCAAGGATAGGGGAGTCGAATAGGATTTTCCTTCTGTAATCAACGTATCGGGACATAACTGTTCAATTGTATCCCTGTATTATCCTTCAATTTAATAAAGAATTTTGATGTTTTGAACAATCATCTTTTGAGTTTTTCATTGCGTTAGAACTTCTGCTGGTTTGGGCCCAGCCCCTGGGAGTTTCCTCGTTGATTTCCATGCTGTGCGTTAGTTACATAATTGATGTCCGGTTATTTGATGTAGTTTGTGAATTACCTTTCCACTTGATAAAATAGAAACGCATGAGGTTACAGTTTCTCTTTCATCAGAATAGTTTGGTATTCATGCTTTCTGGTTTATAGTAATGCTTTCTCGTTGTTAGATGATTTCATTTCGCTTTATGGATCTTAGAGTAATTTCTGTTCAATGTTATCTACTTCTAAGAATTAGATCATTCCCTCACCACAATAAGGCATCCAATTGTTGATTAATTGCAGAAAGATGTCAATTAGTTAGTTTGCATAAGAGAATTCCATTGCAAAAATTATATAAGTGAGTGTTGTTCAATTCATTTAGGTTGCTGTTCAATTCATTCAGATTGCTGTTCAATTCATTATTATGCTTTTCAATCCTAGGTTTCTCCCCTTCTGAGCTAGATAGAGTAATTAACGGCATTTCACTTCCCTTTGAGATGATTGAACTTCGAGAATTAGATAATCCTTTTCATAAGCACTATAGAGTAACTATCGTTTGATCTCACTTGCATATATTGTGCCTTAACCCTTGAAATAAGAAGACTTGCCTTGGGTTGACAAATGAATGAGGAGCTTAGAGGTTGCTTATAATAAGCCACCTTTGTGAACTGAAATTTTTGGCACTGTTGTCGGGGAGAGTGTTAAGAATGATATCCTTTATTCATATTTCTCCATTGCTGTGAAGAATTGGGTCTTAAAAATGAGAGGTAAGAACCTGCGTACCGGCAAGAAAAATGCTTGCTCCCTAGCCCGCTTCTTAGCAAATTGTGCAAATATTGGTAGAATAGGTGCTCTTGTTTTATGAATAGGAAGAAAATTATAGAAAAAAATCGAAATCATTTGCAAAAATCCCCAAAACCCAAGGGACCGCTGATCCTTGGAAGAACAACCTATATAGATGAAATCATTAAGAAAGTTGAATCCCAGGCATCTGTAGGACCTAAAATCATTCCCACTCAAAGTCCTACTACTCTCCCTCAAGCATTAGCCTCACCGTCTGTAGCCTACACCGAGATTCACAATGAGACAAAAGGATCTAAACTAAGCCTTCAAAATCCCGATCATATAGGTATTGACCCTTCGAGAGAGGGAGGTTCTTGTAACTTACAGGAAGGGGAAGGAGAAACTAGCAGTGTAATACAAACATAAGATTTAGAGCCCAAATCCCCTAAAGGAGTGATTGAGACAGAAATACTCGGTATCCTAGATCAGGGAAGTGTTGTAAAGTTTCCTCCGCACTCACCTCCCAATCCCCCCAGGATTACTCCTCTAGAACAAGAAATTCCTGAATATTACTGACACATATTTAATCAAATGGAAAATAATCAAAACTAGAATCAGAGGCAGACATCAAAATTGGAGTACCCCATTGTTGATCATGCTGCAAATGCCCCTATGAAAGCCATTCCCTTACAAAACATCCCCAACTTCCATGGATTGACCACGGAAGATCCAGATGCATTCCTATTTGAATTCAATGTCCTATGTAGGGGGTATGACTATACCATCAACCCTCAGAAACTGAAACTATTTCCCTCTACTTTAAAGGGAACATCATTATGCTAGTTTATGGGACTAGGTGGGGGAACCATCAATAACTGGGACCAAATGAAGAACATTTTTCTTAATAAATATCAAGACTATTGCTAGACTTGAGATCTAAAAAATGAAATATTCAATATGTCTGCAAGGGACAATTGAACATTGGAAGAATACATAGAAATATTTCAATGCAATTTACAAAGGTCTCCATATACCACGTTATCCAAAGACATCTTAAAAGCTACAATGATTAAGGGAATGAAAGAAGAGTGGGTTGAAACACTTAACGTAATAGGAAAAGGGGAAATTTCCCAGGAAGAATATGATGAAATTATTTCCCTGTGTATTAGGTGCTCCTGGAGTAGTACGCGTAATAAGCCAAGTGAACGTGACTCAATAAAAAAAGACCTTAAGCAATCTGGTGGCAACGTAACTAGAGTAGAGTTTGGTAATCTCTTGGAAAATTTTAAAACTAACATTTTGGGTACTATGACAACACATCTTGATGTCTTACAAGCCAAGCAGAAGCAAGCTATAGCAGAGAAAAACTTGGCCTTCTTTTGCCCACTCTGTAGGAAGAAACATAGCCAAAGGGAATGCCCCTTAGACATGGTTCAGACATGTGCCATCTGCACTAAGGACCATACCACGGATCAGTGCCCCTCACTCCTGGGACCGCAAATAGTTTACAGGGAAGCAGAGGAAGAGATAGAACCAGTCTACCTAATGAATAATCGTCGACAATGGCAATCACGACCAGGTATGCTTCAAGACCCACCTCAGTTCTTTCCTTCTTCGCAGTTTAACCAGCAAAACTGTCTACAGTAGCTTGGCAGAATAAAAACCCTTTTTTACTTGGCCGAACCAGTCATTTCCTATACCACCCTAGCTAACACAACCCTCGTCAGGGAATAATTGGCTAAGTTTTCCCTGTTCTCCTCCTTATTGGAAAAACACTCCATATTAAGCCCAGTGGCCAACATCCCCTTCTCAAACCACTAATTAGCCTCAGAATTGGCAGCGACCCCTGGGAATGACCAACCTACCAATGGGAACAGGAGTCCAAATCAAACTACACTTCCAGCACCATACCCGGTCCAGCACAACCCTCAGCCTATCATACGTCCTCAATTACCAACTCAACCCAACCCTAATCCCAATAACAGACCGGTTCAACTAATTCAGATTATGGAAGATCCAAACCCTGACAATAAACTAAGGCAATGCAATGAACTAAGGCTGAGATCAGGACATACTATCTCACCAGCAGAATTCATGACCTCACCTCAACCCAAACCTGGGACTTCAATGGAACCTATCCAAGCAAATATAATAGAAACAGAGGTAGGACAAGAGAAGGAAATGATTGACCAAGGGAGGCCTGAAGAGCTTAGAGTGTCTTCACCCCCATTCCCTGAAAGGTTAACTCTGCCTAGACCAATAGTATCTCCATATTTTGACATCCTGGGGGAGTTAAGAAACCTTTGTATCAAAATTCATCTTCTCTAGGCCATACAAGACATTCCCATCTACACAAAAACAATTAAAGAACTGTGTGGGAAAAATCAAGTAAAAAAAAAAAGGCTGTGCCCACCGTTCATGTGGTAGGAATGTTATCTGACTTATTACTAGGTAAGGAACCACCTGTAAAATACGAAGACCCAGGAAATCCCATAGTAACTGTGCAGATCTCTGGACACTCCTTTCCAAACACATTGGTCGACTTAGGGGCGGCCATTAACACCCTAACTATGGGAACCTCCAAAAAGCTAGGCATATCAGCTTTAGAACCCACGACTACGCTGCTGGAGCTTTCTGACAGGTCTGTGATTAGACCAGAAGGAATAGTACAGGAAACCTTGGTCTCCGTAGACTTATGGGAGTATCCAGCCAATTTCTTAGTTATTAATCCAAAGAACAGGATGGACAGGCACCCATTGATTCTGGGTCGACCTTGGCTGGCGACAATTGATGCTTACATAGGCTGTCGAACATGCAGCATGACCATCAATAGAGGATATTCCATAAAAAATATCATCATTTATCCACCTGCCAAACCAAGCTTACCCACGGTAAAAATTCACAAACATCCATATGCATATTGGGAGCAAAAAATTCGTCCACCTCTGACATTAGTGGAATCTCTTGAATTTAAATATCAAACCGAAGACGATGTAATAAATAATTTTATGAGTCACCCCCCCCAACCTCTGAAAATATAAAATGCCAAATGTTGAAAGCAGTCCTTGAAGATGAAATTCAAGAGGACCCTTTGACAGACCTTGAGGGTCAATATATTCCCGCAACCGCTGTACGTAACAACATACCCATTGAGATTGAGCTAGGGAAGATCCTGAATATCAATGGAAATTTGGATAGTAACCAAAAGAAAAGACTCATAAAAGTTCTAGAGAAGCATAAAGGGGAAATTTCTTGGGACTAACCAGACATGAAAGGCTTAGACCCCCAACTTTGCACCCATCACATTTATACTAATAAGGAAGCTCGACCCATTAGACAAGCTCAGCGAAGGCTGAACCCACACTTAAAATATGTTGTAAGAGATGAGCTACAAAAACTGTTGGATGTAAATTTCATTTATCCTATTTCAGACAGCAAATGGGTCTCCCCTCTGGTATTCATCCCTAAGAAGAATGGGAGATGAAGAATCTGTGTGGATTACAGAGAACTGAATAAAGAAAAATAGAAAGACCACTTTCCCCTCCCTTTCATTGACCAGGTCCTTGACACATTGGAAAGGAAACGGTTCTTCTCCTTTCTTGATGGGTTCAGTGGTTACAATCAAATCCAGATAGCTCCTGAAGACCAGGATAAGACAACATTTACCTACCCATGGGGTACTTTTTCTTACAGAGTTTTACCATTTTTTCTATGTAATGCCCCAACAACATTTAAAAGAGCCATAATCAACATTTTTTCTGACTTAATAAATGAGGGACTTGAAATATATATGGATGACTTCACACCATATGGTGAGGACTTTGATCAAGCATTAGAAACGCTATAAAAGGTGTTGGAGCGATGTATTGCTACTAGGTTATGTTTAAGCAATGAAAAATGTCACATGATGATGACCGAGGGAGTAATCCTAGGTCACTACATCTTTGCAGCTGGAATACAGGTAGACCGAGCAAAAATAGAGGTAATCCTTCTATTAACCACACCTTGTACATAGACGGAGGTACGCAATTTTTTGGGATATGCAGGATATTATCGCAGATTTATAAATAATTTCTCACAAATAGCTACACCTTTGTATGCATTAACTGGAAATGTTGAATTCCACTGGACTAATAAATGTGACACCGCTTTTGCAGATTTAAAGAAACTAGTCTCGACAACACCAATTCTATGAGGGTCTAACTGGAAAGCGCCTTTTCACATCTCTTCATGTGCATCCGACACAGCAATAGGGGCAGTTATTAGCCAAGAAGAAGACAAAAAACCCTATGCTATTTATTATATCAGCAAAAACATCACTCCTGCCGAATTAAATTATACAGTGATTGAAAAGGAGTTCCTGGCTATCATTTATGCTATTAAAAAAATTAGACATTATATAACTGGCTATCAAGTATTCCTGTATACTGATCACTCTGCCATTAGATATTTAGCTAACAAACCAATCACGAATGGGAGAATAACTCGTTGGTGGCTGCTACTGCAGGAATTCAATATAACTATCAAGGACCGTCCAGGAAAGGAAAACGTGGTCACAGACTTCCTATCCAGGGTTCCAAATATAGACAATACGCTAGCAGTTGATGATCAGTTTCCTGACGAACATTTGTTTGGAGTGGCAGTAAAAATGCCATGGTATGTCGACGTGGCAAATTACTTGGTAGTGGGAAAGTTTCCCAGACACTTAACATCGAGAGAACCGAAACTGATTGTACAGTGCAACACAAGGTTCCTTGGATCGGTGGATACCTCTTCCATACGGGGGCCGACATGCACATATGCAGATGCATCAGGGAGGAAGAGATCTATGACATCCTATGGGCCTGTCATGATGAACCTTGTGGTGGCCATTTTGCAGATCGCAGAACGGGGCAAAAAGTGTTACAATTAGGCTAATATTGGCCTATGATTTCAAAGACGCGAAAGAATATGTCCAAGTTTGTGATAGCTGCCAAAGAATGGGCCGCCCAGGCCAAGCAGATGAAATGCCACTGCAACCACAATTGGTGATAGAACCGTTCGAGCGGTGGGCACTAGATTTCGTTTGGCCATTCAACCCACCATCAATTCAGAAAATCTACATATTGTTTGCCACTGATTATGTAACGAAATGGGTAGAAGTAGTGGCCTTATCAAGATCCATGGAGGAATCTGTGATTAATTTCCTTTTCGAGCTGTTCGTGCGATATGGTTTTCCACGGGAAGTGATAACCAATGGGGGGGCACAATTCGTGGGTAATAAAATTACAACCACCCTAAAAAATCACCATATCACCCATAGAGTTACGTCTCCTTACCACCCACAGGAAAACGGGTAGGTCGAAGCATCAACAAAGTTTTGGAGGCAATTCTTACCAAAACTGTATCAACACATCACCGGGACTGGGCCACTAGACTACTAGAAGCCTTATGGGCTTATCGCACAACCTGGCGAAACACCACGGGATACTCCCCATATCATCTAGTATTTGGGAGAGAGCCTATTTTCCCCATTGAGTTCAGAATCAAAACTCTAAGAATAGCCCAAGAAGTAGGGTTGGACTTAACAGAAGCCCAGGTTAGAAGACTCCAACAAATAAATGAGCTAGATGAAATGCGGCTACTGGCTTTGCAGCGCACAATGATCATTCAATAACAACGAGCTAAGTGGCATGAAAACCTTATTAAGAAGAAGATATTTCAAAAAGGAGATTGGGCACTCCTCTATGACTCTAGATTCCAAGATTTTCCTGGAAAATTACAAACAAGGTGGCTCGGTCCATATGAAATTCAAGAAGTACACAACAATGATACACTCACCTTGACCACCATAGACGGGTCTGGTTCTACATTTCAAGTGAATGGGCACAAAGTGCGCCTATATTGCAAACCTCTCAAAAAGGAGTGTTTTTTCCAGCAGGTACGAAATGATCTTACCATCCAAGTTGTGGCTGGAGGGGGTGATAACCCCATAACCTCAAGTACATGAGAGTTTGATACCATCATTTGTAAATAATGTATATAATTTCTTTACAATTCCTAGTTCTTATTTTGTTGTACATCCCTCATGCTCGAGAGTGTATTCTTTTCCACTTTCATTTTTTTCTTTTGCTGTTCAAATTCTTTGAACGGTTGTGTTGTAACCTTTACAACACCCTCCAAAAATTCACCTTTTTAAATTTTTTGAGCCCCCTGAGCATTGAAAAGCTAAGTCAAAATCTAAGGTTCAAGTATTTTTCAGGAAAATCCTTAAGTCGTTGAGTCGCAGTTTAGGTATTTTTCCAAATTTACGACCTAGCGACCTTGCGACCTATCGGGTAGCCAGGTCGCTAGGTCGCAACTCTCACTCGTTTCTCAAAATCACGACCTAGCGACCTTGCGACCCTGCGAACCTCCCAGGTCGCAAGGTCGCAAGGTCGCACATCTCACAAGAATGGGATATTTGCGACCCAACGACCTCATTTATTGCTCACACACGCGACCCCTTTATAAATAGAGGGGTCGCCAGGTCGCATTTCACCCACACGATGGAGAGCAAAAAACCCTTCTGATAAGCCAAATGGAGTGCGATTTTCTCGGGTAAGTTGCCTTTTCCTCCTGATGTTTCCATTTTTTTTTCTTTGTTTCCCTTGTCCTCTAATCAAAGCCCTTTAAAGCCACCCAACATCTCCCATTCTGTGATCCTTTTGAAGCTTGAGCCCTTTTTAATGATCCAAAACCTGTCACTCCAAACACAAACTTGTAGATGGAGCCAACCAGCCACTCATGTGTTTGTCCTTTTTCCCTCATGACCTCTTCATTTTCATTTTGGGTTTTCCTCACCTAGTCCTAGTGTTGTTTATGTTAAAATGGAACGAAAGTGCTGCGCCACCAACGAATCTTCTGCTCAACCCTAACACGACCTCCAAACCTGTGACCTTGTGACCCCTGGTCGGTGAGTCACACCTCATTTAAAACTTGGTGTTTGCAACCTTGCGACTCAGTGACCCAGTGACCCGGTCGCAAGTCTCTAGGTCGCAAGGTCGCACTCTTCGAGAAGTTTGAGCCTCTTGCGACTCAGCGACCCAGCAAACTGATAGCAAGTCGCTAGGTCGGAAGGTCACACTCTTCAAGAAGTTTGAGCCTCTGCGACTCACCGACCCAGTGACCCGGTCGCAAGTCGCTAGGTTTCCTTTCCTATCCTCAGTTGGGAAAAGTTAAAAAATATGTACCTAGGATTTTACTATTATGGCATCTATCTTATCCTGGGACTGTTTTATGAACATGCTAGGTGATTTCGAAGTAGAGTTAGAGTGCGTCTCCATCTCTTCAGACTTAAGTGACATGGGACCTCCGGCAGTTCACAAGAAAAATAAGAGGCCATAGATAGAAGACATAGAAATGGAAATACCAATGTCTCCTTCCCCGATCTATGGGGACACCGCATGTACATTTTCCAAAGGAGACAATATGAGTTGGTATCAAGTATACCAAGAATTCGCATGACCAGAATTCCCAGAGGACCTCCCTGATCAGCAAATATATGTACAGGTTAAAAGGTCGAAGCTTCACTATGCAGGTGCTCACTCTGCTATATTCCCATGCGCAGAAGTCATTTAATGGATCATACAGAATATCGACCCCAAGAAGTGGGTAATTTGAGACTATGAGGGTAAAGCTTTTGCCACTCTAAAGGGCTCGGATGTGGAGTTTTATTATGTGCTGCTGGAACGAGAATAGACTTTCACAGAAGAATGGGCCACCACCCATGCAGTTTCCATAGCAGATACCCTGAGAAGATGGTGGGAGGAACCCAAAAAGTTCAAGATCAAGAAGGATCAGGAGTATCCAGTGGCGGGCCTCAGAAAGGTATATAAGCTAGTGGAAGCTATGCTTTGTAGGATATACGGTCATCCCGATGCCACCACTTTCAGTGGCACTTGGGTATCCATGATGAGCTATGTCACTGTGTATGGCACTTGTTTCAATTGGGCTAGCATGATAGTGGCATCTCTCAAGACAAACATATTCGTGGCACTAGCACCAGAGGAGGGATATTCGCCTGAATTTTACATGGCTTCCTACCTATTGGATGTAGTTTGTTCTCGGTGCCACTTTGAGGGATGGGCGCACAACTGGGACCCAAAGCAGGCACACCCAATTCACATAGAAGTGCAGGTATTCTGGGACTCCAAGTACAGGCAAGATATAGAGTCAATCTCGCAACTTTTCATCCCTGTGCTCTACAGGAAATTGTTTGGTTAGGATTACCCATGCATGTCCTGGCGAGCCATGGAGAAATTAGTCAAGGTGGCACATTGGTTTCCACTCGAAGATTATACATTTATTCGAGTCTTTGGTTCATTCAATACTCCCCATGCTCTGCCCCGATTCGTTATGGACAAGATGCTTCTTCAGGAAGTATGTTATCAGATGACTTCCGGTTTCTCAAAGGTCCTGACTAAAGGTAAGAAAAAGCCATGGCCTACACTGCCACTCACCATTGGTGCCTACACGGTCAAGGATTTTAGGGAGGTAGAGGCAGAAGAGGAACAAATGAAAGGTTTCTACCTAGGGCCTTTGGATCATCGAACATATGATGCTAAAAGGATAGTCCCTGGCCACTGCAAACGGGCCAAGTTCAAATGGAGCTACCAACATATTGAACGCCCATATGAAGGTGAGAAAAGGAACTGGTATAATGAAGATAGGGAAATTTCCTCGGGAGCATGGTCCGATCAGGAAGACCCCGATAATCATACTTTGGAAGAAAGAGCCCGCGAGCTGGGAGGCGCCTCTTCTTCCTAGGCCAAGAAGCCTCGAACCAGCACGGGACACAACTCTACCACCCAACAGAAAGAACAAGAAGCAAAAGCTCAGCTGGAAGCTGAAAAGAAGGAAAAATAAGATGAAGATAAGCATAGGAAAAATCTGAAAGTAGAACAGAGAAAGAAACAGGTGGAGGATGCCCGGAAAAGGAAGGAAAAATAGGAAGCAAAGGCAGAAGCGGAATGACAGCTCAAGAAAGAATTGGATTAGGTGGAGGCTGAATGCAAGAAAAAGGAAGAATAGGAAGCAGAAGTAGAAGTAAAGCACAGGAAGAAAGCAGAATATGACAAGGCAGAGGCGGAGCAGCTTCGAAAAAGGGAAGAATAATGAAAGAGAAAATAAGAGGAGGATCAAAGATCAAAAGACACCGAAACACCTCCTCCAGTAACAGGAGTACAAACTGAGCTGTAGCCCATCGAAGTACCTGTAATTAATACACATTTTACACTCTTCTACACAAGCTCCTCCGAAGGACAGGAAGAGGAGGTGTTCAACCTAACAAGACTCACTTACGATCAATTCACCTTCAAAATCCGACAGGAAAAAAGGAGATGTCTAGCACAGAACCCTTCCGCCCCACTCACAGCCACAGTAGAAAAGGATATAGTCCTAGACACTAGGACCAACCCAGTGATGATAGCAGAGTCCTGCACTTCTTTTTCCACAGGAGTAGAGAAATACTTTCCCTACAAAATAGGCTGCAGGACTCTGAACAAAGGGAAGCAAGGGCGGAGAAAGAAAAGAGAGCATTAAGGGAAGAAATCCAACAGCTCTGAGACAAAAATACTCTTATTAACTAAGTACCGCTCACCATCCAAAGAGAGTTGGCGACGCTAGAGATCACCATGAGGTAGGTTTACGGGGAGATGTTCACTATAAAAAAAACAGTCACACCCCTACTAAGAGCCTAAGAAGAGAAAAAAAAAGGAATGAGTAATTGAAAGAGGCCTCCGCCGCTTTGGACAGAATGATAGAATGGACAGGCAGGTACCCACAGGCTCTGGAAAACTTTCCCAAGAAAGAATGGATTCACACCCAGGATGCCAAGGTCCAATTCCGTATCAAGATGAAATCCAAGGAAAAGTTATTTAAAGATATAGAAAAGGTAATGAACGCATACGAGCATTTGATCAGTGGCATCAACTCAATGCATGAACTACACCACATTCCATCTCTGGGTGCACTAAGCGAGGAGAAGACGTGGGGACAGATAGATCAGGAGATTCAAGCATTTCTACAACCTATCAGACAAGCCGCTACTACTCCTGATCTTACCGCATCGCAAGAGAACTTGGTTAAGTTTGTCATTACACCAGTTTGGATCTACACTAAATTGACTTCTTTAGCCAACCAAGTCACACTTAAGAGAGAGAGTCTGATTCCGAATGCCTTAGAGTGCTTCCACCGGTTAAGGGAAGAAGCTCCTCTAATCTCCCCAGTCCCTGCATATTATCAGACATGGAAGAATTTCCTCAAGGAGAAAAAAGTTGATGCCCCCGACCTCGCAATCACGTGCACACTCCCATGATTAGATTGTAGGAGGTCGTAGGTCGCACTATCCAACTGGGTCGTAGGTCACACTGTCCAACTAGTCGCAGGTCGCACTGTCCAACTGGGTCACAGGTCGCACTGTCCAACTGGGTTGCAGGTCGCATCCTCCATTCAAGTTGCAAGGTAGCCCAACAGTTAGGAAGGAAGAAAGTTAGGAAGCCCAAAGGGCAAGTTTTGGCCTATGAAAACTTCCTTCGGGAAAATTGTAAGGACCTTTTGTTTGGGACTCAAAGAGATATAGAGCATTGTATAGAAGGACTACAGACTTTTGAGTATGAATACAAGCATTTGTTAAACTCCATTTTTGGACTTGATGTTGGTGAATGTGTGAACACTATGAGTATTCTGTTTTTAAGTTTCTAACATCTTTTGATTAATGAAACTGTGTCTCCAATTACATCATTTGTGCATTACAACTTTCTAAACATGTGTTAATGATGCTAAGTTTATTTCACTTTCTCAATTAATGTTAATAACTTTGTTTACTGACATTTATATTATCATCAAAACCATTTAAGGAAGTGAAGGGTGTTCTGCCATAAAGAATTGTTTCTTCTGTGGTTAGAACAACGTACAAGCATGACCCTAATGACATGCTGTTGACAACATTTCCTTTGGCCCCATGCTTTATAATTCAGCCTGCTACGGATAGTGTTGTATGTTCATTTAATTTATCAATCATGTGTCTTGTATCATCTGAATAAGCGTGTGTCCGCAGGTTTCCATATTCCTATTGAGACCCAAGTAAAGGAGGATTAAGCGGTAGCTCGACCCACACCTCGGACGGGATCCCTATTCCAAACGGTTTAGAGTCTAGTTGGGAATTTTTACCGGGGAGATCCCTTGCTGTTGGCCGAATAGTTTTTCCTGTCAACAGGCTGTTATTCAATCCAATTGAACAACTACTATTCAATTGGATTGAACAACCATGCTTTTCGCGTTTTTTCTGTTTGCTGTTCAAACTCTTTGAACGACTACTGTTCAATCCAATTGAAAAAATGCTATTCAATCGGATTGAACAACCATTTTTTTGTGTTTTTATTTTTCCTTTCCATTCCAATTCTTTGAATAGCTACTGTTCAATCCAATTGAACAACTGCTATTTAATCGGATTGAACAACCGTGCTTTTCACGTTTCTGCCCTTTGCTGTTCAAACTCTTTGAACGACTGCTGTTTAATCCAATTGAACAGCTGCTGTTCAACCGGATTGAACAACCATGTTTTTGTGTTTTTATTTTCCTTACTATTCAAACTCTTTGAACGACTGCTGTTAAATCCAATTGAATAGCTACTGTTCAGTCGGATTAAACAACCGTGCTCTTTGTATTTTTATCCTTGCTATTCAAATTCTTTGAATGACTACTGTTCAATCCAATTGAACAACTATTATTCAATCGGATTGAACAACCATTTTTTGTTTTTCCATGCTATTCAATTGGATTGAACAACCTTATTTTTGCATTTTATTCCTTCCTTTGTCGATATTCCACCTTGATCTGCACCCTAGCTATGAAAGGCATCTCTGAGGAGGAATTAGCAGTGGAAGAAAGGAGGAAAGTAGTAAAAATTACCAATATGATGTTTCTTTGACACTATAATCTCTAAAATGGAAGCTGACATTGTACATATATGAAATGAAAGGCTAATTCATTCCCAAATCAATTATGTTATCATACAATACATGATCTTATGATGGTATATCTTTCTACAGTTTCGAGTATTATTTCCCTCCAATATGAAGAAATAGGAATAAGGAATATTAATTGTATTGGCATTCTTTTTACTTCTCTCACCATCCCTAACTCTTAAGGAGTTAATGAGCCTCCCTTCATGTATAGAGAATAACTATTATGTTTTCATGCAAATTATTAAGAGAGGATAGGGGTCTCATCATGAGCCAGCCTACCATGATCATAAGGGTTTAACAAGTGACATGCCCGAAATGGCCACCATACCAGGGTAATGACCTCCTCAACTGCTTGAAGGACAGAAGGTCTCATCACGAGCTAACCTGATCTGTCTGTTACAATCCTAGTGAATGGCACTGTGACTATCTGGCCATCACACCAGCACAGTGACCTCCTTATAAATCAAAATGCTTATGTTTAAAAAAGAAGTACTATGCTTACATGCAAATTTTCAAGAGAGGATAGGGGGTCTCATTACGAACCAACATACCATGTTCATAAGAGCTTAGCAAGTAACATGCCAAAAATGGCCACCACACTAGGGTAATGACCTTATCAACGCTTGAAGGACAGGAGGTCTCATCACGAGCCAGCCTGATCACTTTGCTACAACTCTGGTGAATGGCACTATGGTCATCTAGCTATCATACCAGCATGGTGATCTCTCCACAAAATTGGCAGAATAACTACTTTTACATAAGGATCCTGGCTCATTTTTCGGGTTAAAATAGCATCCTTATCAAGGCTATGAATGCTTGCTGGCAGCAGTGGCTCTGCTTATGACATGAGAGTATGTTTTAAAAATATCCAATTACTCTTACATATATACTTCTCTTCCATTCTTCTTCCATAAGCCACTACTCAAATTAGTGATGATTCTAATCTACCACATAAATAACTATAAGGGAGATATGCTTACATGTTTGAACCTCAGGATGAAAGTGCCAATCATTACCTATCTTAGTCTTGCTTCCATCACACTTATCATTAAAGAAGGACATCATATCATAATAATAGTTATACTATTTTCTCTCCCTCTCCAGTCACTTCCACACGAGATGAATTTATGTCAAAACTTCCAAATCCGACCTTTACATTGCGTATGCTCATAATTACCCAATTACTCGTCATCCGCTGAAACTTGAAAGCCACGACCTCCTCTCTCACGTACAGACCATGATTATCAAATCCTGATATTCCCCCTGTTTGCATTCATGATTGGCCAAATCCCTCTTGTACTTGAGGATGTGGGCGCCCTTACTTCAATGAAGGGGGTGTAATTAGTCAATAAATTAGCAAGCATGCGAAATTCCTGCACAAATCCCGTTAGATATGCTGATAAGACCAGAGGAGCATCACAATTAAGGCATGAAGTTACTTGCACAAGACCACAATCTCTCTTTCTCTTGCATATAGTATTCATTCAAAACAATAGATTCGAAAGGGAATACAATCAGAAGAAAAATCACAGGAAAGCACACCAGCCATGGGAGGAAATTCTCTCCGGAATGAACCTTTGAACTTCTCGATTTCAGATGCAGCTAGCGCTATCCTTCAGCAAGTCGGCTGACTGGCATATTTACACTGATTACAAGGATTTGATATAGAAGTAGCAATTGAGTTTCTACAAAACCTGCAAGAGGGACAGACCAGAATTAAGGGAAGAGTTATACCGGTCATAGAAGAAATTATTGCTGAAGTCTCCAGAATACCAGTGGAAGGAGAGATATGGACAGAGAAACATATTCTCTTGCGGGAGGTAGTTGCGACATATCAGGATCCAGAAGAGTCATTAGAGTGAAAAGGAAAAGGGATTAACCCCACCTCTCTACATCAACCATGGAAATAACTAATAGCATTCATCCAAAGATTCATTACATGCGATGGATGCCAAGACGTGGTAAAACCTCATCAACTTAAACTATTAGCTATGCTTAAGCAAAATATTTCAGTTAAATTTCCTGCTTTCTTAAATTCTATATTGCATGACACTGCTTTTCGAATAAGAAGAGCTAAAAACCCTCAAGCAGTTGTTAGTCACCATGGGCTAATCAAAATAATCACCATACATGAATTGGACAAGTAGCAGATAGCCTAGGGAAACTTTGTTAACCCTGCCACACAGGTGCCTGGGGAAAACCCTGGTGAAACCGAAATTGACCTCCCCAGGATGAACATACCTAGAAGGAAAAGGACCCGTACCTCAACTTTAGAACCAAGCATGCAAAAGAGGTCTAAAAGACTTCAAGGAACCTTAGAATTCATAGAGGAGGCAGGGCCATCTCGCTCACTACCCTCAAGCCCTCAAAACACACCCCTGAAAGTCTATGAGGAAGAGATGGCTCGAGTCCTGGAGAAAATGAGGGCAGGCCATGAATCTAGAAGCTTATCAGAAGCTGAGGAGCAAGAAGAACCTTTAGATAAATCTGCCATTGCTAGCAGTTCTGGCCACACCGAGGTACTACCTCACTAAGAGGAATCACAAGCCTTTAGGGCTCTCTCCCCTCTCGAGAATTATGAGGTAAATAGTGAAGGGTAGGCAGAAGAGAGAGCAGAATCATAAAATTAGTCGGGAGACACTATCCCTTTGGAGCAAAAAAAAGCATAGAAACAGTTCCGTTGACACCTGAAGGTAACATTGTCTCTCCCAGCCAGGACCCTCATATAGAGGTAAAATCCAAGGCACAGGTAGAAAACACTATCACAGGAAATCTCAAGGTTGGCAGCACCATTCATGGAAATGAGGATGCTACTCCTCCACCCCCTGCTGAGATCAGGCCAGGAGAGAATTCAACGGAAAAGAAGATTAAGAAACTGAGCAGGACCTGCAAAAGATTGAGAAAAATGGTGAAACATTTAAGAAAACAATTGAAGGAGGTAAATAAGGCTCGAAAGCCTAAGAAGGAATTTACCACAGCCAAAAATCAAATAGAATTGACCACAAATTTGTTAGATACTGCTGAGCCTGGAAAGCAGACGGACCTAGCAGATACTGCCGTGGCCAGGATACAACTGGACCTAGTAGATACTACTGAGGCTGGAATGAAAATGGACCTAGCAGATACTATTGAGGTCGGGATACAAATTGACTTGGCAAGCACCGTTGAGATCGAGGTACAGACAGACATGGTGGACACCCTTGAAGCCTCTGACCGAAATAGGCAAGAATTCACCAATGAAAAGGGAGCCCAAATGGAGGAAACCCCTGTCTATTCCCCTCTAGTTGAAAGAGATGCCAAGAAAAAATGGTATAACAAATTAATTTGAACAAAACATGAGTTGGCATAGTGCAAAAAGGAAGTAGTATCAACACGAGAATATTAGGCACTATTAAATAAATTCACAAACATTTCCACCATGGAAGATGAAACATTTTCCCAGCTCAGAGAGGATCAGGAAAAGGTAAAAAAAGCAAAAGAATAGGTGGCTCAAGCCAAGAAAAAAATCATGATGATTTGTTCTCTGTATTCTGATGCACTATCATGCAGGGCATCAGCACCAACTATGCCCTATTCTTAACAGAACGATATTTGTTGCTGAAAATCAAGGCCATTAGGGCAGGGAAGCCCACAACTTTCAAAACCATAGAAGAGTTCGTCCACTGCTGCAATGATCAATATGAGCAGGTTCAATGCATTTTATGTGAAATTTACATGCATAACTTCTTTCTAGAAGAGGACAGGGAAAACAATCCTAGTCCCTTTTTAGGAGATGTTCAGTTTCAGGCCTTCCTTTCATTTGCTAAGAGCCAGATTGGGTGGGCCAAAGGCTATAACATATTCCAAAAGAGAGAACATGGCATAGACCTGTGGGTCAGAAGAGAGCCCACCAAACCCCTGCAGCTATTCATCCAACAAAAGAATTTCATGCGAAGAAAGGGTGTAAGGACCAAGATGGGACCCATCCATAAAGAAATTATAGAAAATGGGCGGGAATATTTTGGAGACATTCAAGAAGTAGCCCTAGCAGCAGCCAAACAAAGATGGATGGCCTCCACAAACAATGTAAGGAATAGGGAGCCATTTGGCAAACAAAACTTCAAAGCAGCTGCCTCCAGATTCCTCTTATATAGTAGCCTGGTCTTCAGCATGGGTCCTGCATGGTTAGGATGCAGATATATATGCCCTCTTATCTAGTACCCCCTTGAGGGCTATGATCATGACTACGAATTACCAGAAGGACACACAAATGATGCCTTTGCAAGAATTATATTGAAACAGGGTTTCAGAGCATACAAAGAAGAAGTCTACTCTGCCTACTCCTTAACACATTTGCATATCAACCATCTGTTTGCATGAGGACCTGCAAATAGGTAAGTGGGGGAGTATGTTGGGCTGGAATTAAGGTATGTTTTCACCCTATGATTAATTTGAATTATGATACATTTTTAGGTATTCTTCCTCATCTTAACAATAAAGAGAGAAGATTTATGAAAATTAGGACAATTGGGCTAACGACAAAAGGAACATTTTATAACAGGTATTTGACTTATTACATCTCTATGTAACAAGAAAGCAGAGCAACTGAACCGACGATTAACGAAAGACGGCTGACAGATAGAGACTCACAGAATCTCAGTAACTCCTAGAAACCGACAGAAGGCAGAAAGACAAATCCAAGCTCGAGAACCCAAACGACAGCCATGTGCAACGGGTTTTCGTTTGGAAAATACCGTCCCACTGCGTAAAAACGCATTTAAAAAGGACCAAGGATAGGGGATTCAAATAGGATTTTCCTTCTGTAATCAACATATCAGGACATAACTGTTCAATTGTATCCCTATATTATCCTTCAATTTAATAAAGGATTTTGATGTTTTGAGCAATAATCTTTTGAGTTTTTCATTGCGTTAGAACTTCTTGTGGTTTTGGCCCAGCCCTTGGGAGTTTCCTCGTCGATTTCCGTGCCGTGAGTTAGTTAAAAAATTGATGTCCAATTATCTGATGCAATTTGTGAATTACCTTTACACTTGATAAAATAGAAATACATGAGGTTATAGTTTCTCTTTCATCAGAATAGTTTGGTATTCGTGCTTTCTAGTTTATATTAATGCTTTCTCGCTGTTAGATGCTTTCATTTCGCTTTATGAATCTTAGAATAATTTCTGTTCAATGTTATATATTTCTAAGAATTAGATCATTCCCTCACTACAATAAAGCGTCCAATTGTTGATTAATTGCAGAAAGATGTCAATTAGTTAGTTTGCAGAAGAGAATTCCATTGCAAAAATTGTATAAGTGATTGATTTTCAATTTATTCAGGTTGTTGTTCAATTCATTCAGATTTTTGTTCAACTCATTATTATGTTGTTCAATATTAGGTTTCTCCCCTTCTGAGCTAGACAGAGTAGTTAGAGAAATTTCACTTCCCTTTGATATGATTGAACTTCGAGAATTAGATAATCCTTTTCATAAGCACTACAGAGTAAATATCATTTGATGTCACTAGCATATATTGTGCCAACACTATTGAAATAAGAAGACTGGCCCTGGGTTGACAAATGAATAAGGAGCTTAGAGGTTGCCTATAATAAGCCACCTTTGTGAACCGACACAGTGCTGCCCACTTGAAGACTTCATGTGGTGAACTTCTTGCTGCTGTTCTACACCTTGATTTCTTCTCTTTTCATGCTACCCTCTATTGCACCTTGCTTTGCTTTTCTGCCCTAGAAATTCTGGTCATTTGCAACCCTTGACAACACATGATCTAGCTTTTTCTTGCCTTCTAGGAGCTCGATATTGAATTTGGTGTATCTATGTTATTTCAGATCCCCAATATGTGATTTTTGGTCTTGTAGTATTCCTCTAAGTCTTCTTTCCAATGCCATAGGTTTGACCCAATTTGGATTCTTCAAGAGAAAGATATGCCCAATCTCTCACAATGCCCTAATTATGGACTGGTTCAGTAGAGCGAACTTGTATGGTGTGCCACGTATCACTATTTATTCATTCGGCTCTGAAATTGATACAAAGAAAACTAAAGTCCATGCACTATCTGCCACATTTTACATAATTCCAATCCGATACTCAGAGAGAGAGTTATGATGATTTTCCCGAGGTCACATCTTTGAGATGAAGTTTAGGAGCCTGCAAAAACACTGACTTTCACAGATCATATCTCCAAAAATATTGCGTACCTTGATCTGAAATTTTTATAAGAGCTTCCTTAGGATTTCGGCTTCACCGCATAAAAATTTCAGCTTCTGAACATTCGTAGAAAAAAATAGTTATAGAAAAAATTCCACGATGGCCTGTTTCAGGTAGCAAAATCCTTGCATGAGGAGGATATGAGGATCACAATTTATATAAATGCTTAGGTTGTGAGGGTCTTCAACAAGTGAACGTGGGAGGGATTTTAAAAGCTTAAAAATTATTAATTATTGACTTTTCAATGACCCATGCCACAATCCCATAAGGTTTTAGCCCACTAAGTAGGGTTACAAACTCCAAACATGAATATCTCTCAAACCGTGAAGAATTACATGGTGTGCCATATATCAGCAGAAATATCTCGACAAGTAGAAACCATCAAAATTATTCTTGACCCAGAATATAGTAATGTGGTAGGTCAAAATTACCATGCAAGATCGGGGTAGCCCATGGTGCTGCTTAGGTTGACATCAATGACAACCATTGCTCAACAATCTCCCCCTTTGGCATTTATGGCAACACAAGTACTTCCCTTGCAATCATGACACCTCTTCCTACAACATTCTCTCCCCCTACAATCATGACACATCTTCCTACAACATTATCTCCCCCTGCGATCATGACACATATTCCTAAAAAATTCTCTCCCCCTTTGACATCAATGGAAAAGGGCAACTCCCCTTGACACACAACCTTACTATGGACCCGTACACACTTTTGCTCCCCCTTTATATTTTGAATAAGGAAAATATAATGAGAACTTGGGAGAATCCCAAGCTTCTGGCGAAGATATTCAAATGCTTCATGAGTACTCTTACGATCATCAACGCTTCCTACCCAATCTACATCTGTAAAGACTTGAATAATGAGATTGTTACCCTTGGGATACCACAAGCCATAAACTATTGTTCCCTTTAGATATCGAAGAATTATTTTGACGACAATAATATGTGATTCTTTTGGTGCTGCTTGGAATATTGCTACTTGTCCAATTACTTGCATAACATCTGGTCGAGAGGTTGTTACATATAGAAGACTACCAATCATAGATATGTACAACCTCTGATCCACATCCTTAGATGATTCATCTATGCTCAATTTGCAACCTGTTACCATCAGAGTAAGGATGGGTTTGCAATCTTCCATTTTGAATTTCTTGAGCATTTCCTTGATGTACTTGGCTTGACATATAAATATTCCTTTCTCTTGCTGAGATATTTGAAGCCATAAGAAGTATGTCAACTCAGTAAGTAAAGACATCTCGAACTCACTTTACATATTCGTAGCAAAGTTCTTACTTAGTCGATCATAATTGCTACCAAATATTATATCATCCTATTTAGCTAGTAGAAGTGCTTTAGTTGCTTCATCCAAAACATATATGTCATTTGGAGCTCGAATTTCTGTAGCCACAATTTCACCATACCTGCCTTTCCTTGATTTCACATTTTTTGGAGTTGAATGGTATTGTGTGTCCTTGATTACAGATTTTTCCAACACTGAACAGATTGTGATTCATGTTTTCAACCAATAGAACATTCTTGGCTAGAGCATCTTTTCTTTCAAGAGTGACGGTACCTGATCCTATAACATTTGAAGATCCATCATTTCCAAAGGACAGGGTTCCATCCTTCTTCTCTTTCAGAGATAAAAATTTCTTTCTATCTCCAGTAATATGCATTGAGCAACCACTATCAACATACCACACATATTTGTTGTTTTGAGCCTTGAGAGAGAGAGCACAATTATCAGTCTTCTTCTTCTTCCATGTTTGTTCATTCTGTGGATTCGAAGATTCTTCTGGAGGATTTTCAAGTCTGCAGTCTCTGGCTATGTGTCCAAAGTTTAGAAATTTGTAACATTCAATATTATTAATTAAATTTTCAAATCTATTGATGTTTCATTGAGCCCTGGGAGGTTCATATTTGACAAATCTCCTAGAATTGTATTGGATCCTAGGGTACGTGTGAAATTCTACAGCTTTATGACCAAATTTTCCACATGAATAACAATAGCCATAAAAATATGTTGGTACCTGGATGGAAATCTTCGTCAAGGAATTGTCTTCCAAGGTTGTTCTTGTGAATCTTGTCCAATGAAGTCTACATGCATGTCAGATCTCATAGGTTCATTGTATTTTGTTGTAGAAGGTCCTGCTTCTTCTTCTTTGTAATCGAGACCAGTTCTGTCGTGGTAAGATCATTGATTGTTGATGATTTCTTCCAATGCCCTTGAGTTGTTGGCATAGTTTTGAATAGTTTTTCCCTTCTTCACTTCCTTACGCAATGATACTACTTCGGCTTCTAATGCTTCCCTTTCTTGGTTGCTTTCTTCCAACTTCTTTTGAAGTGACTCCTCAATAAATTTGTGTTCTTCAAATTCAATTTTTAGACCTTGAACTTGTTCTTCAAGAGTATTGGAACAAATCTTCTCAGCCTTGAGCTCTTTTATAAACTTGATTTCCTCCTTAGAAAATTCTTCTATGGTCAACCATTCTTCTTTGTTGTTTGATACCTCTTATTTAATGTGCTTGGCCATAAACAATACTCTCTCATTAGCTTCTTATTCATTGTCATTGTCTACATCAGATGATGAGTTATCTTCTTTAGATAGAAATTTCCTTTTGAATCCTTCCTTTTTTCTTTGCTTGTTGAATTTCTTAAAACATTTCTTTTCTTTTGAGTTTCCATCACTTCTGTTCAGAAATTTTGCTGCGAAATTCCCAACCTCACCACAGCCGAAACATATCAATGGAAGTTTAACCCTGAATTTTCCCTCACCAATTTTTAGTTTTCTCGTAAAGTAAACACATTCTCCATCTGAAAGACCTTCTTCATCATATTCCTTTTCTTCACACTTGTAGGTGCAGGTCTGTGCTTTTGAAGGTTGTTTCTCCTTATTGGTTTTCTTAGATGCAGCGAACACAATTTCTAAATGCGAAGTACCCTCTTCTTCATCAAGTCTCATTTCATATGCTATGATAACTCCATGTAATTCCTCTTTGCTGATTTCCTCTCACATCTGCACTTGAAGCACTAACAAAAATGGCTGGCAACCTTTTGATCAAATCTATCCAGAAAAAGAAGGGAAAATCAAGGAGTTTTTTTTTTGAAAATGAAGATAAGAATACCCATGTTTATGATGAACGTGCACCTCATATGCATAACAACTCAGAAATATAATTGATCCATGTTGAGGAATATCATGAAGTGGTGGTCGGAAAAGAAGATGGGATGGTGGGCACAAAGAGATTTCATATTTTAGAAAGCTCAAATTCTAACAAAGAATTTCCACTAGAGGTGACCCGAAATTATTTGAAAATGGTGCCTGTTGACCATATTATAGGGGGATGGGAGAAGGTTAAAAGAAAGAAAGGAGAGAAAGAGAAGACAATTTTTTCTTATATATCTTCTCCTTTGTATTTAATTTTTAGTTTCCCCCATGATCTTGAGACATAAAGATGAACATTCTGATTGTTTTTAGAATTTTCACAATGTAATTTTTTTCCTTATTAGAAAGCTCAAATTTTGGCAAAGAACGTCCACCAGAGGTGATCGCAAATGATTTGGCATTGGTGCATGTTGACCATCTTGCATGGGATCACAAAAGGTTCAAAGAAAGAAATGAGAGAAAGAAAATATAAGTTATTTTTATATCACTTAATATTCTCTTTTTTATTTAAATTTTAGTACCCCTACTCCTGAGACGTAAGGATACACATTCTAAATGCTTTTAGCATTTTTACAATATAATTTTGTTCCTTATTACAAAAGTTGAAATAAAATTATGGTTTTTTTTCCAAGAAAAAAAAAAATCCTTTGAAACTTCTAAATTAGGGATCAACCTTGTGTTGACAATCATGTAGATGATTTGCTAAGCATTGAGGCCTCTTTAGTAGAAAATTTAGGAGCTAAGAATTGAGGCCTCTTTAGTAGAAAATTTAGGAGCTGTTATGTTGTTATGCTCTTGCTGAAACATAAAACAAATGGTTGAAATTTCAATGGAGTATTGAAAAGAGTATTAAAAGCCTTGAAATTTTGTAATTTTCAAACTTAAAATTTGGTTATAAATTCTGTTTTTTTTCATCTGACTTAAAAAGGGCCTTTGAGCATATGACTTATCTGAAATATGTCACTTAAAAAGGTCTAGTCCAAAACCAACCAATCGAGAAAGTATAAGTCCCTTGGGTTGTTATAAGTTTGGAAGGATATATGTGAGCATTTTATTTCAATTGATAAGAAATGCATGTGGACTTTGTTCGTTGAATATTTAGCCTCAAATATTTTATATATATATTGAATTGATAATGATATTAATTTTTTTAAAAATGATCTAAATTAAGTTGACTAATAGACTTATTTAAATTTATTTAGTCATGGAGTAAGATTGGTCCATGGGTCTTTATTGTTGATTTTTCAAGAATTTTTTAAACTAATAATTACTTTTAATATTTTTCTTCATTATTATATATTGTGTCACATTCATTATTAAGTAATTATACATAGAAAATCCTTTAATTGTAAAGAATAAATCTAGTATGATCATAAAGAGATAGCCAGACACAAAATTTTATTCTGGGAAAACTCAAACCAGGGAAAAACCAAATAACTTTTTCTTAAAGAAAATTTTCAATTCAAAAAAGAATAAAATATGGTTTTTTCCATTAAAAAACAAATTCAAACTAACCATAAACATACCCAGGTCAAACCTGGTCAACTAGAGAAAAATTTGACCTCTTGAAATTTCGGTCTTCTTAAGTCAAATTTTGGTTTTCCAATTTGCCTTAGATTCATCCTTCTTTTTGCCTCAAATTTTCCCTCCTTTCTACTTCAGATTCATCCTTCATTAGCCTTAGAAGATATCTTGTTGTAATCCAAATTGGATGCCCAAATGTAGAGGACGAATGCCAATATACATATGTTGAATGAGCTGAATTGGTGTGTCCCTTCACTAGGGCCGACTTGAAGCGAACCTTACATTTGGAGATAAAAAGTCAAAACTTAAAATTCAAAATTTTCTTCTTTTGAAGCCGAATTAGAATCCACATAATATATTTATCATTTCTTGTATATTTGGAGTGCTAAAACTTGATTATGAAGATCGACCATAGCTACAAAATTCAATACACCCTCATAGCAAGGGAGGTATTCATAATGAATTTTCCAGATGTTCTCTTGTTGAATAAAAAATTATCTATCCCAAGAAAATATTGAATGAGATTAGCTATATTGATGAATCCATCCACCTCATGTTCTATACAAGAACCATGTGGAAAAATTCCAACAAAGTTACCGACTGAACAAGAACTGTACCGAGTTCTTTTTTTTTTAGAGGTTGCAAAAAATCATCCGATTTTGAAAAGTGTTGATGCAGAATCAACCTTTTTTTTAGTATATTTTTGACATAAATTTTCTTATGTATTACGTATGTACATTTTTAAAATTTTTTTAGTGATTTTCATGCCAATTTTGAAAAGCGATAGATGCAACATCACCCTTTTTTTTTTGTTATTTTCGACACTTTAAATTTTATTATATATTAAGTATGTGCATTGTTTTTTAAATATTAGTGATTTTCATGTCAATTTTGAAAAAAATATGTGGAGATCATCCAACAAAGTTACCAACTTAACAAGAACTGTACCGAGTTCTCGTTTTTTAGAGGTTGCAAAAAATCATCCGATTTTGAAAAGTGTTGATGGAGAATCAACCTTTTTTTTGGAGTATATTTTTGACATAGTTTTTCTTATGTATTAAGCATGTACATTTTTTAAAAAATGTTATTTATTTTCATGCCAATTTTGAAAAGCGATAGATGCAACATCAAGCCTTTTTTTTAGGTTATTTTCGACACTTTAAAGTTTCTTATGTATTAAGTATGTGCATTGTTTTTTAAATATTAGTGATTTTCATGTCAATTTTGAAAAATATTAATTTGCAATATCAACCCTTTTTTTGGGACTTATTTTTGACATTTTAAATTTTCCGATATATTAAGTATGATTTTTTTTTTTAAATGTTGGTGATTTTATTGTGGATTTTGAAAAGTGTTGATGCAACATCAATTTTTTTGTTTTTGTTTAGAGGACATATTTTTGACAATTTAAATTTTCTTATGTCCTAAGCATGCACATTTTTTTTCTAAATATTAGTTATTTAACCAGTTTTCAAGTTTTTTTATTCTTCTTCTTGTTTTTCATCATAAGTTGTATGCTTTTTAAGGGTTTTCAAACTTGTGTTTTTTGTTTTCCTTTGCAATATTTTTTATAATGATTTTTTTTTTTGCAAAATTTAAAATAAATAATATATATATATATATATATATATATATATAATAATAATAATAATAATAATAATAATTGTCACAGAAAAATAATAATTTTAAACACATTAAATGAATACAAATATAATTAAAAAGATACGTATTTTAAGACATTTTTCACTAAAAATGACAGGTTAAATAAATAATTTATATGAAAAAAATCAATAAATGAAAAATAATAAATTTATGGTTTTTTTATGAATTTTATGTACAACCACAATAACATTTGAAGGTTGTTTTTATTTATTTTATTTTATTTTGTTTGTTTGTTTGTTTGTTTTTTTCAAAAAACAATGATTCACATGTTAAAAGGAAATAAAACAGGTTTAATAAAAAATAAATCAAGATTAAAAAATAAAAATAAAACGTTAAAAAAAGATTGGAAAACAAAGAAAAAATAATTTAAAGCAAATGGAAAAAAATAAAAAACTTTTAAGATAAAATTTGGGAAAAAATATTAAGCAATAAAGGGAAAAATAAATAAATAAAAAATTAAAACATTATCAGCATACTAAATTCCAGATTTATTGAAAAAAAAAAAATGAAATTGAGAAAAAGATTATGATTAAAAAAATAAAAAATAAAACCATTTCCAAAACAAATCCAAAAAGGACAAAACGCTACAAAAAATTTCAAAATAAATAAATAGAAGTATAACTAAAAAAACAAAAAAAAACAAAAAAAATACAATTGAATCAAATTTAAAAGTAATAAAAATATTACAAAAGTTTGTTTATATATATATTAAAAAGTCCACGGGGTTTTTGATAGACGGTGATCAAGTGCTCTGTTAAGATACTCCTTGATGTGAAGTCACTGGTTAAATTCCCTACCCCGATTGGAGTAATATATTAGATATGATGATGATGTAGTCCCACCAAGCTTATATATATATATAACTTAAAAAAATATTAAAATGAGTTTTAAAAACATTAAAATACAAAAAAAAAAAACATTAAAAAATTGTAATAAAAAAATTAAAATAACAAAAAAATTATGGGGTGACCATCTTGTCCTGGTACCAATAGAATGCTAGCAGGGCGACAAGGGTGGCACACCACCCCTGCCGCCTTGCCCGCAACCTTTTGGCATCGAGACATGGTAGCCACCACATGAATTTTTGTTTTTCAATATATATATATATATATATATATATATATATATATTAAAATTTTTATTTTTAATGTTTTATTTATTTAATGTATTTTTAAAGTTTGTAATATATATTTTTAATTTTAGTTTTTTTTTTTTTAAATGTTCGTTTTTTTATTTGTTTTATAACTTAATATTTATTGTGTTTTAAATATTTTTTAAAAGTGTTTATATATATATATATATGTTTTTTTAAAATATGTTTTTTAAGATATTTTTTGTTTTCTCCTTTTATTTTTTAATATGTATATTTTTAAATTTTGTTTAAATTCTTCCTTCCTTTTGGTTTTTTTTAAAACATTTTTTATACTTAGATTTTTTGGTTTTTTATATAATTTATTTATTATTATTATTATTATTTTTAAATGTTTGATTTCAATTTTTCGGTTTTATTTTTTTATTTTTTTGATGTTTTAGTATACTTTATTTACTTGTTTTCTTTTAATTATTTTGTTAGTTTTAGTTTTTATTTTATTTTTTAATATTTTAAGTTTTTTTTTTCATTTTTATTTATTTATTTTATTTGTTTGCTTGTTTGTTTTATTTATTTATTTTTTTCTGCAAGGCTTGTGTCGATCCTCAACTAGCAACCCAACCCCAGTATGTATCAGTTTGATAGTTGATTTTAAAGTTTTCGTTATAATGGATCAAGTTTTCCCCCATAGTGTGTCAATTTCATGGTGATTTTTATTTTTCATTGTAATGGGTTCAGTTCACCCCCACTACATGTCAATTTGATAATTGATTTTAAAAATTTCATTGTAATATGTGAGGTTGTCTTAGGCTAAGATTTTAAAATAGTTATACTTTTATCATTTAAAAATAAATTATTCATATCTTGTACATATCACGGGAGTTGAGGGAGTCAGGCGAGGTAGCTAACCCTAGTTTCCTTTGTCTTGTTTTGTGCTCCCTCCATCGTCCTGCTCCACTTCATCATTTTGCTGGAAGGGTTGAGGGGGTTGTGAGTTGGGCGACCGAACTTCTCATGGTTTCAACCCCTTTTTCTACCGATGTCCATAAGCTGCTCATGTGTACTGCCAAGCTTTGTGGTGCCTCTCTGCACATGAATTTTCATTATAGAGGCTTTCAGGTTCTCGAGGATTTCCTATTTAGATTCGCGCCTAATTATTTCAATAGAGAAATTTTGGAGGTGTGAAAATAGGCTCCTAAGAATATTATAGAAATTTGAATAAATGTTAAATTATTCACCGAGATTATCTTGATCACACACTATTTGAGCTTCACGCATAATACATAACCTCTTCTACTATTGATCATCAATTTGCTGAAATATAAACAATCGCATGCGCACATTAAAACCATAAACAATCACACATATAAACACAGTATTTATGGGAAAGCTTAAAGCTGAAAACCCCCAACTATCTGTATATTATAATGATAGATATCATGTAACAATCATAGTACAAACTCCTCACAAGCTCTCAGCACTATCTCCAATTGTTACACACTACACAAGCTCAGATCATACAAAACACTTGCTCCACCTAGTTTCCACCGCATCGTCAAATTCTACAACTGTTATGAATAATGGTTTGATCCTCAAGTTCAACCCAAGGTAACTATGAAACTTCATCGCATCTCCGTCCACATCAATGTGGTGCAAACTCATACCTCAGATAGTCAGCTAACCATAGTTACACTTGCTCTTTCACCTACCTCTTCACTGGTCTCCACCAAACCTGCCCATGCACTAAAGTTAACCGATGTATTATTTAGTTGATTAATGAGTTTATAATTAGCGAATTAATTAATAATTAATTCACACCACTCTCACTAATTGTATCAATCAGTTAAACTAGATACAAATAGCTCAACTATGTTTAGATTAGTTAAACTAAATACAACTCCACTAACTTCCTCAATCAACTCCACCAAACTCTGTCACATGAGTTCTAACTGAAGTATCCATGCAATAGCTCCACTTAACCCTTAGGAATAGCGTAATTCCTTCTGTCAGCTCCTGTGCCACATCTGTGCACTTAACTGAAGTGCTCCAAGAGAATAAGATAATGCTTATAGTCCAAATATTATTAAGAGCTAATAATATTCGACATATCTATTTTTAGACTGGAAATCTAAAAATAGATTTCGCCCAATATGTCTAAAAATAGAAGTCCATCTATTTTTTCCGACTTGACCAACCATCCACAAATAGCATCCTGCAACTCATAGAACATGATCCATATGTCTAAAAATAGACATAGCCTAAAAATAGACTTTGCGCCAAAAATATCCTGCGGGCCCACTTAGTGAAGGTGACTCCTTTCCACTAAGCTCATCATCTTGTTGCAATCTCAACACTCCCTCTCAACAAGATATGGATTATCTGCAACCCCTATCCTGCCTCTGTGGTATTCGAATTTGCTCCTGGTGAGCACCTTCATCAAGATATCAACATCCTGATCCTCCGTAGGAATGTATGAAAGTAACATGACCTTCCGCAGCACACAATCTCTGATATGATGATACCGGATGTCAATGTGTTTAGATCTATCATGAAATAATGGATTAACCGAGAGTTTGATGCAACTCTGATTATCAAAATAAATCACAGTAGGCTCTAAGTGTGAACCGAACAACCCGACCAGGATCTTCCTCATCCATATAGCCTTGCATGCAGCCAAACTTGCTGCCATATACTCGGCCTCTGCTGAACTGAGTGCCACGGATCTTTGCTTCCTGCTGTACCAAGAAACTGTTGTCGACCCGATACTGAAAATCACTCCAGATGTGCTCTTTCTGTTCGTTGGGCTCCCTGCCTAATCTGCATCCGTGAAACCACATAGCTTCACCTCGTCCGACTGTCTATACCACAATCCATATCCCAATGTGCCTCTAAGATATCTCAATACATGCTTCCCCGCCTTCCAAAAGAGCTTGGTAGGCTTAACCATAGCTTGTGAAAGCTGGTTAACTGCATAGCATATATTGGGTCGTGTATTGACCAGATACATAAGTGACCCCACCAACTGTCGATAAACAGTGGCATCCACTACCTCCGCCGAAGTAGCATCCTCCTTCCTCCAACCACCAGGAAGAGGAGTATCAATAGGCTTGCAGTCATGCATGTTGAACTTCTCCAGTATCTCCCAGGCATACTTACCCTGAGAAACAAACAGTCCATCACTGCACTGCCAAATTTCCAATCCCAGGAAATAATGAAGGAGGCCCAAGTCCTTCATCTCAAACTCTTTTGCAAGATCAGCCTTGCATGAGAGTATCAACAGTTCATCACCCATCAAAATCAAATCATCTACATAAAGTACAATTATCAGCAACTTACCCTCCACCAAAATCTGGTATAGGTTCGGATCCGCCTCACTCTTGGAGAATCCAAGTCCGGTGAAATAACTGTCTATCCATGTGTACCAAGCATGAGGTGCTTGTTTCAACCCATACAACGCTCTCTTGAGCCTGCACACATGCGACTCACTGCTGAAGATCTCAAAACCTTCGGGCTGCTCTATGTACACCTCCTCCTCAATGAATCCATTGAGGAACGCAGTCTTCACATCCATCTGATGGATGTGCCACCCCATCTGTGCTGAGAGAGCTAGGATCGTCCGTATGGATGAATACCTTGCGACAGGTGTAAAGGTATCCCCATAATCGATCCCCTCAATCTGTGAAAATCCTCAGGAAAGAAATCTTGCCTTATACTTCTCCACACTCCCGTTAGCTACCTGCTTCACTTTGTAGATCCATCTCGAACCCACCACTGATTTCCGCTCCGGTCTCGGAAAAATCTCCCATGCAACGCTTCATAATCGACCCATACTCTTCCACCATGGCATCTACCCAGCAGATCCTCCATAGCTTCCTCAAAGATGGTTTCTATTTATGATACACTGGCTCATAAGAGCCATGTATCCAATATACCAGTCAGGTGACTGTCTCTGTCTGCGCTGTGATGTAGGTGCTCCTACAATCCTCTCTGCATCTTGAGCCAGTCGCTCAGCTTTTGTAGTGCGCTTCCGCCCTCTGATGGTTGGCGCTGCATGAGTGGTCTCTTCCACTCCATGAACCTCCTATTGTGGCTAATCCACATCCAGAGACTCATCCTTAGGAACTAATAGCTCCTCATTTGCATGCAAGTGTGGCTCCCTCTCAAGCGAACACTTCATGGCTTTCTCCTCATGAAATTTGATATCTCATCGCACAACAGTCTTGCGACTATCTGACAAATACACACGATAGTTGTGGGGTGTATTAGTGTACCCCACAAATATCCCAACCTCTGCAGTCGGCTCCAGCTTCTTCCTGGCATCCTTCGTCACATGAATGTAAACAGAACCAAAAATCCTCAAAATGGGAAATATCGTTTTCTACTAGAAAACACTCTCTGGGTGTACTACAAGTATCCTCAGAGGGCAACTACTAAGACAAATCAAGAGACAGCATGCTCTGGCACCATAGAATGGGTAGTCTGATCATGCAACATCATCATAAAAATACCCATGATCGATCTGTTCTTCTGCTCAGCAACCCCATTCTGCTGTGGGTTATGAGGTGCTATGAGCTCTCTTCGAATTCCTTCTGCGCTGCAAAAGTCCTTGAATTCACTAGAGATGAATTCACCACCATTGTCACTCCTAAGAGCCTTCACCTGCTTCCCCGATTCTTTCTCAACTAGTGCCTTGAACTCACAGAACTTTGAGTATGTCTCGCTCTTCTTCTGCATGAAGAAGATCCAGCACTTCCGAGAAAAATAATCAACAAAGATCACATAGTACATGTGCTTTGCTGTCAAAGCTACTGAGAAAGGTCCACACACGTCTGTGTGAATTCTCTCAAGGATCATCATGGCGCGACTATCCTTCTCGTGAAAGGTGGCTTTCACAAATTTTCCCAAGGTACATCCCTTTGGCACCGATCTAATCAAGCAAGAAGAGTACCTTTAGAAGCCCAAGAGAAATATACTCCGTAAAGATCTTCAAAGTCTAAGGGTGAAGGTGGCCCAATCTCCATGCTGCCTTCATCCCCCGTTCACCACTCCTCCTCGCTTCTGTTCACATTGTTTCAAGCAAACATCTACCCGCAATTGAAAGGTCTTTAACTCAAATTCTATCCTCCGAGTCTCACCAGTTGCCTTACTGCGCAGGAAAGCCTTTCCCTCGCTAAAGACAACATCATATCCCTTGTCTTCTAACATCGCCACATAGATAAGATTCTTCTTCAATCCTGGAACATGCATCACTTCCTTCAATACGAAGGGTTTACCAGACTCCCTCTCAAAGGAAATGGTACCGATACCAGTCGCACTGTATCTACCATCATCGCCCATCTCGATGTGCACTCCAAGATCTCTCTCATCTAGATCTGAAAACAGATCTCGATCTCTAGTCATGTGAAAAGATGCACCACTATCCAAGAACCATACTGATCCCATCACACTTGAGACCAAGCATGCGATCAGTGAAAAATCCAGCTCAAACTGCGAGGCTAAGGCCTCTCCCGCTTTGATTTGGTAGCCAAAGCACAATTTTCTTCATCAGATGCCTTTGATGAAGATCCGTCCCTGGTACTCCGCCTTATCTCCTCTTGCACAAGATCCGACCAAAGTCGCTCCCATCCTGGCAATTTCTCCCGACCATTGACAGAATCCTGATAGGCATGCCAACTCTTCGGAAGACCAAGGAGAGCCAAGCTCACCAATTCCTCATCATCAATAGTCACCCCCACACTTCCCAGCTCATCCCTGCATTGGATGAACTTCGTGAGGTACTTGGGCATACTGTCGCCTTTCTCCATCTTTATGTTTCTGAGTCTATCCTTGAGCGCCAACTTCCTCTGGTCGCTCTTTCTTTGGAATAAATCTGTCAAGGCTTTCCACATCAAGAATGGAGAAGCCTTACCATGCAGGCTGGACACTATGTGATCCTTCACGCCCTCCAACAGAATCCTTCGACACTTTGCTGTCTTCTTTTTCCAAGCCTCAATTACGGCAGCATCGCTAGAAGTAGGCTTTGGGACTTCAACATCTATGAACTCCTTCAACCCATTGTCATCTAGCACCGCCTCCATCCTGTCCTTCCATGCAATATAATTCGAGCTTCCCTCAAGGGCATACTCCAATCACAATCCGTTGAAAGACATCTCAACTTCGACACCAAGAAAACACTGCCGCAAATTCGAATTCCACCAGCACAAAACTCAACCGCTTCAATGTTTTGCAATTGCTCCAATGATCAATACTGCTCTGATACCATGTAGAAATTTGAATAACTATTAAATTATTCACCGAGATTATCCTGATCACACACTATTTGAGCTTCATGCATAATACATAACCTCTTCTACTATTGATCATCAATTTGCGGAAATTAAACAATCGCATGCGCACATCAAAACCATAAACAATCACACATATAAACATAGTATTTATGGGAAAGCTCAAAGCTGAAAACCCCCAACTATCTGTATATTATAATGATAGAGATCATGTAATAATCATTGTACAAACTCCTCACAAGCTCTCAGTACAATCTCCAATTGTTACACACTACACAAGCTCAGATCATACAAAACACATGCTCCAATCTGCTCCACCTGTTAGCCTACCTCTACTGCGCAATCCAAGATGAATAATGGCTTGATCCAAGTTCGAATCCCACTAGTATGCACTGCGCAATCCTCATTGGCATCTCTATCAATGTGTGGTGCAAACTCATGCACCAGTATAGTCACAACTGATAGTCACACTACTCTTTCACCTACCTCTTCACTGGTCTCCACTAAAACTGTCCATGCATTGAATTTAACTGATGCATTCTTTAGTTGATTAATGAGTTTATAATTAGTGAATTAATTAATAATTAATTCACACCACTCTCACTAATTGTATCAATTAGTTAAACTGAATACAAATAGCTCAACTATGTTTAGATTAGTTAAACCGAATACAACTCCACTAACTTCCTCAATCAACTCCACCAAACTCTGTCACATGAGTTCTAACTGAAGTATCCATGCAATAGCTCCACATAACCCTTAGGAATAGCGTAATTCCTTCTGTCAGCTCCTGTGCCACATCTGTGCACTTAACTGAAGTTCTCCAAGAGAATAAGATAATGTTTAGAGTCTAAATATTATTAAGAGCTAATATTATTTGACATATCTATTTTTAGACTGGCAATCTAAAAATAGATTCCGCCCAGTATGTCTAAAAATAGAAGTCCATCTATTTTTTCCGACTTGACCAACCATCCAAAAATAGCATCCTGCAACTCATAGAACATGATCCATATGTCTTAAAATAGACATAGTCTAAAAATAGACTTTGCACCAAAAATAGCCTGCGGGCCCACTTAGTGAAGGCAAATTATTTCCACTAAGCTCATCATCTTGTTGCAATCTCAAAATATTATAAAATAATAGTGGAAATAATAAAATAAGATTAGATTACATCATCAAATTTTAGAGGGAAAAAAACTAATTTTTTAACTCGTATTTTTAACTTATCTCTCTATGGTTTTACTCAAATTTCGAGTGGGAGCACTCATTGGATGCAAAATTTAATTCCTCATCCAAGGAGTACCCATTTTGCATACTTTAAATGGACTCTCATACATGAAAAATGAGAAATGCATGAAAATATGTGATTGCAATAACGTTTTTGATGTTTTCTCATTTTTTATGTAGCAGGGTCCATCGAAAGAATGCAACATGGGTACTCCTTGGATGAGAAATTAAATTCAGCGTCTAATGAGTGCTCCTACTCGAATTTGTGTAAAACCATAGGGATATAAGATGAAAATACAAGTTGGGAAGGTAATTTTTATATTTTTTATTTTATTTTATTTTTTAAATATTTTTACTTTTTTACTCCAAAAATGGTGAGTCATCCCCCATGGCTGACATCATCATCTTGAATCCTATTGGTTCTTATAGAGTTTATTTTGGTTGTACATTTTTGTTTTGAGGCCCATTTTAGACCTCAAAATTTCTCTAATGTTATCACTGTCACACTTGTTTGTTTTTTAGTGCCGATTGTTTGGCTTTGGTTGGGGTTTATGTGTGGCTTTTCCGCTCGATGTTGTTGCTAGTTAGGATTATTTTGGAAGTCTGGAATGGGATTTCTATCTGGCACCATTTTGAAGTTAGGAGGTCCTGGTTTTGACCCATTTAAAATTCTATTTGCTAGGGATTATTCCCATTTATTGTCATGTAATGATGCCCCTTTTTTGGGCTCTAATTTTTCCTGGCCCCTCTGTGGTTTTCTTCTATGTTAGGCCTACACTCCCTTTCCTTGTTTTTAATCTGTTCTGTGGCCAGGGGTTTATAATTATTTTTCTATGCCATGATAGGATACATTCATTTCCCGAGGAATGCACTCAAAGGTGCATATGTGAACTGTAATTTTGTTCAAATGTATGAATGAAATTACAATATTTACTTGGAAAATAAATAAATAAAAAAAGAAATCATTCTTGGTATAATGACTCTTTCATTCATGTGTTCATTTTTGAATTTTTTTAAAGTGATATGATTTTTCCATAATTCCATGGTTGAAATATGTTGAAAACTTAAGGTTTTTTTAGTCATGATATTTTATCTTTATTGCTATGGTTGAAAAATATTATAATTTTAGGGTTTTTTAGAGTCATGATATTTTATCTTTAACACCATGGCTGAAAATTGTTGGAATTTTAATCCTTTTAGATATGTGATATTTTATCTTTAACACCATGCCTGAAAATTGTTGGAATTTTAAGGTTTTTCGGAGTCATGATATTTTTTTTATCTTTAACGCTATTGCTAAAAAATATTTAATGCCATGCTCCTTTTGTGAATTTATCATCATGATTGTACCCTATCGAACAATCCTAAAGATACCCTACTTCTCAACTTTCCAAATTGCAATTGGAGCAAATGTCTTTTCAATGCCCTCTCCCTCTTCCCCAGAGAATCTTTGCTTTGCAATTTTATGTGTTTCCAAAAAATGTTGTATCTTGTGAATACATCTTGAAGTCATTTCTAAATTTCCACAGATATTGGTACAATGACCTCCTTCAAACTTGTTGGGCTTCCTACTCCCTCTAAACTAGGACCCCTTCTAGATATCAATACAATTTCTCCCCGTTGAACACAAATAACTCTTGCCACATTATTTTCTTTGTTCATCCAATACTTATATTTGTTGCTAGAGCCTTGGCATCCTTCATAATGTACTTGCAATAATCACTAGGAGACCATGGAATAATTATTACAACCCAACCATAGAAACAAAGGCAAGAGGCTACATAATAGTAAAACAATAATAATCAAGGAAGAGAGACATAAAGTACTTATATTTTGAGGGTTGAAGGGGATTGGAAACTCGTTATGAATCCTTTCCTTCTTGCAGAAATTATTTACTTCCTTCTACAAACTCATCATCCTCGTTCATAAACAACTAGCTTTCCTTGCTTCCTTGCATGAGCTAGGGGTTCTTTGTTCAAGGAAATTTAGTGGACAACTTAATAAAATGACACTCTTAGTAGCTCCAATAATGAACCCTTGTAAGAAACAAGTACAATCTACAACACATATCAACTTGGGTTTTGTTTCAAAATTTGAGTTTATTCCATAGATTTAATAATTTCATAGAATTCAGAATTTATATAGGATTATGCTTCAGGTCTTTTGGGTTTCACAAACCCAAATCCCAAAAAATTATGTGCAAATTTATCCTGTTGTATTTAACATAATTGGGACAATGCTTCCATTCTAAGGACTCAACTACAAGTCAATGAGTTCCTTCCAGTAATTGACATCCTTTCTGTACAACAATGTAAGGCACCAAGAGCCCTTACTTAGTTATACAAGATATTTCCACAAGGTATGTGGCATTAGAGGCTTAGATATCATCAACATTAAAACAACAATTTTTGGTTTTGAGCACATATCTTGTAGTATAGTGTAACCGAAGGAAATATCCCTACACAGGTCCATACAAAACTTTAATCCAACATATTTTCAGTATTCTAGACGTTCTCGGTACAAGTGTATGGGACACACACACACACTTGGTTCATCTCCGTTTTTGTAGGTCTTATCATTTCTTTCAGGTCTTCCATAGAATCTTATAAGAGAACTTGCTCCATCAAATGAAAAATATTTAAGTGGCATGGGCATACTTCCTTTACAAAAAATCATTAACAAATTCTAATTGCAGAGTATCACAAAATGTTTGGAAAAAATTAGATGGTTGATTTCGGTCCGTCTAGAGAAAGTAACTTGGCCTCCTATTTTCTGCAAACAAATGAATGCCATTTCAACTACCATCAAAACTAAACTTTGTCTCCAAAATATGTGCTTCAAAGTCTGCTACAAGATTGATATTATAGGAAACTTCTTCAAGGATAGTTTCATAATCCAGTCCAAGAAACAAAGTTAAGATCTTGTTCAGACTTGCCTTAGGCATATAAGCTCGAAATAACTCAAGAGGACCTTCAAAAATGACTTTAAGCCTGCCCTAACTAGTCTCATTACATGTACACAAACAACACCTTGTTTTTTATTTATAAACAAATCCTTAACATATTGTAATGTCCTTTATTCAGAATACATTAATAACAATGATCCCATTCTTTATATCATTTTTGACTGTCTTGATGTGCAAAGGATAGAATTTAGCATTCTTGGCTAGACATGGAGTCTTGTTAATGCATCTTCTATCAGTCGTTGTAGCCAAAAAAAGTCTTCAAATATAACACTTCAAACTTTCCATTGTAACTAAAGCATCATTCCAATACCTTCTCCTATGTAAAGTGCCTTCCACAATCTAAGGGTTAAAAAAAAATTTAGTAGACCTCATGCACAAATGACAACTTTGCTGTATTTTCCACAAACAAAGATATTTATGAGTTCTTTTGGCCACTTTCTGAGACTCCTCGGCCTTTGATTCTCTTATTGAGGCCCTTTTCAGATTCTACTAGGTCTGTAGCTTAGTCTTGAGGCTCCTCGACATGCCTGAGGTTTCTTGACCCCATGTAACAAGCCCTGAGGCCCCTCTCAACTAACTGTAATAGATCCTAAGACCTACTGTAATAGACCTTGAGTCCTTCTCGACCCTTTGTAACTCGAACTAGCCTTAATTATTTGTGACTTGACCTTAGACTTCTGCGACTCTAGAAAATAACTCTCAACCTCTTCTTCCTCCTATAACTAGGGTAGATTTGTAACTAGCCCTTCTCCATTTCAGGTCAATTTTTTTTATTTTAACAGAGTTTAGATGAGGATGAGGACTTCTATCTCGAATTCTTCCTTAACCATTAGAAAAACCATATTTAATAGAATTATGTCTAGGGCTCCTTCAAGGGTATTATTTCACCATAACTCTGATACCATGTTGATTTTTCAAGATTTCCTAGACTGATAATTACTTCCAATAAATTTTTCCATTATTATATCTTGTGTCGCATTCATTATTAAGTAATTAAACATAGAAAATCATCAACTGTAAACAATAAATATGATAGGATCATAAAAATACAACCAAACAAAAGAGACACAATTTTATCTTGGGAAAAACCAAGTCAGGGATAATCCCAACAAGCTTTCCTTAGAGAAATTTTCCAATTCAACAAGGAATACAAACTGAATTTCTAGTAAAAAGCACGATCAAACTGACCACAAACTTACCTAGGTCAAACCTAGTCAACCAAAGACAAATTCAACCTCCTTTAGTCATAAATTCAGTCTTCCAATCTGCCTCAAATTTATCCTTCTTTGTACCTCAGATTCATCCTCCTTTCTTCCTCAAATTTATCCTTCATTAGCCTCATAAAATATATTGTTGTGATCCAAATTGGATTCCCAAATGGAGAGGACGAATGCCAATATATAGATGTTGAATGAGCTGAATTAGTGTATACATTCACAACGACCGACTTGAAGCCAACCTTACATTTGGAGACAAAAATAAAAAATAAAAAATAAAAAAATTTCTTCTTTTGAAACCAACTTAAAATCCACATATATATTTATCATTTCTTGTATATTTAAAGAGCTGAAACTTGATTATCAAAACTGACCATAACAACAAAAATCAACATTTATAATTCTAAATTGACTTTGTTATAATGAAATCTAATTATTAATTATGATTACTTAAAATTATAAAAATAAAATATCATTAACTAATAATAAGAAATTTATGTTTGTATGCATTTAAAACAATCATAAAAAAACTTTTCAAACTATAAAATATCTTATCATAAACACCATTAGACAAACCCAATTCAAGCTATGAAATTTGTGCAAGGAGGACTTCTAATATATATATATATATATAAATTCCTAAATATATTGTGGAAATTATATATATATATATATATATATATATATATATATATATATATATGATGAGACCAATTAAAGTGGATAATCCTCAAAAAGTGATGATGTTAATGGTGTTCGTGAATAAATCAAAATTTGAAACATATAATATGTTTATACATACGCGATTTTGTACACATGTGATAACATCCACTCAAAGGCTCAAGGGAAGCAAATAAAACATTCTAGGCTCTTCAAGCCATGGAAATTGGAGTTATGGGTATTGGGGAATGAACCCCAATTTCAACCCAACGAATAAGAGGGTGTCGTACTTGTAACACCCTGAGTTTTATGTTTTCCAAGTTAGACATTTGAACTTCAATCCAAAGGGGAGTGGACTCCAATGGATAATTATTGTGTGAATGTAATTAATTATTTAATTATGAAAAATAAATAAAATATTTCTGTGTATATTGGCTAGATGAGAATTTTTAGATCACTTGCCTAATCCATGAAGTATGGAAAGAGGCTAAGACTTTCCCTAAAAATATTTCAAAAAGCCTTGAACGAATTTATTTCTAATTTAGATTTTTGAGGAAAAATCTGAATTTCCCCAATGATGTGGAGAGTAGTTGGGAAGAGGTAAAAAGATGAAAAATAAAAAGCAGTTTAAAGTCCCTAAATCAGGGAAGCCTAGGCAAACAGGAAGAAAATCATCCTGTAATTCTGGACACATAATTAGAAACAGGCTTTGGGGAGAGCATAAGCTTAAATAAGCTACTTCAGAACAGATTGAGGTTGGGCTATTCTAGGAGAGGATCTCAGCTAGGGGGTGAGTTCTGGAGACAGAAGAACTCTAAGGTTGGGAGGACTGGTCATTAGCAGAAGTGGTATGCACACAAATTTTATGAATGATTAAGATAGGTGTTGTTGTACAATATTGATAAGTGCTATAGCTATTATTTGAATTAAGTATTTTTTTTTTTGAATTTTTATTCCTTACATTTAACAGAATGGTTTAGGAGAAATTAATCCTCTAAATTCTGTATAGTTGTAGGAATAGGATTTATGGGGAATACCAACTAGAATCTCTAAACCTGCTAAGGGTTTAAATCTGGAGATATATAATACTCCCATAAATAATTAAATTTGTAACTTTAATCTGTTTCTGTAACTGTGCAAATATTCCTAGGGATGGACTAAGAAAAGTTAGAATTATAACCATGATAAACCAACTATGAATCTAGGAAGATAGATAAATATTAAATTCTGTATAATTACTGCAAAGTTAAAGTGTTGGAGTGCATGCATATAAATTGAAAACTTCTGCCTGAAGGAGAACCTGAGCAGAGAAAAAAATACTTTTCTGTTGCATAAAATAAATCTATAAGACAGAATAGTTATACAACATAGAAGAAATTTAATCGGACAGTAATGAAAATTAAATTTATTTATATGGCTGATATGAACATGAATTTTAAGCAAATACAAAGTTTAGAAAGTTAAATTCCATCCAGAGACTTTCATTTATTAAACTAAAACCCTGTGATATAAGACAAAAATAAAAATAAAATTGTAACAGGTGTAATTTATATGAGTAAGTAGATAGATTGAAAAGTGAGTTTGCATAACTACAAAGAGGTACATGAGAAATTATCCATAGTTGTAAACCTGTATCTTGAAGAGGAGGGATCATGAAGAGATACATATAATAATAAAAATTATTGATACACAGTTATTAGTTTACTGTGCCAAGAAAGGTTTATGTAAATTCTCATAGTAGTTCTATTTATATATATATTACTACAAAATGGATAGAAAAGAAAGGTACTCTGTAGAAACTAATCATTAAGCTCTGTCTGGAAAATTAATAAATTCCAGAAAGTTACAACAAAGAGAAAATATGATATGCATATTTTCAAATAAACTTGGCAGAGAAGTATTCCATCTTTGCTGAATTTTTTTTTATAAGTTTAGAAAAGATATTACTGTTCAAAATTAAATTCATGTTAGAGATTTATACTAGAAAAATCTCCAATAGCTCTTTTCTATAAATTACAAAATAGCCAGCATTATTGTTCCCAGAGAAATCAGCTGGGATTATTATGACTGTTCATAATAATTAGTATCTATGAAAAATACTAAACAAGTAATTGGGGAAAAATTGTTCCCAATATGAAAATAGAGGCCGGCCTGTGACAAACGAGAGGAGAATAGTTATCATTGGTCCAAGTAAAACGTTTACATACATTTCCTTCAAGATTAACAATCATTGAAGAAAGAACTTACCTGCAAAAAAAGGAAGGGAAATTAAGTCATTAGGTATTTCTATAAACTAGTATATAATTACATTTATACAAAAGAAAATAAAATTTGAATAGGAAATTTCAGAGACTGAGTAAATCTAAACGTACCCATGAGCAATGGCGAAATAGCTCGCAAAAATTTCAGGGAGAAACCGAAATGAAATAAGTATATGAAATGCATAGTTAATAATAGAGGTAATACTATATAAAAATGTCATTTGATAAGTAATTACCAGAAAAATGAGTCTCTGTTCCCGCAAAAGAAATCTATTCGATTTGAGAAAGTGTCTGCATGATATACGATTGTATCATTGATATATTTCGAATCATTTCAAGTATATAAACGAAAAGCTAAAGAGGATTAAAGTAAACAGGGAGGTATTTTTAAATCATTTCAAATGACTATGTATTAAAAACATGATAAGTCACTGAGGAGAATCTTAGAATAATAATATGATTTTTTTTTTTTTTTTTTTTCTGTAGCGTACAATATGGAGAAGACGCTGATAGTGTATGTTCATAAACGCATGAAGAGCAACCATAAACTGATATATCAAACATCCCAATAAACCAACATATAGTAATGAGGGTTTTACATATACAGAGATTCATTTAACAATGAAAATGTCGTATGAAAAGAAATTAGGCTCTATTACTCTGCCGAGATAGAAATATCTTAAGACAAAAGACAAATTCAAACTAGGATAGGAAATGAATTCTCTTATTCTTCTTTAACGTATTGAAAAAAATATGTTAAGAATATGAATGCTACAGAATATACTTAACATGAATTGAAAGAAAATCGAATAAGCCAGACTCAAAATCGATTTTAACATTATATTGACACACAAAGAAAAGTATAGTGGTTACCTGGAACAATGAGCGTTCGGCACGATATTGTGTATACAATATTGGGTAATAATACTCCTGATAAACGAAGAAAAACGCAAAAGAACAGAGAGAATTCTACGTCCTTTGATAAAAATTTACAATTGACAAATGAAACTGTAGAGGGGAGGAATGGCATAATATACCGGGCCAAAACCCTAGTTCTTTGCTTATCTCCACCGTCCACGTGGAGAGCGATGCCCAAACCAAATTGATATCAATTGAAAAGTGCCTCGAAAGAAAAGAAAATCTCCACAGTACAAAAAAATGAGATTTACGAATTAATACCATAGTACTCATCAAACCAACCACCATATGAATCTCGATACATAATGACACATAAATCGATTCTCATAAATGATAACTTGCCCGAGACACATCGCAACAGTAAATGAAAATTTATAAAGTACCAATGAAACGACATAACATTTAAAAAGTGAATAAATGATAGGCAGGCTTGTATTGGCCTCGGGATTATTACAATCCTTAAAACCCTGAACATTATAAACACAAACTGAATGAGTAACTAAGTCTTCGTTCGGTTGTAACGATAAAAAATTGTAACAAGTTTATATAATTGCGATATAAAAAGGTATTACACCATCGTTATAACAAGGGTTTATTCATAAGTGAATATTATATGTATCACAATCCTAAATCAACATTGGATTCGTTGATATATGTATATAAATATATCCTCATACCTATGGTAGCAAGGTATTAGAATATGGCAATTTGAAATATGATAAATGTATATAAAAACAATAATATATCAATTAAGGCAACCAAATGCATTATGATTATAAAATAAGGGTTAGTACGATATTAACCCTGAACTGTAGTGAATGAGGTTATAAAGGAATTCAATAAGAGAAAGAGGTGTCATAAAGTTATAAAATATACTAATAATAGTATATGGGAAAGGAATATTGACACACGATATTAAAGGCTGGATATATTGAAAATAAATAAATACATAAATAAATTTGGGTTAAGTGGAGAGACATTACAAATGGTATCAGAGCCAGGTTTGAAAAAAAACTGGCCTATTGTTGTGCTCACTGTATAACTTATTTTTGAGAAAAAAATTTCTGTTACTGATGTTTTTTTGTTTAGTGTACAGTGGTACTGGAACTGAAAAAGTTAATGGCTGAAGGAGATGAAATTTATGTTGATCTGGGTGATAGAGATAACATGCCAGATCCCAATGCTCCTCTGATGGCTATGTTGCATAGATTGCAACGAGATATGGCTGAGCTAAGAAGCCAGAATGATAGGCTGTCATTAGCCAGTGAAGAATAGGAAAAGCTCATAAGAGAAATGACTTCGCGGAACAGTCAAGAAGGTGAAGGTTCCGGAAAGAGGAAGAAAGGAAAGTTCTCAGATGATTCTAAGGAAGATGACACTACTAGACATCAGTCTAAACAGAAGAAGGAATTACAGGGTGAATTCCGAAAAATTAAACCTCCCTCCTATGATGGGGAGAAAAAGGAAGATACTGAGGCATGGCTATTGAATATGATTAAGTATTTTCAGGTCTATGAATATGAAAGAAATTTGAAGACCAGATTAGCTATCTACGAGCTGCAGGGTAAGGCTACCTTGTGGTGGGAGGAGACAAAAATGTTTCATGCCATTGATGAAAAGATAGTGAATTGGAAAGATTTCTAAGTCAAGTTTAAAAACTGCTGTTTGAACGAACGTTATTATGATGATAAAGAAAAGGAGTTCCATGAAATCAGATTTGGAAAGCTCACCATAGATGAGTTTGTCACCAAGTTTACAAATCTGTTAAGGTATGTTCGTTATATTCGTGAAGAGAAGGCAAAGGTAAAAAGTTTTTTGAACTGTTTGCCTGCTGTGTACAAGGAGAAAATAGAGTTAGAAATCCAAAAACTATGGATGAAGCGGTGAGGAAAGCTAGATTATGCTACCATCAGTTTAAAGGAAAGGGTGAGCATGGGAAAAGCTGGGTAAAAAAGGGTGAATTCAAAGGAAAGAAACAAAAACCAGCTTACTTGAAGAACTTTGGTAGGGATCATCAGTGGAAAAAATTTAATAAACCAAAAGAAATTCAAACTGCTCAGTCCCAAGTTGGTTCAAAACAACTAGATGGAGATAATAAGAAGGAAGGAACAGTTAAAATGCGGGAGCCTTTGAAATGTTGGGGCTGCGGAGAACCTCATATGTTGAGGGACTGTCCACACCAAAATATTCAGATGATTATGAGAGATCGAGAAGCTACCACAGTGAATGATATAGCAAGGAATATACCCACTATCAATGCAGCCTTGGAGAACCGACAAGCAGAACACCAGGCTACTATGGTCGAGATGGAAGGTAAGATTGTTGACCAATCTGTTATAGTTTTGATTGATCCGGGTGCTTCTTTGAGTTACATTAGTCCAAAATTTGTAGAGAAATGCAATCTCAAAACTGAAAAATTTGAGCAGTCTTGGTTGGTCCAGTTAGCCACTGGCACCAAGAGAAAAGTAACTCATAAGTTACCTCAAACAACAATTAAATTAAATGATTTTCAGACATAAGTAAATTTAAACATTCTGCCCTTAGGCTCATATGATTTGCTGATAGGAATGGACTGGTTAGAAAAGAGAAAGGCTATGATGAACTATTGGGATAAAACTTTGCATTGCATAGATGAGGAGGGGAGACCCTTTATACTCAAAGGAAAACCAAAACCAATCTCTGTAAGACAAATATCAGCTCTGCAATTAAAAATAACAGCTAGAAAAGGTTATCAAGTATATGCTGTACATGTTGAAGAATTAGGACAGCAACCTGAAGAAAACCTACTAGAGACTTTACCAATGGTAAGAGATTTCAAAGAAGTTTTTCCAGATGAGATTCCTCATCTTCCCCCCAAAAGAGAGATTGAATTTTCAATCGATTTGGTGCCTGGAGCAACACCTGTTTCCAGAGCCCCTTATCGAATGAGCCCCCTGAACTCATGGAGTTGAAAATGCAATTGCAAGAATTGTTGGATAAAGGTTATATCAGACCGAGTGTGTCTCCTTGGGGAGCACCGTTGCTGTTCCTGAAAAATAAGGATGGAACCTTTAGAATGTGCATTGACTACCATCAATTGAATAAGTTGACAATAAAAAATAGATACCCATTTCCCATAATTGATGACCTTTTTGATCAGGTAAGAGGGGCTTCATTATTTATAAGATTGATCTGAGGACTGGTTATCACCAACTCAGAATTAAGGAGGAAGATATTAGTAAAACAACTTTTCGAACCAGGTATGGTCACTACGAATTTGTAGTCCTACCTTTTGGTTTGAAAAATGGCCCTGCCACCTTTATGTGCTTAATGAATAGTGTTTTGAACAAGTACTTAGATAAATTCGTGCTAGTGTTCATAGACGATATTCTGATTTATTCAAAAAGTGAGGAAGAGCACAAAGAACACTTAAGGATAGTTTTGCAAACTTTAAAAGAAAACCAGTTATATGCCAAATTCAGTAAATGTGAATTTTATAAAGACAAGATTCAATACTTGGGGCATATTATTTCTGAACAAGGATTGGCTGTTGATCCTGATAAAATAAAGGCCATTAGAGAATGGCCGGTGCCGACTGATGTTTTAGCTGTAAGATCATTTATGGGGATTGCACATTATTATCGAAGGTTTGTGGAAAGATTTTCTGCAATAGCATATCCCATAACTTCACTACAGAGAAAAGGCATCAAATTTGAGTGGACTGAAAAATGCCAAAACAGTTTTAAACAACTAAAATTAAAACTCACTACAGCCCCTATACTTAAGATTGCAGATCCTGACAAAGAGTTTGTTGTGTGTACTGATGCATGTAGAGAGGGATTGGGAGGAGTGCTGTTGCAAGAAAATTCTGTTATTGCATATGAATCTAGAAAACTTAAGAAACATGAACAGAATTATAGTGTGTATGATCTGGAACTGGCTGCTGTAATTCATGCCTTGAAGATGTGGTGACACTATCTTCTTGGGAAAAAATTTACATTGATGACAGATCATATTATTCTCAAGTATTTCTTTTCTCAAACAGATTTGAATGCTCGACAAGCTAGATGACTGTCTTTTCTAAGTGAATTTGATATGGACATAAAACATATCAAAGGGAAAGAAAACAAAATTGCTGATGCGCTAAGCAGAAATGCTTGCCAAAACATAAGCAACATTGGGAGTAGTGCTAGTTTTGACTTAGAAGAACTAGTTAAAAAGGTAGCAGATCAAGATCCAAACTATGAGAATCTACAAGTGAAAATGCTAAAGAAGGAAATGGATGAATACACCCAAAACCAGAAAGGGCTGATCTACTATAAAAATAGATTGTATATCCCCAATGTAAGAGTCTTTGAAAAAAGAGATCCTAGATGAATATCATAAACATCCATATTTAGGAAATCCTGGATATCAGAAAATGCTAACATCTTTGAAAAATAAATTGTTTTGGCTAGGAATGAAAAAGGATGTCACAGACTATTTAGCTAGATGCATGGAATGTCAACTAGTTAAAGTTGAGTATTAGCATCCAGCTGGTCTTTTAAATCCCTTGCCAATTGCAGAGTGGAAATGGGACACTGTTTCTATAGATTTCATAACAGGGTTACCCAGAACAAAGTACCAGCATGACTCAGTGATGGTAGTGGTAGACACTTTAACAAAAGTTGCACACTTCATACATGTAAAATCTACTTTTGGGACAACCCAAGTAGTAGATGTGTTCCTAAAATAAATAGTAAGGCTACACAGGGTCCCAAAAATGATTATTTCAGATAGAGACGCTAAGTTCATAGCCGCCTTTTTGAAAGGTCTGTTTGGGGGCATGGGAAATAAATTGAATTTTAGTACTGACTATCACCCTCAAACGGATGGTCAAACAGAGAGAACAAATCAGATCTTGGAGGATATGCTGAGAATGTATGTGATGGATAGGCCATCAAAATGGGAAGACCACTTGCATTTAGCTGAATTTGCTTACAACAATAGCTATCAGTCCTCCATAAAAATGAGTCCATTTGAAGCACTCTATGGAAGGAAGTGTCGTGCTCCTTTAAGCTGGAGCCAACCTGAGGATAAGTTAGTACTAGGGCCAAATATTCTACAAGAAATGGAAAGGGTTGTCAAACAAATACAAAGAAACATCAAGACATCACAAGATCGACAGAAAAAATATGCTGATAAGAAGAGGGTGCATCGAGAGTTCAAAGTGGGTGATCATGTGTACCTGCGTATTACACCCAAAAAGAGCACACTTTATACTGGAAGTTGTGCAAAATTGGCTCCTAGATATTGTGGGCCTTTTGAGGTGTTAGAAAGGGTGGGACCAGTGGCTTATAAGCTGGCCCTACCGCCCCATGTTAAATTTCATGATGTATTTCATGTTTCGTTATTAAAAAGATATGTACATGATGCTTCTCACATTGTTGATTGGAATGTGATACAGGTGGAACCAGAAGGGGAGTTCCTTCCAGAGCCACTTCAAATATTGGAGCGGGAAGAAATTGAATTGAGAAACCGAACAGTAGCAAGAGTAAAGGTGCAGTGGAAGCACTTTACTGCTGAAGAAGCTACATGGGAAAGAGAAACTAAGATGATGGAAAAATATCCATATCTATTTTCAAAATGAAATCTAGTAGTTAGTTGTTAACACCGAGGATGGTGTTTGTTTTCAGAGGGGGAATATGTAACACCCCAAGTTTTATGTTTTTCAAGTTAGACATTTGAACTTCAATCCAAAGGGGAGTGGACCCCAATGGATAATTATTGTGTGAATGTAATTAATTATTTAATTATGAAAAATAAATAAAATATTTCTGTGCATATTGACCAGATGAAATTTTTGAGATCACTTGCCTAATCCATGAGGTATGGAAAGAGGCTAAGACTTTCCCCAAAAATATTTCAAAAAGCCTTGAAAGAATTTATTTCTAATTTAGATTTTTGAGGAAAAATCTGAATTTCCCCAATGATTTGGAGAGTAGTTGGGAAGAGGTAAAAAGCTGAAAAATTAGAAAGCAGTTTAAAGTCCCTAAATTAGGGAAGCCTAGGCAAACAAGAAGAAACACATCCTGTAATTTTGGACACAAAATTAGAAACAGGCTTTGGGGAGAGCATAAGCTTAAATAAGCTACTTCAGAACAGATTGAGGTTGGGCTGTTCTAGGAGAGGATCTTAGCTAGGGGGTGAGTTCTGGAGACAGAAGAAATCTAAGGTTGGGAGGACTGGTCATTAGCAGAAGTGGTATGCACACAAATTTTATGAATGATTAAGATAGGTGTTGTTGTACAATATTGATAAATGTTGTAGCTGTTATTTGAATTAAGTTTTTTTTTTGAATTGTTATTCCTTACATTTAATAGAATGGTTTAGAAGAAATTAATCCTCTAAATTCTGTATAGTTGTAGGAATAGGATTTACAGGGAATACCAACCAGAATCTCTAAACCTGCTAAGGGTTTAAATCTGGAGATATATAATACTCCCATAAATCATTAAAGTTGTAACTTTAATCTGTTTATGTAAATGTGCAAATATTCCTAGGGATGGACTAAGAAAAGTTAGAATTATAACCATGATAAACCAGCTATGAATCTAGGAAGATAGATAAATATTAAATTCTGTATAATTACTGCAAAGTTAAAGTGCTGGAGTGCATGCATATAAATTGAAAACTTCTACCTGAAGGAGAACCTGAGCAGAGAAAGAAATACTTTTCTGTTGCATAAAATAAATCTATAAGACAGAAGAGTTATACAGCATAGAAGAAATTTAATCAGACAGTAATGACAATTAAATTTATTTATATGGCTGATATGAACATGAATTTTAAGCAAATACGAAGTTTAGAAAGTTAAATTCCATCCAGAGACTTTCACTAAAACCCTGTGATATAAGATAGAAAAATAAAAATGAAATTGTAACAGATGTAATTTATATGAGTAAGTAGATAGATTGAAAAGTGAGTTTGCATAACTACAAAGAGGTACATGAGAAAGTATCCATAGTTGTAAACCTGTATCTTGAAGAGGAGGGATCACGAAGAGATACATATAATAATAAAAATTATTGATACACAATTATTAGTTTACTGTGCCAAGAAAGGTTTATGTAAATTCTCATAGTAGTTCTATTTATATATATATATTACTACAAAATGGATAGAACAGAAAGGTACTCTATAGAAACTAATCATTAAGCTCTGTCTGGAAAATTAATAAATTCCAGAAAGTTACAACAAAGAGAAAATATGATATGCATATTTTCAAATAAACTTGGCAGAGAAGTATTCTATCTTTGCTGAAAATTTATTATAAGTTCAGAAAAGATATTACTGTTCAAAATTAAATTCAAGTCAGAGATTTATACTAGAAAAATCTCCAATAGCTCTGTTCTATAAATTACAAAATAACTAGCATTATTATTCCCAGAGAAATCAGCTGGGATTATTATGACTGTTCATAATAATTAGTATCTGTGGAAAATACTTAACAAGTAATTGGGGAAAAATTGTTCCCAATATGAAAATAGAGGCCGACCTGTGACAAACGAGAGGAGAATAGTTATCATTGGTCCAAGTAAAATGTTTACATACATTTCCTTCAAGATTAACAATCATTGAAGAAAGAACTTACTGCAAAAACAGGAAGGGAAATTAAGTCATTAAGTATTTCTATAAACTAGTATATAATTACATTTATACAAAATAAAAAAAATTTGAATAGGAAATTTCAGAGACTGAGTAAATCTAAACGTACCCATGAGCAATGGCGAAATAGCTCGCAAAAATTTCAGGGAGAAACCGAAATGAAATAAGTATATGAAATGCATAGTTAATAATAGAGTAATACTATATAAAAATGTCATCTGATAAGCAATTACCAGAAAAATGAGTCTTTGTTCCCGCAAAAGAAATCTATTCGATTTGAGAAAGTGTCTGCATGATATATGATTGTATCATTACTATATTTCGAATCATTTCAAGTATATAAACTAAAAGCTAAAGAGGATTAAAGTAAACAGGGAGGTTGTTTTAAATCATTTCAAATGACTGTGTATTAAAAACATGATAAGTCACTGAGGAGAATATCAGAATAATAATATGAAATTTTTTTTTCTCTAGCGTACAATATGGAGAAGACGCTGATAGTGTATGTTCATAAACGCATGAAGATCAACCATAAACTGATATATCGAACATCCCAATAAACCAACATATAGTAATGAGCATTTTACGTATACAGAGATTCATTTAACAATGAAAATGTTGTATGAAAAGAAATTCGGCTCTATTACTCTGTCGGGATAGAAATATCTTCAAACGAAAAAAAAATTCAAACTAGGATAGGAAATAAATTCTCTTATTCTTCTTTAACGTACTGAAACAAAAATGTTAAGAATATGAATGCTACAAAATAAACTTAACATGAATTGAAAGAAAATCGAATAAGCCAGACTCAAAATCGATTTTAACATTATATTGACACACAAAGAACAATATAGTGGTTACCTGGAAAGATGAGCGTTCGACACGATATTGTGTATACAAGATTGGATAATAATACTCCTGATAAACGAATAAAAACACAGAAGAACAGAGAGAATTCTACATCCTTTGATAAAAAATTACAATTGACAAATGAAACTGTAGAGGGGAGAAATGGCATAATATACCGAGCCAAAACCCTAGTTTATCGCTGATCTCCACCGTCCACGTGGAGAGCGATGCCCAAACCAAATCGATATCAATTGAAAAGTGCCTTGAAAGACAAGAAAATCTCCACAATACAAAAAAATGAGATTTACGAATTAATACCATAGTACTCATCAAACTAACCACCATATGAATCTCGATACATAATGACACATAAATCGATTCTCATAAATGATAACTTGCCCGAGACACATCGTAACAATAAACGAAAATTTATAAAGTACCAATGAAACAACATAACATTTAAAAAGTGAATAAATGATAGGCAGGCTTGTATTGGCCTCAGGATTATTACAATCCTTAAAACCCTAAACATTATAAACACAAATCGAATGAGTAACTAAGTCTTTGTTCGGTTGTAACGATAAAAAATTGTAACAAGTTTATATAATTGCGATATAAAAAGGTATTACACCATCGTTATAACAAGGGTTTATTCATAAGTGAATATTATATGTATCACAATCCTAAATCAACATTGGATTCATTGATATGTGTATATAAATATATTCTCATACCTATGGTAGTAAGGTATTAGAATATGGCAATTCGAAATATGATAAATGTATATAAAAACAATAATATACCAATTAAGGCAACCAAATGCATTACGATTATAAAATAAGGGTTAGTAAGATATTAACCTTGAATTGTAGTGAATGAGGTTATAAAGGAATTCAATAAGAGAAAGAGGTGTCATAAAGTTATAAAATATACTAATAATAGTATATGGGAAATAAATATTGACACACGATATTAAAGGCTGGATATATTGAAAAAAAAAAAAAAATTGGGTTAAGTGGAGAGACATTACAGTACTCTCACTTGGCCTTATATGTGCCATTTCAAAAATTCTTTGACAAGGTATATGTTTTTACAAGGCATATGTTTATGTTATATATATGAGATAGTTATATGAGAATAATTATGTTGATGTGTGTTTTTATTTTGAAATAGGAATTTTATAGTTTTAATTTTATTATTTTAAAAAAAGAAATTAGTGGGTTTTTTTTTTTTTTTTAGTTTAAAGGTAAGAGTGAGGTTGTTGGTACTCAATCAACCCACAATTATATTCAAGAGTGCTTAGGCTGGAAGGCATTACAAGAATATTCTTCAAGACATCAGTGCTCAACATGCCATTAGTGGGGATTTGAACCTAGGTAGGTAGGATAACAATCATTTTGCTCAACCACTCGAGATAACCCCAATTGATAATTTTATTATTAATGATTATTAAGTGGATGATCAAGATTTATTCTCTACTAAATATTCTTTGTCGTAGTAAAAAATATAGGGTTGATATTTATCTCAAACTTTGAGCTTAGCCATTTTTCCATTTTCAATTTTTAATTATAAAAAAATATTGCGTCCACTTTGAAACACTAGATGTCAAATTCAATTTTAATTTGGTTTATATTTATTTTTGATTTCATTACTTGGTATTATTATCTAAACATTATTCTCCTTATTTACTTCTTCTGTGGCTAATTAAAAGAATTGTTCTTGCTAGTGATCCATATTAATTCTTATCTAATATGATGGCTATATTAATTGGCCTCCCATCCTCTATTGTGACAACCTTCCATGCATAGATATATAGATGAAAAAATTTAGAAATGAAACCCCATGATTATTGTCATGGGCAGTGAACGACAACTTGAGCTAAATATGTCAATAAATAGATGCCATCAACTATATGAAATTCTATGCTGTCAATAGAAGGTGGAAAATGAAACACACAATTTTGTTTAGATTGACTTGTGAGAATTATCAAGTGTGGTATGGATATTTGGATGAAGCATAATAGAAAGTAATAAAGGAACTACAATGAAGAGTGAGGATGGATAATAGCACCTTACTGAGGATGATTTAGTCTGATTTAAAGGCATAATTTATGTGCCTAGTAGTGGTGAAATAAAATGGGTGATAATGAGAGAATTCCACACTAATCCCTACTGAGGACGTCAAGGGTATAAAAAAACCTTAAAAAACATTAAAATAAGCTATTATTGGCCAAAATTAAAGAAATAAGTATCATACTTCATGGAAAAATTCATGGAATTCCATCAGGTAAAAGCCAAGTGCGGAAATCTCGAAGTAATAATACAACCTATGCCCATCCTAGAATGGAAGTGGGAGGTAATCATCATGGATTTCATCACGGGGATACCCAAAAAAATGAAGCAACACAACACAGTCATGGTAGTGGTGGATGAGCTTAGCAAGGTAGCTCATTTTGTGGCAGTCAAATACACCCATTATACTAGTGAAATAGCATAAATTCTCATAAGAGAGATCGTGAAGCTGCATGGAATCCATAAAAAGATCATATTCGATAGAGATGCTAAATTTACTTCCAGGTTTTGGAAGGAGCTATTCACAGGCTTGGGGATGGTATTATAATTCAAAAATTCTTACCATCCATAGAAAGACGGGAAAACAAAGAGGATAAAACAAATCCTTGAGGACATGCTAAGGATGTATGTGATGCATCAACCCAGAAAATAGGAAGAGTATCTTCCACTCGTGGAATATGTGTACAACAATGGACATCGAGAACCCATAAGGATGAGCCCCTTTGAAGCATTATATGGCAGGAAATGCAATACTCCTATCAGCTGGAGTGACCCAATTAACATAATTCATGTAGTATCTAATGTGCTTAAGGATATGGAACAACAAGTTTATATCATTAAAAAAAAATGCGAAGGTGGCACAAGATAGACAGAAGAGATATGAAAATAAACACATGATCCAAAAGGAATTCCAAGTTGGAGAACACGTTTATCTGAGGATCAAGCCCAAAATAAATTCACTTAGGGCAAGGACATGTGCCAAACTGGAACCAAAATATTGTGGGCCATTTGAAATACATGAGAGGATAGGACCAGTAGCGTATAGGTTGGCCTTACCTCCCTTAGTTAAAGTTCATGATGTTTTTCATGTTTCCTTACTTAAGAAGTATGTACAAGATTCTAATCATGTGATTTATTGGTATGTGCTACAGGCGGAAACGAGTTCCAACTAGAGCCAATGTGTCTTCTAGACCAGAGGAGTCTCATGCTCCGAAACTAAGCTATAAAGCAAGTCAAGGTGCAGTGGAAACACTTTGGGCCAGTGGAGGCTACATGGGAAATGGTTGATGCCATGAAAGTAAATTACCATTTCTTGTTTGATGGTTAAAACAAGTATGTAATTTGTAAATACTGCATAGATTTGTGTGTATAAAGCTCCACAAAATAATATGTATTGTATTTTGTATTTTACGATTATACATGGGAAACTGAACATCGGGGACGACGTTACCTCAAGGGGAGGAGACTGTGACAACCCCACCTAAATTTCCCATGTAAATAGCATCATGGATGCATTGTAAATATGGTACGATGAATTGAAACAAAGAATGGGGACTAAGTCAGGGGACACAGATTCCAGAGCTAGGAAGGGAGTCACTTGCTTGGTATGTCATGGTTTCTTGTGCTAGGGAGAAAATTGAAAATGTAGGACAACCATTAAAGAGTGATAGGTGCCTAAATCGAAGAACAAAGCCCTTGAAATTAAATGAGAAGAACAAGGGGTATACTGGATCATGCCGCTTGGGAAGAAACCGCATGAAAGAAAGGATAAAAATTATGAAAAGGGACGGTGCACTGCAAGACATGGAGGACGCAAAAACAATGATGATTGAGGAATAAATCAAGAAAATGTTGAATGAGAGATAAAATAGAGGAGAGAATGGGGGGAGAATAGGGAAGTTTGACACGAGCTCTTCATAGGTAGCGAAAAAAATGGAGAATATTAAGAGGAAAAAGGAAAATAGAAGAAGGTCCAACACAAGTTCTCTGTAGGCACCACCGAAGAGAAGAGAAGGGGATTGAATCTTGATCCCTGGAGGTTGTGGGTTGAGATAGAATCCTTGGATCCCTATAAAATCTTGGGCCCTTGGAGGCTATGGGTTGGGATAGAATCTCTAGAACCTTATAATATCTTGGGTCCCCTAGAGGTTGTGGGTTGAGATAGAAAGCTATGCATCCTTGTAACAACTTGGGTAGAGGCCATATTGAAGAAAAAAGCCGCATAAGATTATAATGAAGACTAATGGTTAATTCCCAGAAGGCACAGTGGATTCTGGACTCCTTTGAAGGGGGTGAATCATTATGAGAACAACTGGGCGTGAGGTTGGGCACCTCTGGATTCATAGTGTAGACCAAGCAAGAAGCTGCTAGTTGGTGGGATTTAGGAAGGAAGTCCTCTGGAGTCTCAAAAGCAGTGGCGGATTGGTGTGTTAGTCCCTAAAGTGAGTATTTCCCCTAGAATATTGAATTTGGCTCGGGGGTGATGAATGCAAGTAAGTGTGGCTGCAAATTTCTACGGTTGGGTGGAGAGTCTTTGTCCCAAACTTAGTTTCCCTCCCTATTCCAAGATAAGTAACTGCGCATTCTGTTTAAATGCATGAAGAATGATGCTATTGTGTTTATGGATAATGGTTTGAATGTAGGGACTACATTTTATTGATGAAGACTCGCTTATGCATTATATACTTTGTGTCTTGTGTGATGTATTAGATGGTTGCATCTATGTATGTGTCTATGTGGAATATATGCTCGAATGTGCAAGGAATCCAGAAGGAAAAAACACGTTATTAACTACTAAATGACATGCATGAGACATTTGGTATACAGAAGTATATCTATATGTTAATTAATACTAAATGTCTCATGCATGTTAAAGTATATCATCTGTATGTTAATTAATACCAAGTTCTAATATAACATCCAACTAGGAAAGCTTCGATAAATGATTAAAGAACAATGGGATCTGTGACACTTTTTATTAATAGAAGATTACAAAGAGAGAGGCCTTCTGCATAATAGGGTCTATATTCACTTGTGAGTTACTTGTGATCATGTTACAAGTTGTTGTGTCACTCAACGATCCACCAAATTTACCCAAATTTCCTTCAAACTTGCATTATAAACATGACGTATATCTGTTGTTGGCATCTTAAGGTGACAACCGAGGGGCTTGAAGGCTTGAAGTAACAACATGGAGCTTTTTGCAGGCCCTGCACAAGGTCTCACACCATTAGTGTGTGGTAGGTGAGGTTGGATCCTCCTTAGAGTCTATGCCTAGTTCATTTTAGGTAATCCACGTAGGAGTGCCTACGCCTCCCATGATGGTATTTCCTCCTCATGGAGTGGGTAGAATCACAAACCATAAACTCACAAGAGAACTAGTCACTTAAGCTCGAGAGGGACAACGTCATAAATTGATTAGGAAACCAAGAGTATCACAGTGAACCTGAAAAACACCTCTGGAGGACTACCAGACTCCTAAGGAAGAATTATGGCTGATAAGGCTAGTTCTAAGAATTCTGAGCAATTCTAGAGCTTGTTGCTTTGAAGGTTTCCAAGTTATCCATTTAAGGCCTTTCTGAAGGCAAGATCGAAAGCCATCGACTGAGTCATGGTAACCATCTACTTATAGGAGAGGCAGGCTAAAATTATCCACAACACAATCAGAAACCCTAGTTAAGGGGACTACTGATTGGTGGAGTGAGAATCCCTTCACGGGATCCGTCAGAATGACAAGGTAGAAATCCATAGAGGGGAAAAAACAAAAGACAATGAAGTTACGAGCCGGGGACTTAGCGGGTAATGGAGCCAGGGATATGTCGAGAGGCAGTAATGAGAGCTTCCCTATTATGTGGGCAGCTACATGAGGGAAGGCTACCGTAGGAGTCACCCTAGAAGCCCGAAATGTGGGAACTCTGGTGATGTTGAGAAATCAATGCAAGTAGACTTAGGTCTTCTTTCTTGATAATTACTTGTGAATTATGTTTTCTTATTTTAATTATTTGTTATATTATCTTTCATTAAGAAATTACCAAATTATGTGTGTATGAATATCACAAAACAAGAGACATAATATGTAGGCACTCTGCTAGGGAAAAAACCCTATCTAGGGGAAAAAATAGTCAAAATATCTTCCTTCAATAGTTTTCCTGAGATAATCCTAGACTCTTCACCCTAGACACAAAATATCTTCCTTCCAATAACTTTGATATGGATCTTCAACTTTGTAGCACCAAAACTTTGATATATGCAGAAACAACTACTTCAACCTATGCAACACTTTGATCTATGCAGAAACAACTACTTCGACCTATGCAACACTTTGACCTATACAACAACAAGTCTTTGAACCCAAAAAATTCGAACCTCCTGCAACTTCGATCTACTGCAACTTCGACCTTGCAACTCCAACAAATTTGATCCTACAACTTCCCAGCAACTTCGCAGAAGAGAGAGAGAGAGAGCCAAAAAAATTTGATCCTGCACCTTTCCTTCTTCTTCCCGCACTTAACACTTTTCATTGCACTACTTATGATGTGAATCAAACTTTTTGAGTGGATGAGAAAATATATTGAACTGAAATTGTATATATAGGATTATTGTGGGTCGAATTGCTCTCTTTCAGGCTGAATTCATCAGGCAAGGGCCAAATTGGTGTGGAGGTGACAAAAATTCATTTTTGACTAAAAAATAATTATTTTACATGATTCAAAAGCCCAAGAAGGGTCTCATAAAATACACAATCACTAATGAATCAATATAAATCCTAGGAGTCCAAAATGGGGACTTTCACTAATAATATGTGACCCAAGCATGAAACCCATGCTTTAATAGTTCATTGTAATACTATTAAAAATTTTCTTTTTCATTATTTTGATAAGTACATTACATATGACTCAAATACATTTATGAAGACCGAACCTAGTTACATTCTTCAACACTCCCTCTTAACTAGGGAGGCATTCATAATAAGTATAAGGAAGATCTCAAAACATATGAAATATGAAGAGTTTAGGCACCACAATGCTATGGAATAGATTCTTGACCAAGAAAATATATCCAAGGTCCTCCAACAATTTATGCACTCGCGATGCTACAGACTAGATTCTTGATTAGGGAAATCTATCCTGGTGGGACTAAGGTGGACTAAATATTTCAACCTATCTTGGTACCATTAGGCTTACTTGAAAACCATTAACCCAAGGATACAAGTGCGTATCTGAGGGCAGAGCTACATTACCAATGCCACCCTCCCTACTTCGAGATTTAGATATCAACACATAGTGCCGACCTGATTTCCTCCTAGGAAATTTGTCACACACAAAGCCTCAACAAATCTGTTCCAAATTTTCATCATCATCAAAAAAATCAACAATATCTACTAAACCAAGCATGTTTCTAAGATATTCAAACTTATTATTAGGAAGAAAATTTATTAGTATACCATCTACCTAATCGTCAATTGAGACATACTGTAGCTTCATGATCCCATCCTAAAACCAAGTTCATAATGTAGTGAAATTTATTGTTGATATGCTTCGTCCTAGCATGAAACATGAGATATTTAGACATCTTGATGCAAATTTGATTGTCACAGTTGATCACAGTAGGACCTAGAGGCTTCTCGAAAAAATATGTCAAAAGCTTCCTTAACCATACAACCTCCTTTCCCACTTCACATACAACCACACACTCTGCTTCAGCGCTGCTCAAAGCAAAAAAACATTGCTTTATACTAACCCATGATCATGGCAGACCCCAAACTGAAGCATACACATGTAGTGCTTCTTCCATCGGTCTCACTACCACCCCAATCAGAATATGTGAATTCATTCAACTTGAATTCCTTGCTACCATACTTTAGATAGTGATGTATAGTTCCATGAAGATATCTCAAAATATGAGTGGCATTTATCCAATGATCATGATAGGGCTCCAACTGAAACATAATAAGAATTTTCACAAAAAAACATTTATCCAACGTGATATTTAACATATACATTAGAGAACCCACCAACTTACGATAGGAGGTGGGATCTAGAATACTTGAGTTAGAACTTCTCAAATTCTTGATATTGGTGATCATAGGAGTAGTCATGGGCTTGGAATACATCATCCCAAATTTCTGCAACAACTTGATGATATAATTTCCTTGCCACAGATATATCTCCCCAGGTTTTTTCCATACTTTCAAACCTAGGTAATAGTGCATCAGTCCCAGATCCTTCATCTCAAACTCTACTGCCAACATATTCTTGCATTCTTGTATCCTTTGCTCCACACCTGTAATTAATAGATCATCCGCATATAGTAGAGTAATGGCTGGCTCATTATCCACAACCTTGATGTAGATATTTGGATCAAAAATAATTTTTAGGAGCCCAATTCTTAGAAGGTATGCATCCATTCTTGCATACCATGCCCTAAGAGCTTGCTTCAAACCATATAGGGCCTTCTTGAGTCTACATACATGAGTGTATTTTATATTTACTTCAAATCCTTCAAGTTGTTCAATATATACTTCCCAATTGATGGTCCCATTCAGAAATGTTTTCTTTACATACATTTGATGGATATTCCATCCCATAGTAGCAACCAATGAAACCAAAGATCTAATGGTAGTATACCTTGCGGTGGGTGAAAAAGTTTCTTCATAATATATGCCTTCATTTTGAGAGAAACATATGGCAACAAATATGTATTTGCATTTGTCTATACTTCCATAAACTCCGTGTTTGATCTTGTAGATTCATTTGGAGGTGACAACTGCTTTGTCACTAGGTCTAGGGACGATTTCCCAAACCCCATTATTCATGATGGATTGATAATATTCTTTCATTTCCTTCTTCCATACTTGTTGATGATCATGTTCTTCAAATGTAGATGGTTCAACTTCAATCAGTTTTGTCATATATGAAACATATCCAGAATGTCTTTACGACTATTTTCTTTCTCTAAAGGTTCCTTTCACAGCTCCAAGACCTTCAACATCTTCAAGAGTAGCTTTTAATCAATTTGGCCTCTTCCTAGTGTTTGGTATGATCGAAAGTTGAATAGAATCACTTGTTCCTTCTTCTTCTTCTTGAATAGTAGTAGTATTGTAGTGGTGTACTTCTTCTTCTTCAAATATTGTTATATCTTCGTCATTAGAATCAATAGTGATATCTTTGGATATTTTGTAAGCATGATTTTCATCAAATATAACGTCTCTGCTTACTTCAATATGTCTTACTTCCTTGATGTAGATTCTATATGATTTTGAGGATAGAATATAGCCAACGAAGATCCCTTTGATGTTTGTATAATTTAAATTCTTTCGTTTGTCTTTTGGAACATGGATATAGGTCAGAATCCCAAATATTTGGAGATGGTCCACACTTGGCTTCTTCCCTGTGAATGCTTCCTCAAGTGTCATATTCTCAAGAATTCTACGAGGAATTCTATTTTTAATATAAAATGCCGTCATTGCTGCTTCTCCTCATAGAAATTTTGGTGAGTCTTGATCAAGGAACATTGTTCTGATACCTTCTTCAATTTTCATAATCTTTGTTTCAACCACTCCATTTTGTTCGGGATAGTAGGTGACATGCCTCACAATTAGACATAAATTAAGGCCCATATAACCTTTATTAGGCACCTAAAGGCTATATTAAGTCTCTCCTTCTACACTTAATAATGTCTTTAATATGTTCTTAGGAAGGTTTAGAGATAATTGCATATTTGTGCCTAATTTTATTTATTCTTGAAGAATATTGTGAGAATATTGGACAAATTATGAAGATTTGGAGGAGGCGATAATCTAGGGACTTCCTCCCTACTATAGGAAGATCAAAATTGGAGAATAAATGAATAAAATATACTGAAATTATTGAGAGATTTTGGAACTTCAATGATTGAGAAAATCTAGGAATGTGTTCCCTACCATTTAATGCAAACTCCTAGTGCTGGGAACCAAATCCACTATTTGAGGGATTTTGGAGGGGAAAGCTTCCTCCTTTCAAAGAGAATGATTCCTCATCAATTTTTATAAGTAATAATTTGAGTTGGCCTCTATAGGCATGTATTTTTTAGTCTTCTTGAGGATAAAACTTGTTGTTTAGCAACTCCATTTTTATTTCTTGTAGGGATGTACTTGGATTGATTAAAATAATGAATTTTGGTGCCGTTTTAACTTCTAAATCTTGAAGTATTCCATAGGAATATGAGTCTCCTTGGGCTTGGCCATCCTAGGAGCCTCAGAGCCGTCTAGCACAATTTCCTTATGTTTTTTTCACTTCTTATTCACATGCATCTCTTATTCTTATTTTGACTATATATGTATTTAGTATATGTTTTTCTTGCTGTAGGATTGAGTTAAATGATTGAAGTGAGTTATTTTTCAGGTTATTTATAGATTCAAAATCATTATTAATCCTTATAATAATTTTTTATTGTCATCTTCATCATTGATCTACTTGGATTTGGTTACTAGTTCACGAATATAGGATTTCTGGAAATGCCTTGTAGCGAAGTAGTAGTAATTTTATGATATTTTTTAGAATGGGTTAATGATATTAATTTAAGTTGATTCCACTTGTATTAAGTCATAACAAAATTCAAGTTAATTAAAAAATTTATCCCATTTCATTTGCACTTGATTAGGTTAGGCATTTAATAGGTTAACTAGCTCACTAGTTCTTGAATTTCCAGTTTTTAGAGTAGTAATTTTTTGTTATTTTTTTAGCGCGAGTGAACAAGGGTATTTTGGAGTGATTACACTTGGAATGGATACCTAAGACATCATACTTAATAAAAAAATTTGTCCCATCCTATTTTCATTTGATTTAATTAGTCATTCGATGAGTTATCTCCAAAACAAAACTTCCTGTAGCAAAAACATAACTTCCTATAACACTCTTGTAGCACGTGTAAAATCGACTAGATTTGTTCCCAAAGCTTGGATTTTGTCTCTTAGGCTTGAATCATGACCCCTAGGATCTAAATCCATGAGTGAGGAAGAATAAACACCACTTAGAACATGTATTTTTACAAAGTATATTAGACCTATTTATTTGAATTCATGCTCTTAGGATTTCAATTACAAGTTGTTGTTCTTGCCTATGATTAATTTATTGTCAAAGCAAAACTTCTATTTATGCAATTAGTTTAGGCTTTGATTTCATGAAATTCACTCCATTACATAATATCAACAACATAAGGACACATTGCATGTTGCACATATAGCGCTGATACCTCTTAAGTTTGTATGAACCCCGGGTTGATAATTAAGGTTGGTAGCCTTGGTGTTGCAACATTCTTGTTGCAATACTGAGGCTCATCACTTTTTGGCGCCATTTCTGGGGAGGTGTCAAAGCATGCATTATTTTATTCCCCAGTTGATTCGTTTCTTTTTCTTTCTTCAAAAACAAAAAATTGCATTAGGTATCTTTCATTTCAAGAACATAAAATTACATGGCATTAACATTCTGATTCAAATTTTTATTTTATTTTTTATTTATAAAAACAAACAAAAAATTAATTCTCCAACACCAACCCCCCCACTTGATCACATGGTGCAGTAAGAGCCACATCACCTTCCACTTTTGCAGGTTGAAGAAGAAGAGGTGGTAGAGAAGGTAGAATAAATGGATGGAGATGATGACAATGAATACAATCCTCATGGATTTCCCATTCAAGATACTGATGTCAGTGTGCATATGAATAATCCGAAAACCTTTCTATTTGAATTTCAAATTGTTTGTAGATCTTATGGTTACTTATTAAACACTCAAAAATTGAGATTGTTTCCAGAAACATTGAAGGATAGAGCTCTTAAATGGTTCATGAGTTTCGGTACTAATTCAATAAGATCATGGAATGATATGCAAAAGATATTTTTGGAAAAATATAAAGATCATGACCATAAAGAAGATTTTTTTAGAATGAATAAAAAAGAAGATGAGATCCTTGATGATATAAAAGAGAGGTTCATGTATAATGTTAAGATGAAAAAATTACATCATTTAGGGTTTGACACACTAAAAAACCTCTTAATTAGAACAATTAGGGATGAGTGGATTGATCTCCTTGATCTCATGAGTAGAGGATATGTATACCAATTATCATTTGAATAAATTTATGAAACATGAAAGTGCATATCAAGAGGAAGGATAAGAGTAAGTAAATCAAAATCAACATTGGTAAGTCAAGTTGAACTTGGAAATTTTCTTGATGACTTTAAAACATAAATTATTAGCAATCTAAGTGAACAAGTAGAAATGTTAAGAATCCAGAATGAGAAAAATTAATATGTCGATATTTGTGTTATCCATGCAGAATCATATGCTACTAAATATTGTCCATCATTACCAAGGTTGAAGGAAGTTTACCGAGAGGACAATGGAGCAAGTCAATCGCTAAAGAAGCTATGTTATGTAGCTCCAAGAGGACCATGGTAGCCTAGTCAACTTGATATGATGCAAAAAACTAGTTCAAAATTTAAAGGTTATGCACATCCATCTCAAAGTAATTGGAACACACCCTTTCCTTGGAAATGTTGGCCATCTCAACCCCAAAACCAATCTTGGAAACAAGATTGGCAAGAAAATTATGGGAGAAATCCAAAATATCCTCAATAACCTCCATATCCAACTCCATGCTATCCTTATCATCCACCAAAACCTCAACCACACCCATCTCCAAGATCCACTCCCACTCAACTACCTGTACCACCATTTCCAAACCCACACAAAGAAGTAGTTCAACCCACTTACAATATTGAGGTACAACACTTCCAAACACATCCTCTTGTTCTAAATGGTATTCATATTAGTTCAATAAAGATATTGTAAAAAATAGTTTATCTTGATTTTAATGAAGGACAACATCCAGACGAAGAATATTCAAATGAGAAGATCAAAGAATCACGAGCTGCACTTGATGGAGAGAAGACATCAAAATCAGAGATTGAGAAGGTTCCCTCATGTTTACCATCAAATCCTCCATGCGTTCAAGAGAAAATTAAAAAAGAGAGGAAGATTTGAATGTCATGGTAGAATGGGACATAGAAAGAGATAAAAATGTGAAAGTGGACCAGGGGCATCACAAATATATTGAAATATGGTTTCAAATAATCATTAAGTTGCAACAACACACTCTTCTTCAAAAATTTCCGATCTCCTCTCAGTCAAAGCAGTTGGTCTCTCACATTCAGGTACATGTCAAAGCATATATTTTGAGCCTACACATGAGTTTATATGCCATCTTAATGTGCACATGGCTCCATTGGAAGTATTCCTACACTTGCAAGAGATTTTGTTTTTCTAGGTAGATTAGGATAAAAAAAACAAATAAAAAATGGAAAAAGAGAAACATAAAAGGAAAAGAATAAAATCTCATGTGAAAACATATTTTGAGGCACCTCAGATTGGATCAATTACTGAAAACCTCCATGAGGTGGTCAATAGGTTGGCAAAAAGAGAAAAAAAGAGAAAAATTATAGAGACTAGGTGCAAACCTCCTTTGAGGCACCTAGGCAGATCTACTAGTTGAGAAACTCATTGAGGCAGCTAGTAGGCCTAAGGAAAATAGAAAAAAAAATGAAAAAAAAAAATTATTTGCTCCATGTGCTCTCTCTAATTAATGTAGGTGCTCTCCAACCTTTGCAAGCAACAAAAACAGACTGGCACCAAAAGAAAAAGTTGGTCAAAAATCTAGTCAAAGGAAGTCAAACTTGGGATTTCTCCTCCTTTTCTCAGATGCTCCAAAAGGACCAAGGTCATGCCAATCCATCACCCTCATCCATTTCCAACATCCACCCATCATTTCCAAGCTTTTATCATTCATTTTATTCGTTGTGTTAAAATGCTACAGGAAACCCCATTTTTGCTACAGGAAGTCATGTTTATGAGTAGGATATTGTTTTTATTATTTATTTAAAACCATGTATCCATTTTCTAAGTTGTTTCATGGGGAGATGAATATGGATGATGGTAACATGCTCAAGAAATTTCAACAAATTTGAGTGCACATTTTTTGATAAATTGACCTCCATCACCTACAACCATTTTTAATTTTTCTCGAGATTCGTGCAACCAATCGATGACAATTTCTATGGGGAGGTTCGTAAGGATGATGGTAACATGCTAAAAAAATTTAAGGTCAATACAATCTACTGCTTGAGAGTTATGTATAGAATAATTTTGCTACAAGGGGGTTGTCCTAAAATGCTACGAGAAGTTCTGTAACTGCTATCGAAAGTTACAACGAGATACATGCAGGTGTACCGAGGAAAAAAAAGAATCACCAAGGGCATTGAGGTGTAAAAAAATAAATGAGGAAATTATTCCAATAATTTCCTGGTATATTCTCATTACTCCTCCATCTCAAGCACAAGGGTTTTTTTCTAACCTTACCTTGTGTCACCTCTGTAAATTTATGAAAGACACATAATTCCTTCACTCCATTTTCCAAGGCCACACCCCTTCCTCACCAACCTATAATCATCCTACCATCACCCTAATACCACCTCACACTCTCCCTCATCAGTCATACAGAGCTAGAAGCCTAAAATAGGAAGAGAAAGAGGCTGCTACAAGAAAAGTAACTTCATATATCAAGCCTCGTGTAAGCACCAAAAGAGCCCTGAAGATGGTTTTGACCAATCATGGAGACCAATAATACTTGTGAGATGAATCTGAAGACAGTAATGGAACTACAAGGAGGATCCTCCACTAGCATACATACATGTGAAGACTTAGCAAGGTACCTGCACACACACAACAAACACGTCAAGTTAAAACACCTCAAAAATAAAGAAGACACAACAAAGAATCAAGCAAGAATACAAACAAAATGATGCATCTCTAGCTCTAGCATGCATCGTCCTGCAACAACTCAACTAGGAGGTAAGACTCAGGTATGAACTCTCTAACCTCACCCTTAAAATATACTCTAGCTTAAGAAAACATTAAAAGTGTGAGAAGAAAAGGTTTTTTATGGCCAAAATCAGTAGCAGAGAAAACTCTGCCTTATATAACAATTAGCTCCGCCTTATATAACAATTAGCTTCAATTTTCTACCAAGACACATCCACATGTGGGTGAGGAACAAGACAAAAGTGAAGAAGACTTGAGAAAGTGGGTGGTAATCATTTAGTTGTGATGGAGGATAAGGAGTGCCAAGGGGTAACTGAGGGAAAACTCAGTTAACAAAAAAGACTATGAGTTTATTTTTCATGCAATGAAAAAAAGAGAAAAAAATTGAAAAAAAAGGAAAAAAAATAAAAAAATAAAAATAAAAGAATAAAAGGTGGACCCACCACCTCTTGGCATGCAAATATTTTTTTCTACAGGAAAATTAGAGCTAATACAGGAAGTTTCTATAGGAAACAGAGCTGCTACAAGAAGTTGCTACGGGAAAAACATATTTTCTACAGGAAGAACCAATTTTCTACAAGAAAGACAAATTTGCTACAAGAAGCTAAAAAAGGGCTGCAAGAGAAATATTTTGCTAATAGGGTGTTGGATAATGATTAATTAATAGCTACATGGTACAAAGAAACAAAACAGAGTTGCAAAGGATTTGCTACCGACATGGTAAATTATACAAGCGTGAAAGGTATCAAAATCACCAATTTGTTCATCACATCATTCCTTTATTTTATTGACCATAATTTGTTCCTTTTTAAGAAGAAATAACTCCCTAATAACTATTTTCAATTCCAGAATTTAATGAGAAAAGAGAATTTAGATTACTAGTTAAGGGTGTTTATAAGAATTTGATGGATAGTATGATGTGTCATTGCCAAAAATTTGTATCAACAGTAAGAGGCTCGGACTTCAATGAGAATGATAATAGTATTTAGGTAATAGATTCAAATAAATCCTTCTTTTAACAAGAAGAAGTGCCAAAGGAATACCAATAAGACAAACCAAAAGCAACATGTTTCCATAAAAAATAGAACCCATTACAATTGAAGAATCACCTGAGAGAAAGAAGCAACCTAAACCTACATTATGACTTACTTGGGAAACTGAGATCAGGAAAAAATTCAGAAAGAAGCATAACAAGAAGAACAACAGGAGGAACAACACATGGACCAAAAAATAGAGAATGAAACGTGCCAGCATACATGAAGAACCACAGGGCATGGAGCATGAATAGGTTGCTCAGAGGATGAGCAACAATTTAAGTAGGGGGTATGATGGGCCTCTATATTAGACATAAATTAAGTCCCATATAACCTTTCTTAGGCACCTAAAGGCTATATTAAATCTCTCCTTCTACACTTAGTAATGTTTTTTTAGCTTTAATATGTTCTTAGGAAGGTTTATAGATAATTGCATATTTTTGCCTAATATTGGGAAAATTATGAAGATTTGGAGGAGGAGATAATATAGGGATTTGCTCCCTTCTACAAGAGGATAATATTGGAGAATAAATGAATTAAATATCATGAAATTATCGAGAGATTCTAGAACTCCAATGATCGAGAAAATCTAGGAATGCGTTCCTTGCCATTTAATGCAAACTCCTAGTGTTGGGAACTATTTCCACTATTTGAGGTACCAATTCGGATTGGCCTTTATAGGCATGTAGTTTTTATTCTTCTTGTGGAGAAAACTTGTTGTTTAGAAACTCCATTTTTATTTCTTGCAGGGATGTACTTGGATTGATTCAAATAACGAGGTTTGGTGCCATTTTTAAATTCTAAAGCTTGGGGTATTCCATTATAATTTGAGTCTCCTTGGTATTTTCCATCCCAGGAGCCTGAAAGCCCTCTTGAAAAATTTATTTATGTTCTTTTCACTTCTTATTCACATGCATATCTTATTCTTTTTTTTCCTATTTCTGTATTTAGTATTGATGCTTTTCTTGTTGCAAGATTGAGTTAAATGACTGAAGTGAGTTATTTGGTAGGTTATTTAAAAATTCACAATAATTATTAATCCATATAATAACTTTGGAAGGTCATATTCATCATTGAGCTACTTGGATTTGGTTACTAGTTCACGAATATAGGATTTTTGAAATGGTTTGTAGCGAAATAGTAGTAATTTTATGCTATTTTTTAGAATGGGTTAATGAGATTAATTTAAGTTTATTCCACTTGTATTAGGTGATGAAAACATTCAAGTTAATAACAAAACTTACCCCATTTCATTTTCAATTGATTAGGTTAGGCATTTGATAGGTTAACTAGCTCTCTAGTTCTTGAATTTCCAGTTTTTAGAGTACTAATTTTCTATTATTTTTTATCATTTGTGAACAGGGGTATTTTGGAGTTATTCCACTTGGAATGGAGACCTAAGACATAATAATTAATAACATAATTTTTCCCATCCCATTTTCATTTTATTTACTTAGTCATTTAGTGAGTTATCTCCAAAACATAACTTCCTGTAGCAAAAACACAACTTCGTGTAGCACTCTTGTAGCACATGTAAATTCGACTAGATTTTCTCCCAAAGCTTTGTTTTTGTCTCTTAGGCTCGAATCATGACCCATAGGATCTAAATCCATGAGTGAGGAAGAATAAATACCACTTAGAACATGCATTTTTACAAAGTAGATTAGGCCTATTTATTTGAATTCATGCTCTTAGGATTTCAATTACAAATTGTTGTTCTTGCCTAGGATTAATTTATTTTCAAAGGAAACTTCTATTTCTGCAATTAGTTTAGGCTTTGATTTCATGAAATTCACTCCATTACATCATATCAAAAAAATTAGACATTGTATGCTGCACATATAGTGTTGATACCACTTAAGTTTGTAGGAACCCCAGGTTGATAATTGATCAAGGGCTCAATTTTATGCTATAAAATCAAAGTGCTCATATTGGCTTGGAACCTAAATATAGTTCTCATCGTTCTCAATCTGGCACACTTTGTTTCACGAAAAATGGTCGTCGTATGCTCCCAAAAATGACTTCTGTCTGCTTTGCTAAACATGTAAAAAAAAAAAAATGATAGTCAAATGCCTAGTAAGCAATCCATACTATTGATGTGGCATGCTGACTGTGCAGGTCAATTGTTTGGAATTTTTTGTAGGCGAATGGAAAGTTTCTAAGTGGCAGCACGACACTAGTTTGAATGGTGGGTGATGTGTTGAATTTTCACTGGTCAATTTTGGAGCCAACGGGTGAGGACACATGGTGTAGCCTGGGGCTGCCATGTGCCCCCACCAAGGCTCAAAGGAGTGGTAAAATTTTTGGTCAAGGTTCGGGTGGAGGTGGCAAGGTTTGACCTTGCGACCTCCTAACACACAACACAACACATTACCATATCGCCTACCGTATGAGTCTTAAAATGTATAGGACTCAGCGTATATTTGAATTAAAATAGTTTGTAAGATGCAGGAAGGCAGGGGCCAACACCCGATCCAACCCCCGGTCCATAAGACCTCGAGCCAAACCACCAACGGAGCTTTGACCTTAATGCAAAAGATAAAAAATTTAAACACAGATTTGTTTAACTGTAATCAATGTTTATGCGCCTAATCCATAAGTTAACAACGAATTAATTTAAGCGCACAATTAGTGCTTAAATTGCGCTTAAATTGTGCTTATCTAGCACTAATCTCCACTTAGCACTAATTACAATTTAATTGGCAGAACTTTTGATTTGGTGGAAACTGCCAGTTTTAGTGGCAGTTAACTATTTCAGGGCCTAAAAAAGTGGGAGAAATTGAAGATGCTATAATTTTTTCAATTTTCGACCAATTGAGGCTCAGAAAGAGGCTAGCTGACCATTTTGAGACATTCTGGACTCATTGGAGTAGGTTATAGGATAAAAGGAGCATTGTAAACGAGTAAATTTGAAATTTTTAGCATAATATAGAGGCCCAAGTAATGGAAGCTGGACCAAGGAGATGTAGCCTAGCCGGGGTGAACTCCATCAAATACCTGTGTTAATGTTATGTAATTTATTTTATACTGTTCAAATCTTGTTTTTATGTTAAATTTCTCACTAAATTGACATGAAAAAAACTCATGAGACTAGATAATTTGCAAGAGAACCTGAACCCTTAAGCACACATAAGACATTGAATTTATGATCTGAATGAGTAATTATCACATCAACACTAAAAAACTCCATTTAGATAATTTTTGGTATCAGATCTCAAGTTCATTAGGTTTTTTTGTGCAAGAAGGGATCTAATTTTTTGCAAGTTTGTGTCATGCTTACAAGGTTAAAACTCAAAAGAGGAGAAGGGAAGCTGGTTGAGAGCCCTGTAGCTGGGTCAAGAGGAAGAAGGGAAAGGTTTCCAAAGTATTCAACACTAGCACATCCTCAAGTTGAAGTTGAGTCTTTAGTGAGCATGTATCATGAAGGAGAACCTATCATGACAGAAGATGAGAGAGAATTATGGAAGGCATTATTTGATATGACTGAGATGGTTAAAGTCCTGTATGAGGAAAGGAATGTAAGGATGCAAGGAGATAGTTCAAGGCATACAAGAGGAGAGGGTTCTTTAGGATGAGGAGGCCATGGAGATGGTAAGAATCCACCATCCACTCTACCATCATCCTCACCTTCCTCAACATCATATTCCACTACCACAACTCTTCCATCTGTTCATACACATACTTCAAAAGGAGCTGGTAAATCACATTTTCTTAAACATTACGTTACTGAGCTTCCAATGTATAATGGTGAAGTGAATGCAAAGAATCTGAATGATTGGATTCGTCAATTGGAGGTTTATTGCAAAATTCAAAACCTTCAAGAGGATGACATAAAGATTCAATTGGCTTCCTTGAGAATGGAGTGATCAACACTTGTATGGTGGGAAGCAAAGAAAGAAGAGGAGATTAAGAAACACAGTAAGATCTCAATGTCTTGGTCAAATTTTATTGCTGCCATTAAAAGGAAATTCTATCCTCTATCTTACATGAAAAAAATATTATGATTTGGAAAAATTTTAGACAATTGAAAGGTCAAAGTGCGCAAGATTATACTCATGAGTTTAGGAGAAGAGCTCTTATGTTAGTATTTGATTTGCATAGCCAAGAAACTTTGCTGAATTACATAGGTGAATTGCATATTTACCTGAAAAATACCATCCTCATGTTGAATCCCACTAGTTTAGATGAGGTCTATGTGCAAGCTACACACCTTGAGGAAAGAGGGAAAAATGTAGAAGATGAGGGTAAAAAGAAACCATGCAAGGGTGGTGAAAAAGGAAAGGATTTCAAGGTTAAACAAAAGAAGAATGCATCCAATAAGAAAGAAAGGGAGAAAAAAACATGTACTCATTGTTCCAAAGAGGGCCATGATGAAGTGCACTATTGGAAACTTCATTCAGAATTGAGGCCTAAGAAATTGAACAATAAGAGGAAACAAAAGACAACTGCTACCACACAACAGGGTCTTGGATTTGATTTGGGAGATAAGAATAAAATTTCAGCCATGGTAAGAAAGGGAAAAGAAGCCATAGAAAGTACTAGTTCCTCAAATTATCACAATAACACTCCAAATGAAGAATCAAGAATAAAGTTGTTTCATGTAAGAGTGATCTAAAAACATACAAAAATTGACACATTATTTGATAGTGGGTGCAAAGTGAAATTAATCTCTGAATACTTATTCAAGAAGATGAATCTTGAAACCCTAACTCATCACAAGCCATACCCATTGGGTTGGATAACCAAAGATCCAAATTTATAGGTTACAAGAAAATGCATTTTCTGGTTTGCAATTACCACAAATTTTATTGATGAAGTTGAGTTAGATGTTGTACCGCTTGACATATCTGGAATTGTTTTGGGTAGCCCATATCTCTATGATAGGTGTTAATGTCAGTTTTTTCAGCCTATCACCAGTGATCAAATATTCTCTTACCATGTCTTGTTAGGTTCTCAAGTCAAATTTTTTTCATTTCATTAGGTCTTCAAATAAAAATTTGGTCACTGGTTAGTGTGTCTAGGGCTATTTCCACTCCTTTCAAAAAATTTCACATTCTGGTCCTTGTCATCACTTAGTTGAGTTTACCATCATTCAAATGTAATCATCATCATTTCATTCAAAATAATCATGGTTTTCATTCATCTCAGTGTCACCATTAGGTCATTAGGGTTAAGGTCACCAAAATCTGCCATTCCATGCATAAATCCGGCAAAGGAGGAGTGGTAAAAGGTAAAGTTGTTCATTGAAAATTGGTTTCAAATTGTAATTTATGTTTCAAATATGTAATAAGTTCCTAATGTTCCTAAATCTGCATAAAAAGTTTCAAATATACATAAGTTTTCAAAGCAAAATGAAAAGACATGTAGTGGGCCATCCCACTACTATGAAGAAAATGACTCCAAACAAGCTATAAAATACCAATTCATTCATTATTTCTCATTCATCTCATTTTTCAAGAGCTCATACAAGTTATAAAACACCTAAATAACACTTCCAACGTTAGAGCACACTTTAAAAGTTAATGCAAAGGCAAACAACTGCCTTGTCTAGTCCCTACACCACACTACTATTCCTACACTACATTTTTGGGCAACCTAGGGGTTTGGACCTATGTAAAAATTCTCTAGCCCTATTCCTACATCATTTTAACATCCCTCCACTTCCATAAGGTCCCTAACATACTTCCATACCTCTTCAATTTTTCCTACACTCATCCTTACTCCCTAACCTCCCATCCTATCATCTCAAGTTACTAAATTCCCATCTCCTGCCCCCTAGAAAACTCTTCTTTCCCTCTTCTTGTCCACTAGGGTTTGCTTGAAAATTGATAATAATGAAAGGAGAGGATAGGTGTCTAGGTTTGAACCTTTAGATACCAAGGATTTTATGTCATCACCTTATGCCAAACAATTCTTCCAAAGAGTGAATTGCTTAAGGTTTTGTGAGCAAGTTGAACAAGTCACATATCATGCTAAATTGACTAGTTTATTTTCCACTCACCTTAAAAAGGAAAAGGTCATGATTTCAGGGGTTAAATTCACTATATCAAGTGATGTAGTATTAGAGGCCACATGTATATCCAACCAAGGTGACAAATGGTTCAAGAACCAAGACTTAGAGATTCAAAACTAAAACCCTAATCAAGCAGAAAGAGAAGGGTAAGTTGGATTTGCTTATTGATGCTTCCCTCATAGCATATCATACCATCTCAAGTATCCATGAATCAATATCAGAGAAATTTTGAGGAAATTTGGAGAAAATTTTGGAAATAAAAAAAAAGTCTTTGAAGGCACATTTTCCAGAAATGTCCTGTTTAGACATATTTTTGCAGAACATATTGTGGCCAAAAAAAGATGAATTTTGGGAATCTGGAGGAGGTTTTTGTTCCTAAGATACCAAAGTACAATAAAATACTTCATATTTTACACATTTATTACAGAATGAGATATAAATTCACATCTTCACAACCTATTTTTCTGACAATGCAATGTTCTGTTTAAGTCACATTTTTGGAGAGAAGATTGTGGACAATCAGAGAAGCATCTTGGGAAACTGGAGGAGGTTTTTGTTCCTAACATGAAAAAGAACAAAAAATCTCTCATTTTTTCAAAATTTTTCATGGTTAGCAATATAAGTTTCCATATTTTAGGCCTATTTTTTCCAAAAACCTAGAAAGTTTGCACAATTTTGGTCTAAAAGCGTAGCGTGGGTCACGCTGCGCTTTTGTTGGGGAGGTCCAATGGATGCATTATTAGCATTGGTGGATTCCTATTGATGAGTACTTCAATCCTAGTCATTATTGGAGCCATTTCAACCATTTTTGGAGGGTCAAAATTCCCAAAAACTAGCAAAAAATGACCTTTCTGCCCTCTTTTTGGAGGCCACACTATGCTTTCTGAGTACTCTTGGGAGAATGGAGTTTTGGAGGGCTAGGAGCCACCTTTTTGAGTTCTTGAACATCCTATCATGTATCAGACATCTAGGGATTTACATAGAAACTTTCATATCAAAATTTTGACACCTGGAAGGCCTTCAAATTTCCTTTTTCCCAAGCACGCTACGCTTTCTCCAAGCACACTGCGCTTTCTCCAGTATGCATTTTTCACAGGAAATTTGACCTAGTTTGAATTTTTACATGTGTAATTGATGAATGATGATGATTTTGTGATGTCATGAAGTGTAATTGAGCTGGTAAATAGTTAAATAGGGTAGATACATGCTTGTTGATGTAATTTTTGGTCAACTGTATCTAGTTTCCTATAATGAGGTGAATTGGTTGAACTTCTCTAGACATTAGGGTTTTGTTGAGCATATCACGTAATAAGCTCCAAAATTGATGGGTTTGACCTGTGAGAGAGGGGAGATGTTATTTTGGTCTATATCTATCATTTATCAGAGTCATTTGACTAGTGGGACATTAGAGGATTGTAACTATTATAGCTCGTACTTTCCCTTTCATATTCAGAAATCAAAGGATGCAGTTGTAACTATTATCTAGGAATTCATGTGTAGTGAGTTTATGATCATGTATTTTATTTGTTATAGTATTTAATGAATGATATATATTTCCTCTTTCCATACCTTGTATCTTCAGTGGCTTTCCTTACAGTTCATAGGCAAAATTCTATTAATTTAGCTCTGTTTATATGGAAATGTCATTTTGTGTTTCATGTTTCCAATTTAATGAATTCATGATTAAACATGATCATTAAATCCCTCTACTTTTTTAGACCCTCCACCATACCTACAAAACCCTAAAGACATCATAGATCCACTACTACCTTGATACCTAGACCTAGCCATTTGGTTTCATCCCTGATCCAACATCAAAACCCTAAAACATTCAAAAACTACCTAATCCTATCATATCTAGCCTAATATATTTCATGTCACAGTTAATCCTTGACTGTGATCTCATAAAGAGTGCCCTATCAACTTGGTAGGGCTAGCTACTAGGTCAAAGTGGTATGAGGTTACCTTTGTTAGTCTCCTTTTAAACCTTCAGACAACTGGTAGAGTGCTAACGACATGTAGTGCCCCACTTTGGTCGATGAACACTGATCCTTCATACTTTATTCTTTGAGGACCTCAGGTTGAGGATCCAGACACATGACACTAATATTAGTGGATTTGATGGTTATGTACATTCTTTATTGATAATGTGATGATGACATCATTGATGGATATGTATGTTCTCTATTGATATCATGATGATGATAGATTTTATGGATAGATATGTTTTCTATTGATGTTATGATGATCATGCCTTTGATGAATATGTCATCACTTCAATGGTTTGAAACTTCGAGACGAAGTTTAATTTAAAGGGGGTGTATGTAGTGCCCCACTATAGATTTCTGACCTTGATATGAGATTAACAATGATTTAGCCTTAAGGCTCACACATTATTATTTGAGGGCCTCAGGTGGAGGATACTAACACTTCACTCTACTCTTAGTGGATGTTTTTATTTCCTATTCGGTGTTAGGATGATGGTGGCTTTGATGGATATGTATTTTTCTATTGACGTTATGATGATGATAGTTGTGATGGATGTGTCTACTTGCATTACTTCTAGTTCACGATAAACAACGATGTGGATGACTATGTCATGTTGATGATTTTGTTATGAAAATGACTAACACTAAGAAACTTGGATAATGATGATTATTGAGTATTACAGGAAACTGCCAGAGGCACTCACATATGATGAGTTGACAACATCTGGTTTGGTAGAAATTAATATTTTTGTATTTGAAATTCTAAGTTCAGTTTGAAACTTGTTATATATATATATACTCTGATGATATGTCATTGGTTGCAGGAACATGTTAGTTGCTTGGCCGAATGAGTCACATATGGGTGATGGGGTTGTAGAGACCGACTCTTTAATTTACTAGATGAGTGATAGGCCTTATTATTTTTTTCTTTCTTTCACAGTAACTAGGAAATGAAACCAAAATCACACAAGTTGAAACTCAGCAAAATTAAATCATGAATTTCAAGTCCATCAATTTAATTTCCTATCACATATATATATTTAACTTGATTATAGGCACAATGAAATCATCATAATTAAAAAAAATCTAACTAACACATGTACCGTTCACCATTGGACGAGAACCAAACTTGACTTGCTGCTGCTTGAGCTCCCTTTCTGTTGTCTACCTCCAAGCCTGAAGGTTGTCGTGCTTAATTTTAATGTAATGACCCACTGGTTGACCTCCCAGCCTACTCCTTGGGTACTCTCCTTCCTCGCTGACCCCCGAGCTGCAATGGGGTTGTACAACGAAGGAATGTGCTAGCTGATAGAGGTGAGCCACTCATGGCTCAAGAGTCCCCTCTCTATAACACTCTATCCCACCAAACTCAAATATAACTTGTAACCACTCCAAATGACATAATCTCATCCATCCAACCATAGGGTAAACAAGAAGCCCTTTTCCCTTCCATTTCTCTTTGTTTTATAGAAGGCTTCATAGGTGACACTTGGAAGTTCATGCATAATTTTTTTTTTTTTTAATTCCCCAAAATCTGATTATTCACCCACCCATGTGTCACCCTCCCATCAAGACTCTCCCAAAATGATTTACTTAATTATTCATATAAAAATAGTATTTCCCTCAACCCAACAAGGCTTCCTATTTCTTCTCCTAGTTGTCTCTTGATTCCCCCTTTTTACTCCTTAAATTGTGTTTATTACTGAAGTTAATTGATAATTCTCAGATTTGGTCCCCTAAACTACCTCAATTTGCCTTTATGATGAATATTCTTATGTTAGCTCTTGCCACATGGAAGTTCTCTAATTTCTCAAATTTGAATTTATTAGTCTTATTTTAATCCACCACCCTCTTCGCTCACAAATGTTCTTTATAAATATTATACTTAACTCACATGTCCCTCTTTTCCCTTTTTTTCCTACTTAAGTTACTTTTGTACATTATCCACTTAATATTTTGTTTTAACATCGAAAGGGTAGAGTCATCATCGTAAAATATTTTATCTTTTCCTATTCCTCCCTTATCCTAAGTTTTATTCTTGATTTAATTCCTTTGGTTCTAACCTCATATGTCGCTGGATATGAATTATTTGGATTTTCATATATTGATTATATTTATTAGTTTCTTTAATGATGTCGAGGGTGTAAAGTTGGTCATGCCCTTCAAGAACTTCCATTCGAAGTTCCAAGGGTGCCATACCTACGAATTTATTTATGATACCAAGGGTGCCAAGTCAGTCGTGCCCTTCAAGAATTTCTCTTGAAATTCCAAGGGTGCCACACCACTTGCCCTTCAAGTATCTAGTGGTTACAAGGGGAAATTATATGTGCAATGAAAGAGACCCCTATCATCTCATATGTTGCCTGCTATAGTGAGACTAATGGTGCTGGGGATCAAGGAATCCACCTTGATGCGCGCCCCCCAGAAAATCCTCGTGACTGAACCATATTTGGGACCTGTCCTCACGAAATCGTGATCTTCAAGGCGAAGGTACTTCGACCTTTCCAGCCTAAGTCACGACGGGAGGCTAGCGGGTGAGATCAGGGTCACTGTTCCACCCCTCCATTGTTGTTCCATCCAATTGTACAACCCCTACACCCATATGTGAGTCATTCGGCCAAGCAACCTACATGTTCTTGCAACCAATGACATATCATCAGATTATATATATATATATAACAAGTTTCAAACTGAACTCAAAAGTTCAAATACAAAAATATTAATTTCTATCAAACCAGATGTTGTCAACTCATCATATGCGAGTGCCTCTGGCGGTTTCCTGTAATACTCAATAATCATCAGTAACCAAGTTTCTTAGTGTTAGTCATTTTCATAACAAAATCATCAACATGACATAGTCATCCACATCATTGTTTATCGTGAACTAGAAGTAATGCAAGTAGACACATCCATCACAACTATCATCATCATAACGTCAATAGAAAAATACATATCCATCAAAGCCATCATCATCCTAACACCGACTAGGAAATAAACACATCCGCTAAGAGTAGAGTGAAGTGTCAGTATCATCCCCCTGAGGTCCTCAAATAATAATGTGTGAGCCTTAAGGCTAAATCATTGTTAATGTCATATCAAGGTCAGAAATCTAGAGTGGGGCACTACATACACCCCCCCTTAAATTAAAATTCATCCCGAAGTTTCAAACCATGGAAGTGATGACATATTCATCAAAGGCATCATCATCGTAACATCAATAGAAAACATATCTATACATAAAATCTATCATCATCATGATATCAATAGAGAACATACATATCCATCAATGATGTCATCATCACATTATCAATAAAGAACGTACATAACCATCAAATCCACTAATATTAGAGTCATGTGTCTGGATCCTCAACTTGAGGTCCTCAAAGAATAAAGTATGAAGGATCAATGTTCATCAACCAAAGTGGGGCACTACATTCACCTCCTCTTAATAATGGAATTTTCCCCGAAGTCCTTAGATTAGGAAAGGAAATTAAGACAACGATATATATCCTTAATATTCTCTACTAAAAGCTTGCTATTCTCATTGTGCCAAGTATCCTCAATTTTTAAATCAATCAATTTCTCCCTGATTTTTGTCCATTAAGGAATACAGAAATATTTGAGGGTCATACTCAAAATATCTTCCATATTCTTTATGGTTCCCTTTATGTAAGTAATATAAACATTATTTTTACTTTTTAACTTTGATTACTTCCCTTATATAGTGTTAAAATGGGCATGGGTGATTATGTGTCGCATGCTTCGACAATCATGCCCCACAATTATATTTTATCATTCTTGATGCCAATGCTTTTAGGGCACACAACGTCATTCAACAATGTATATTATGTGTATGGATATGCTTAATACATTACATCAATATTCATTTTGTAACAAATGTGGACTACTTGGGAACCCTTAGTTCGTATAAACACCATCCCCAAGTAAGTTAACAAAATCTCTACAACTTATATATGTTTATTTCTCATATATTAACACAATTGATTTCTTATGAAATTAAAATGATCATAGTTATATATGTTTAACATCTATCACCGTGAAATATCTCACAAGAGAATGTACAATTAGTAAGTGACCATTAACTCAAACCATATGTGTAATGAACCTACGTCAAGGTGCATCAATTCTTCTTGTGAATTAATCTCAACTACACCACTTACACCACTTAGGTTTAATTAATAAAATGGATTTTAGGCTAGAAATCATCACATAGTAGATATCTGTTTAACAAGATATCATTAATATCGTTATATGATAATGCTCCAACAAAAATAAATAAAACCATACAAGTATATGATAGGCTCCAAAAACTAGCACTCAAAATCAACCTATATCAAATTAGTAATAATCCTTTTGAAATTCTTAACTGTCACATATTTGAACCTAACAGTATTGTAATTATCAATTTCAATGTGTCTAATCATCATTGTTTCAACAATCACCTAAGCTAAACTCCTTCATGTATCACATGCATGGCATGTCTCTACCGTGCAATTTTTGAATAATAAGCACTTGCATGTTCCCTCTTCTTCTCCCATAAAGGAATCGACATGAAAATTTAATACCATACATTTATTCCCTGACGTGTGAGTGTGTATATATATATATATATATATATATATATGTGAGTGTGTGTGTATTATATATATATATATATATATATATATATATATATATATATATATATATATATAAAGAGTATATATGTATATATATATATATATATATATATATATATATATATATATATATATATATATATGTAAATGTAAGTGTAATCTCTCGTAATTCGCTTGATCCATCAACATGGATCATGTTCCAACCATCAGATCTCTAAGCATTCCAAAAACCACTTTGTCATGAACCATATTGTTTTATAGTAAAGGGATATGATCATATGAGATTGAATAACTAGGTGAAGAACCACGCACATGGAAACATACTTATGGCCTTCCTTGGCAAAGTATTTAAAACCCCAAAATAAGAAAAGCAATAGACTGTCATCCAGGATTTCTCAAGATGAAAGGATGAAACACACTTTTTATTGTTCTCGTCATTACTTTGTCCTAGATATGAAATGAAACTCTAACCCTCAAGATTTCTTGTTTAATTTCAGGTGGATGATTCATCCTAGAAGGACTCACCTCCAAGTAATCTTTAGGTTGACACACTTTCCATCCATATTCTTAGGTCATCATACTCTATTTCCAAGGGCTCTAGACTCAATAATTGTTTCAATATTATCTATTGCTATCAATCTATTGGTATTGGATTCCTGCGTGTATGACTATCTTGTTGCATTGACTCTTATCAATTTTATAAAGGATCTTGATTCACCTTCAAAGAGTGAAAATTTTTCTTGCCATAATTTAGGAAACCAAAATTCTTACCAACGTAAACATCAATTTACACTCTAGTACTCATATCTCATAAGGAATCTACTACTTTAGTATTATTATTAGATAACATAACTTATTTATTAAGTATCACATATGTCTGATTTACTAAATTTTAAGGACACATTTAATATGCATGTACACTCCATTCTAAATTTCAGATATGCATTAGCCATGATGCAAATATATTAAATTGAAGTATGTGTTTCAATATATCACATTGTTTAACCATAGATTTATGGATAGAGTTTTATAAGACTATCCACTTTAATTTAAGTGAAACTATAATTATTTTGGAATCCATTTTTATGTTTCACTTCTTTAAAATTTTACAATATTTATTCTATAACAATTGTTGCTCCTTGTCATTTAATTTAGAAATTAAGATATGGAAAAATTGCTTCAAAATTATAACCAATTAATAATGGTCAATAACGGCATTCAATGTTCTTGCATTGACACCATATTTAATCTCATTAGAAACTCAACATTCATGAATTACGCTCATGTGATATGGGTCATAGAGGAAAAGTTTTGAATATGTGGTGACTGTTGAGAAATGACATTTCATAAACCAATGCATTGTGAAGGAACATGGAAAGTAGTTGACATGGATGTGATGAGGGACACATGACTAACAATGAATGTGCCATGTCAACAAACTCAAGGCATTATATACATGCAACACTCATATCTTACCATGTGACATCAAGGGTCAGTGAATGTGGCTTGGTAAAATTGTGTGGTGATTCAAAAATATGCCACCTATGATATTTCACAACCTACACAAAAGACTTTTTATCTAAAATCCAAAATATTTTATTCTAAAACTCCAAAGGGAATTTCAATATGAGAAATGCCACTTTTTTTTTTATGGTTTTAAGTTACTTAAATGAAATGAAATGATATTTTAATGTCCACGAAACTAAAAGTAGTCTATGGGACAACACGTTCATGCTTTTCTCCCTTGCAATTCAATTATTTTCTTATTCAAATTGATAATGAGCTAGCCCAACCTTCTAACAATCCCCTCTTGCAAACTTGGTAGACTAAATTTTATAAAATTTTAAATTTATTTGACAAAAATCTCAATATTTATTATTATTATTATTATTATTTTTTATAAAAAAAACACACAAAAACTTATGTAAACCAATCTTTAATATACTTTATATAATAATGTTTTAACTTCAATATAACAACATTATAAAGTACACCTTAACTACCTACCAACTCAACTTAAAATAAGCCAGAACTGATAGCTGCTTGGATACTCTTGATTGTAGCAAAGATAAAAATCATAAAAATTGTATTGATCCTTGGAGACCCAAGATGTGTAATTGAATGGATGGCAGGGGTTTCTCAATTAAAAGTTTTGAATCTTGATGCTTGGAAGCATAGAATCGGTGAACTAAAATGCCACTTCCAAGATATCGAGTTTCAACATATCTTCAAAAAATATAACAAGACTGCTAACATTGTATCCAAAAGAGCTCTATTGATGGATGCTGGGTACATTCTATTAGAGGAAATTCAAGGCTTCTAGGTCCAATCAACCTATTCAATCTAGCTGGAACAATTAAACTAACCCCTTCAACTCGGCAGAAAAATGGTTAACTCAACCCTCAGCTTTTCAAAACAAGGAGAGTACAAAACAACATTCTGAATTTACAGAATGCATGCTACAGATTCAGAACCCTTGGTTTTTCAAAATTCCATATTTCAATTTCTTAGTTACTGAGTGAAAATATTCAGGACAGAAACAAATTTGCTGCAGGTCAATAAGTTGACAGAGCTTAATATATCTCTCTGAAAAGTGCTGATCTTGCAAAAAAAATCACAGATTATTCAAATGCACAAGCTAAGGAGAATAATTAGCTGTAAACTGTATTTTTTTTTTTAGACATTAACAAAAGGAAAATTAATTTCAGGTTACATAATCTCAATTAAACTCCAATTAATTCTGTTAATACGACAAAATCCAGCAGTCTACAATACCTTTCTGCCAAGGGAGTCCAATATCAAATATATATACAAAATAGAGACATTCAAACAACTCTATCTGATACACATCCCCTCCTATCAAAGTCGATCCTAAGCCCTTTCCCCACGGATACGCCTTGCAAGCTGAATATCCTTAGGCATGATGGTCACCCGCTTGGCATGGATGGCACACAAGTTGGTATCCCCAAACAGTCCCACAAGATATGCCTCTGCAGCCTCCTGGAGAGCTAGGACTGCATGACATTGGAAATGTAGATCTGTCTTGAAGTCCTAGGCAATTTCCCTAACAAGCCTCTGAAAGGGTAGCTTGCGAATAAGCAACTAAATACTCTTCTGATACTTTCGAACCTCTCTAAGAGCAACTGTACCAGGGCAGTATCTATGAGGCTTCTTAACACCACCTGTGGTAGGAGCAAATTTACGTGTAGAATTTGTTGCCATCTGCTTCCTCAGAGCCTTTCCTCTTGTCGATTTATGAGCTGTCTGCTTCGTAGGAGAAATGTTTAGGTGCAATTAACAACTAGCATGGTAAAAATTTATCCAGTTTTTTTTTTTTTTTTTTGTGCTTGGATCCCAATCCCACGCCTGAACCTAACAGGACTTCACAGTACCTACAAACCTCTTTGACACCACCTATTATATCTGGGTTTCTTATCCAACTTATGGGTGCAGAGGCTACCCCAATTCAAGCATTTGCCCATACATGCTAGTAAATTATTTCCTGATGGTGTTGAGGAGCCGAAGCCGGCACAGTTGTTGATTGAAAAGTCAGAGACTGCTAGCTCACAGCTTAATTATTCAGATGAGAAACATAATGAAAATGATGTTTCTCTATGATTGAATATTCAGTCAACCATTTTCAATAATTCCAATAGATTTTCCCGGATTCTCGCACTTATCCAACGGTCAGTTAACCACAGACGTGAATTTCCAGGATTTTGGCACTCATCAAATCAAATCAATATCGCGAGAATTTTGGAATTTAAGATCTGGTCTATTTTTTTTGTTTTTCTTGAATTTAACAAAATCACGGCTGAATATTGCGCGCAAAATAAATCGATTACAGCGTAATACAAGTTAATGGAAAGATACGGTGTCGCTCAAAATTTTTTCCCAGGAAGCTTGTGCATTGAGAATGAAATCAAAGTACACAAAATGCTCTTCAGCTGCGGTGACATTCAAGCAGGATGAGTGCAATTGGACCTCCAATTTGCACACAGAAGTGTAAAAAAACCTAGCAACTACACTAACATACTTGTTCTATACACAGTACAGGAAATTGCAAAATATGCTAAAGATTTAACAATGTCAATGATCACAGGACGAACAGATCTGGAGACATCAAGAGGGATTAGACCCAGAGTCTCTGGAAGTAGTCGAAATTTGGTACTGTTCTACAGTTCCCACACACTGTTCTTCACTGAGAAGCTTTCTCTGAATTGCAGGCGATGTGACAAGAATCTGAAGCATTTGCTGAGTAGATAGGGCTTTCAACTTACTCTTTGAATCTTGAAAATTTCATGATCGGAAGGTTATGCTCCCACGCAGCTATAACCTGTGCATTGTTTGATGAAAATCCTGAGCGAGATGTGTACTTGTGGACATCTATAGTTGTAGGGTATTTCCAGAGTGGGAGGATTCAGGATGTGCGGCAGATGTTTGAAAAAATTCTTGAGAGAAATGTTGTATCGTGGAATGCTATGCTTGCTGGATATATGCAGAACTCCAAAATAGAAGATGCTCGACATTTATTTGAAAAAATGCCTGAATGGGATGTTGCATCATGGAATTCTATTATAACAGGATATGCACAATGTGGGATAGTAGAGGAAGCTCAACAATTGTTTGATATAATGCTAAGCCGAAACACTATTTCTTGGACTTCAATGATTACAGCCTATGCACAGACTTAGCAGGGTGAGGATGCGTTGAAATTATTCTCGTAAATGCTTTGGGACAGATTCAAGCCAAATCCTACAACCTTCACGAGTCTTTTGAGGGCATGCACCAACTTAGCTGCTCTGGAAGAGGGAAAACAGTTGCATGAGTATATGATAAAATTGGGGATATTTTTAGATAGCTTTGTGGGAGTGCTCTTATTAGTATGTATGCTAAAAGTGGATTGATAGAGGATGCTCGGTTGATGTTTGACATAATTCAGAAAAGAGATGTGGTTTCTTGGAATGCCAATAGAACCTAATGCTGCTATATGGGCATCATTGTTGGTGCTTGTAGGATCCATTTGAACATAGAGCTAGCTGAAGGTGCAACTGAACGTCTTTTTGAGATGGAACCTATAAACTCTGCACATTATCTACTGCTGTCAAAACTCTACTCGGCCGCTGGTAAGTGGGATCTCAAAAGAAAGGTGAGATGAAAGACAAGCAGATGACAAAGAGGCTAGGCTGGAGTTAGATTGAGGTCAATAACAAGGTTCATGCTTTTAGAGTAAAACATAGATTTAGACCCACAACTCAGGAAAATTATGCAGAGTTAGAGAAGTTGTCTGTGCAGATGGAGGAGGCTGGCTATGTGCCCAAAACATGATCATTGTGTTCTGGACAGTCAATTTTTTTTTTTTTTTTTTTTTCAACTTATTAGGCATTAACCCTTGTTGTGGTCACATTTATTCACTACTGATATAAAAGTGTTACTTTGCTCATGGTAATCGAAAGTAAAAATAACAACTTAATCATTATAATGATAAAACAATATGCTTTATACAATATATTGCTTCAGTGACTCATTTATGTATATATTAGACATTGCGAAAGGTATAAGCATTTTTAAAAGGCGACATCATATAGTGTGATCTTATAAAAAAAAATGCAATAATGCATTATTTTGTATAATGTGAATTGTAGCGCTTTGGACTATGAAAGAATATATATATATATATATATATATATATATAATGAGAATGTCCAAAATCCAAAAATTCCCATGCAAGTACACAAAGATAATATATATTCGTTGCTAAAAACAAAATTCATTTTCAAATGTTAGGGAGAATAAATCGTACGTGTCAGTGTTAAAGGTAACTCTAAAGCTCTTTTTATTTTCTTGCAAGTGCTCTACAAATAATAAGCTCACAAAAACAATACAAGGAAACCTTAATACTTTATGGGCCTATAGGTCCTAGAGGTTGAACCTTTGCTTTGATACCAAATGTAGAGACCGACCCTTTAATTTACTAGATGAATGCTAGGCCTTAATTTTTTTTTTTTCCTTTCACAGTAACTAGGAAATGAAACCAAAATCACACAAGTTGAAACTCAGCAAAATTAAATCACAAATTTCAAGTCCATTAATTTAATTTCTTATCACATATATATATTTAACTTGATTATAGGCACAATGAAATCATCATAATTAAAAACAATCTAACTAACACATGTACCGTTCACCATTAGACGAGAACCAAACTCGACTTGCCGCTGCTTGAGCTCCTTTGCTGTTGTCTACCTCCAAGCCTAAAGGTTTTCGTGCTTAATCTGAATGTAATGACCCACTGGTTGACCTCCTAGCCTACTCCTTGGGTACTCTCCTTCCCCGTGGACCCTCGAGCTGCAATGGGGTTGTACAATGAAGGAATGTGCTAGCTGATAGAGGTGAGCCACTCATGGCTCAAGAGTCCCCTCTCTATAACACTCTATCCCACCAAACTCAACTATAGCTCGTAACCACTCCAAATGACATAATCTCCTCCATCCAACCATAGGGTAAACAAGAAGCCCTTTTCCCTTCCATTTCCCTTTCTTTTATAGAAGGCTTCATAGGTGACACTTGGAAGTTCATGCATAAATAATTATTTATTTATTTTATTACCCAAAATCTAATTATTCACCCACCCATGTGTCACCCTCCCATCAAAACTCTCCCAAAATGATTTACTTAATTATTCATATAAAAATAGTATTTCCCTCAACCCAACAAGGCTTCCTATTTCTTCTCCTAGTTGTCTCTTGATTCCCCCTTTTTACTCTTTAAATTGTGTTTATTACTGAAGTTAATTGATAATTCTTAGATTTGGTCCCCTAAAATACCATAATTTTCCTTTATGATGAATATTCTTATGTTAGCTCTTGCCACATGGAAGTTCTCTAATTTCTCAAAATTTAATTTATTAATCTTATTTTAATCCACCACCCTCTTCTCTTAATGAAGTTTTTAATAAATCTTTATACTTAACTCTGTGTCCCTCTTTCCCCCTTTTTTCCTAATTAAGTTACTTATGTACATTATCCACTTAATATTTTGTTTAATAAGGAAAGGGTAGAGTTATCATGGTAAAATATTTTATCTTTTCCTATTCCTCCCTTATCCTAAGTTTTATTCTTGATTTAATTCCTTTGGTTCTAACCTCATATGTCGCTGGATATGAATTAGTTGGATTTTCATATATTGATTATATTTATTAGTTTCTTTAATGATGTCGAGGGTTTTAAGTTGGTCATGCCCTTCAAGAACTTCCATTCGAAGTTCCAAGGGTGCCATGCCTATGATTTTATTTATGATACCAAGGGTGCGAAGTCGGTCGTGCCCTTCAAGAATTTATCTTGAAATTCCAAGGGTGCCACACCACTTGCCCTTCAAGTATCTAATGGTTACGAGGGGAAACTATATGTGCAACGACAAAGACCCCTATCATCTCATATGTTGCTTGCTATAGTGAGACTAATGGTGTTGGGGATCAAGGAATCCGCCTTGATGCGCGCCCCCTAGAAAATCCTCGTGAGCGAACCATATTTGGGACCTGCCCTCACGACATCATGATCTTCAAGGCGAAGGTACTTAGACCTTTCCAGCCTAAGTCATGGTGGGAGGCTAGCAGGTGAGATCAGCGACATTGTTCCACCCCTCCCATGTTGTTCCATCCAATTTTACAACCCCATCACCCATATGTGAGTCATTCGGCCAAGCAACTAACATGTTCCTGCAACCAATGACATATCATCAGAGTATATGTGTATATATATAACAAGTTTCAAACTGAAATTAGAAGTTCAAATACAAAAATATTAATTTCTATCAAACCAGATGTTGTCAACTCAGCATATGCGAGTGCCTCTAGCGGTTTCCTGTAATACTCAATAATCATCAGTAACCAAGTTTCTTAGTGTTATTCATTTTCATAACAAAATCATCAACATGACATATTCATCCACATCGTTTTTTATCGTGAACCAGAAGTAATGCAAGTAGACACATCCATCACAACTATCATCATCATAACGTCAATAGAAAAATACATATCCATCAAAGCCACCATCATCCTAACACCGACTAGGAAATAAACACATCCACTAAGAGTAGAGTGAAGTGTCAATATCCTCCACCTGAGGTCCTCAAATAATAATGTGTGAGCCTTAAGGATAAATCATTTTTAATGTCATATCAAGGTCAGAAATCGAGAGTGGGGCACTACATACACCCCCGCTTAAATTAAACTTTGTCCTGAAGTTTCAAACCATGGAAGTGATGACATATTCATCAAAGGCATGATCATCGTAACATCAATAGAAAACATATCTATCCATAAAATATATCATCATCATGATATCAATAGAGAACATACATATCCATCAATGATGCCATCATCACATTATCAATAAAGAACATACATAACCATCAAATCCACTAATATTGGAGTCATGTGTCTGGATCCTCAACCTGAGGTCCTCAAAGAATAAAGTATGAAGGATCAATGTTCATCAACCAAAGTGGGGCACTACATTCACCTCCTCTTAATAATGGACTTTTCCCCGAAGTCCTTAGATTAGGAAAGGAAATTAAGACAGGGATATATATCCTTAATATTCTCTACTAAAATCTTGCTATTCTCATTGTGCCAAGTATCCTCAATTTTTAAATCAATCAATTTCTCCCTAATTTTTGTCCATTAAGGAATACCGAAATATTTGAGGGTCATACTCAAAACATCTTCCATCTTCTTTATGGTTCCCTTTATGTAAGTAATATAAACATCATATTTAATTTTTAACTTTGATTACTTCCCTTATATAGTGTTAAAATGGGCATGGGTGATTATGTGTCGCATGCTTTGACAATCAAGCCCCACAATTATATTTTATCATTCTTGATGCCAATGCTTTTAGGGCACACAACATCATTCAAAAATGTATATTATGTGTATGGATATGCTTAATACATTACATCAATATTCATTTTGTAAGAAATGTGGACTACTTGGGAACCCTTAGTTCGTATAAACACCATCCCAAAGTAAGTTAACAAAATCTCTACAACTTATATATGTTTATTTCTCATATATTAACACAATTGATTTCTTATGAAATTAAAATGATCATAGTTATATATGTTTAACATCTATCACCATGAAATATCTCACAAGAGAATGTACAATTAGTGAGTGACCATTAACTCAAACCATATGTGTAATAAACCTACGTCAAGGTGCATCAATTCTTCTTGTGAATTAATCTCAACTACATCACTTACACCACTTAGGTTTAATTAATAAAATGGATTTTAGGCTAGAAATCGTCACATAGTAGATATCCGTTTAACATGATATCATTAATATCGTTATATGATAATGCTCCAACAAAAATAAATAAAACCATACAAGTATATGATAGGCTCCAAAAACTAGCACTCAAAATCAACCTATATCAAATTAGTAATAATCCTTTTGAAATTCTTAACTGTCACATATCTGAACCTAAGAGTATTGTAATTATCAATTTCAATGTGTCTAATCATCATTGTTTCAACAATCATCTGAGCTAAAATCCTTCATGTATCACATGCATGGCATGTCTCTATCGTGCAATTGTTGAATAATAAGCACTTTCATGTTCCCTCTTCTTCTCCCATAAAGGAATCGACATGAAAATTTAATCCCATACATTTATTCCCTAACGTGTGTATATATATATATATATATATATATATATATATATATATATATATATATATATGTATATATATGTATGTATGTCTAATGTAATTAATCTCTGAGTCATTATTGGATCCATCAACATGTCCCTAGGTGTTCCAAATCACTTGGGATGGCTAAGCATTCCAAAAACCACTATGTCATGAAACATATTGTTTTATAGTAAAGGGATATGATCATATGAGATTGACTAACTAGGTGAAGAACCATGCACATGGAAACATACTTATGGCCTTCCTTGGCAAAGTATTTAAAAACCCAAAATAAGAAAAGCAATAGACTGTCATCCAAGATTTCTCAAGATGAAAGGATGAAACATGCTTGTTACTGTTCTCGTCATTACTTTGTCCCATATATGAAATGATACTCTAACCCTCAAGAGTTCTTGTTTAATTTCAGGTGGATGATTCATCCTAGAAGGACTCACCTCCAGGTAATCTTTAGGTTGACACACTTTCCATCCATATTCTTAGGTCATCATACTCTATTTCCAAGGGCTCTAGACTCAATAATTGTTTCAATATTATATATTGCTATCAATCTATTGGTATTGGATTCCTGCGTGTATGACTATCTTGTTTCATTGACTCTTATCAATTATATAAAGGATCTTGATTCGCCTTCAAAGAGTGAAAAGTTTTCTTTCCATAATTTAGGAAACCAACATTCTTACCAACGTAAACATCAATTTACACTCTAGTACTCTTATCTCATAAGGAATCTACTACTTTAGTATTATTATTAGATAACATAACTTATTTATTAAGTATCATAGTATGTCTGATTTACTAACTTTTAAGGAAACATTTAATATGCATGTACACTCCATTCTAAATTTTAGATATGCATTAGCCATGATGCAAATATATTAAATTGAAGTATGTGTTTCAATATATCACATTGTCTAACCCTAGATTTATGGATAGAGTATTATAAGACTATCCACTTTAATTTAAGTGAAACTATAACTATTTTGGAATCCATTTTTATGTTTCACTTCTTTAAAATTTCACAATATTTATTCTATAATAATTGTTGCTCCTTGTCATTTAATTTAGAAATTAGATATGGAAAAATTGCTTCAAAATTATAACTAATTAATAATGGTCAATACCGGCATTCAATGTTCTTGCATTGACACCATATATAATCTCATTAGAAACTCGACATTCATGAATTACGCTCATGTGATATGGGTCATAGAGGAAAAGTTTTGAATATGTGGTGACTATTGAGAAATGACATTTCATAAAGCGATGCATTGTGAAGGAACATGGAAAGTAGTTGACATGGATGTGATGAGGGACACATGACTAACAATGAATGTGCCATGTCAACAAACTCAAGGCATTATATACATGCAACACTCATATCTTACCATGTGACATCGAGGGCCAATGAATGTGGCTTGGTAAAATTGTATGGTGATTCAAAAATATGCCACCTATGATATTTCACAACCTACACAAAAGACTTTCTATCTAAAATCCAAAATATTTTATCTTTAAAACTCCAAAGGGAATTTCAATATGAGAAATACCACTTTTTTTTTATGGTTTTAAGTTACTTAAATGAAATGAAATGAATTTTAATGTCCACGAAACTAAAAGTAGTCTATGGGACAACACGTTCATGCTTTTCTCCCTTGCAATTCAATTCTTTTCTTATTCAAATTGATAATGAGCTAGCCCAAACTTCTAACAATCCCCTCTTACAAACTTGGTAGACTAAATTTTATAAAATTTTTAATTTATTTGACAAAAATCTCAATCTTTATTATTATTATTATTATTTTTTATAAAAAAAACAACCAAAAACTTATGTAAACCAATCTTTAATCTCCTTTATATAATAATGTTTTAACTTCAATATAACAACATTATAAAATACACCTTAACTACTTACCAACTCAACTTAAAATAAACCAGAACTGATAGCTGCTTGGACACTCTTGATTGTAGCAAAGATAAAAATCATAAAAAAAATATTGATCCTTGGAGACCCAAGATGTGTAATTGAATGGATGGTAGGGGCTGCTCAATTAAAAGTTTTAAATCTTGATGCTTGGAAGTATAGAATCGGTGAACTAAAATGCCACTTCCAAGATATCGAGTTTCAACATATCTTCAGAGAATATAATATGACTGGTAACATTGTATCCAAAAGAGCTCTATTGATGGATGCTAGGTGCATTCTATTAGAGGAACTTCGAGGCTTCCAGGTCCAATCAACCTATTCAATCTAGCTGGAACAATTAAACTAACCCCTTCAACTCGGCAGAAAAATGGTTAACTCAGCCCTCAGCTTTTCAGAACAAGGAGAGTACAAAAAAACATTCTGAATTTACAAAATGCATGTTACAGATTCAAAACCCTTGGTTTTTCAAAATTCCATATTTCAATTCCTTGGTTACTCGGTGAAAATATTCAGGACAGAAACAGATTTTTTGTAGGTCAATAAGTTGACAGAGCTTAATATATCTCTTTGATAAGTGCTGATCTTGCAAAAAGAATCACATATTATTCAAATGCACAAGGCAAGGAGAAGAATTAGCTGTAAACTGTATTTTTTTTTTTTAGACATTAACAAAAAGCAAATTAATTTCAGGTTACATAATCTCCATTAAACTCCAATTAATTCCGTTAATACAACAAGATCCAGCAGTCTACAATACCTTTCTGCCAAGGGTGTCCAATATCAAATATATATACAAAATAGAGACATTCAAACAACTCTATCTGATACACATCCCCTCCTATCAAAGTCGATCCTAAGCCTTTTCCCCACGGACACACCTTGCAAGCTGAATATCCTTAGGCATGATGGTCACCCGCTTAGCATGGATGGCACACAAGTTGGTATCCCCAAATAGTCCCACAAGATAGGCCTCTGCAGCCTCCTGGAGAGCTAGGACTACATGACATTGGAAACGCAGATCTGTCTTGAAGTCCTAGGCAATTTCCCTAACAAGCCTCTGAAAGGGTAGCTTGCGAATAAGAAACTTAGTACTCTTTTGATACTTTCGAACCTCTCTAAGAGCAACTGTACCAGGGCAGTATCTATGAGGCTTCTTAATGCCACTTGTGGTAGGAGTAGATTTACGTGCAGAATTTGTTGCCAGCTGCTTCCTCGGAGCCTTTCCTCCAGTCGATTTACGAGCTATCTACTTCATAGGAGCCATGTTTAGGTGCAATTAACAACTAGCACGGTAAAAAGTTATCCAGTTTTTTTTTTTTTTTTTTTTTTTTTTTTTTGTGTCTGGATCCCAATCCCACGCCTGCACCTAACAGGACTTCACAGTACCTACAAAACTCTTCGACACCACCTATTATATCTGTGTTTCTTATCCAACTTATGGGTGCAGAGGGTACCCCAATTCAAGCATTTTCCCATACATGCTAGTAAATCATTTCCTGATGGTGCTAAGGAGCCAAAGCCGGCATAGTTGTCGATTGAAAAGTCAGAGACTGCTAGATCACAGCTTAATTATTCAGATGAGAAACGTAATGAAAATGATGTGGCGATTTCGATATTTCTCTATGATTTAACATTCAGTCAACCATTTTCAATAATTCCAATAGATTTTCCCAGATTCTTGCACTTATCCAACGGTCAGTTAACCACATACGTGACTTTCCAGGATTTTGGCACTTATCAAATCAAATCAATATCACGAGAATTTTGGAATTTAAGATCTGATCTATTTTTTTGTTTTTCTTGAATTTAACAAAATCACGGCTGAATATTGCGCGCAAAATGAATCGATTATAGCGTAATACAAGTTAATGGAAAGATATGGTGTCGTTTGAAATTTTTTCCCAAGAAGCTTGCGCATTGAGAATGAAATCGAAGTACACAAAATGCTCTTCACCTGCGGTGACATTCAAGCAGGATGAGTGCAATTGGACCTCCAATTTGCACACAGAAGTGTCAAACAACCTAGCAACTACATTAATATACTTGTTCTATACATAGTACAAGAAATTGAAAAATATGCTAAAGATTTAACAATGTCAACGATCACAGGACGAACAGATCTGGAGACATCAAGAGGGATTAGAACCAGAGTCTCTGGAAGTAGCCGGCATTTGGTACTGTTCTACAGTTCCCACGCACCGTTCTTCACTGAGAAGTTTTCTTTGAATTGCAGCCAATGTGACAAGAATGTGAAGCATTTGCTGAGAAGATAGGGCTTTCAACTTACTCTTTGAATCTTGAAAATTTCATGATCGAAAGGTTATGCTCCCACGCAGCTATAACCTGTGCATTGTTTGATGAAAAGCCTAAGCAAGATGCGTACTCATGGACATCTATAGTTGCAGGGTATTGCCAGAGTGGGAGGATTGAGGATGCACGGCAGATGTTCAACAAAATGCCTGAGAGAAACGTTGTATCGTGGAATGCTATGCTTGCTGGATATACGCAGAACTCCAGAATAGAATATGCTCGACATTTATTTGAAAAAATGCTTGAACGGGATGTTGCATCATGGAATTCTATTATAATAGGATATGCACAATGTGGGAGAGTAGAGGAAGCTCGGCAATTGTTTGATATAATGCTAAGACGAAACGCTGTTTCTTGGACTTCAATGATTACAGCCTATGCACAGACTTAGCAGGGTGAGGATGCGTTGAAATTATTATCGCAAATGCTTCAGGATAGAGTCAAGCTAAATCCTACAACCTTCACGAGTCTTTTGAGGGCATGCACTAGCTTAGCTGCTCTGGAAGAGGGAAAACAATTGCATGAGTATATGATAAAATTGGGGATACTGTTAGACAGCTTTTTGGGAGTGCTCTTATTAGTATGTATGCTAAAAGTGGATTGATAGAGGATGCTCGGTTGATGTTTGACATAATTCAGAAAAGAGATGTGGTTTCTTGGAATGCCAATAGAACCTAATGCTGCTATATGGGCATCATTGTTGGTGCCTGTAGGATCCATTTGAACATAGAGCTAGCTAAAAGTGCAGCTGAACGTCTTTTTGAGATGGAACCTACAAACTCTGCACATTATCTACTGTTGTCAAACCTCTACTCGGCCGCTGGTTAGTGGGATCTCAAAAGAAAGGTGAGATGAAAGAAAAGCAGGTGACAAAGAGGCCAGGCTGGAGTTGGATTGAGGTCAATAACAAGGTTCATGCTTTTAGAGTAAAACACAGATTCAGACCCACAACTCAGGAAAATTATGCAGAGTTAGAGAAGTTGTCTGTGCAGATGGAGGAGGCTGGCTATGTGCCCAAAACATGATCATTGTGTTCTGGACAGTCAAATTTTTTTTTTTTTTTTTTTCGACTTGTTAGGCATTAACCCTTGTTGTGGTCACATTTATTCACTGCTGATATAAAAGTGTTACTTTTCTCATGGTAATCGAAAGTAAAAATAACAACTTAATCATTATAATGATAAAAAAATATGCTTTATACAATATATTGCTTCAGTGACTTGTTGAGATTGCAACAAGATGAGAAGCTTAGTGGAAAGAAGTCGCCTTCACTAAGTGGGCCCGCAGGCTATTTTTGGCGCAAAGTCTATTTTTAGACTATGTCTATTTTTAGACATATGGATCATGTTCTATAAATTGTAGGATGCTATTTGTGGATGGTTGGTCAAGCCGGGAAAAATAGATGGACTTCTATTTTTAGACATACTGGGCGGAATCTATTTTTAGATTGCCAGTCTAAAAATAGATATGTCGAATATTATTAGCTCTTAATAATATTTAGACTCTAAACATTATCTTATCCTCTTGGAGCACTTCGCCCGAGTCAACATGTGTACGTAGCCAATAAGGAATTACGCTATTCCTAAGGGTTAAGTGGAGCTATTGCATGGATACTTCAGTTAGAACTCATGTGACAGAGTTTGGTGGAGTTGATTGAGGAAGTTAGTGGAGTTGTATTCAGTTTAACTAATCTAAACTTAGTTGAGCTATTTGTATCTAGTTTAACTGATTGATACAATTAGTGAGAGTGGTGTGAATTAATTATTAATTAATTCACTAATTATAAACTCATTAATCAACTAAAGAATGCATCAATTAACTTCAGTGCATGGACAGTTTCAGTGGAGACCAGTGCAGAAATAGGTGAAAGAGCAGGTTAACTATCAGTTGTGACTATACTGTTGCTATTTGCAACACACAGATAGGTGGATTAGCCCATGAGGATTGCGCAGTTCAAGCCAGGTGGTTTATCTATTTAATGAAGCCATCCCATAGCATTAATTACACAATAGAGGCTGGCTATCAAGTGGCAAAAGATTGGAGCATGTGTTTTGCTAGATCTAGCTTGATAGTGTGTAGCAATTGAGGGTGTGCATGAGAGCTTGTGAGGAGCTTTTGTACTATGATTGTTACATGATCTCCATGACATATAATATAAAAATAGTTGGGGTTTTCAGCTTTAAGCTTTCCCATTAAATACTGTGTTCATATGTGTGATTGTTTGTGGTTTTAATGTATGCATGCAATTGATTTTATTTCCGCATGTGATGATCAATGATAGAAGAGATTCTGTATTATGCATGAAGCTAAAATAGTGTGCGATCAGGAGAATATCGGTGAATAATATCTCAGTTATTCAAATTTCTTCATGGTATCGGAGTAGTATTGATCATTGGAGCAATTGCAAAACATTGAAGCGGTTGAGTTTTGTGCTGGTGGAATTCGAATTTGCAGTAGTGTTTTCTTGGTGTCGAAGTTGAGATGTCTTTCAACAGATTGCAATTGGAGTATGCCCTTGAGGGAAGCTCGAATTATATTGCATGGAAGGATAGGATGGAGGTGGTGTTAGATGACAATGGGTTGAAGGAGTTCATAGATGCTGAAGTCCCAAAGCCTACTTCTAGCGATGCTGCCGTAATTGAGGCTTGGCAAAAGAAGACAACAAAGTGTTGAAGGATTCTTTTGGAGGGCGTGAAGGATCACATAGTGTCCAGCCTGCATGGTAAGGCTTCTCCATTCCTGATGTGGAAAGCCTTGACAGATTTATTCCAAAGCAAGAGCGACCAGAGGAAGTTGGCACTCAAGGATAAACTCAAAAACATAAAGATGGAGAAAGGTGACAGTATGCCCAAGTACCTCACGAAGTTCATCCAATGCAGGGATGAGCTGGGAAGTGTGGGGGTGACTGTAGATGATGAGGACTTGGTGAGCTTGGCTCTCCTTTGGCTTCCAAAGAGTTCGCATTCCTATCAGGACTCTGTCAATGGTTGGGAGAAATTGCCAGGATGGGAGCGACTTTGGTCGGATCTTGTGCAAGAGGAGATAAGGCGAAGTACCAGGGACGGATCATCATCAAAGAACTCTGATGAAGAGAATTGTGCTTTGGCTGCCAAAGCAAAGAAGGGGAAGAGCAAGAAAGCTTCTCATTCTAGTGCGAAAGGCAAGAAGTAGGACATGTCCAAGGTGAAGTGCTTTCACTGTCACCAACACGGACATTATGCCACAAATTGTCCGCAGAAGAAGAAAAATAAGCAGGTTGCCTGGACTGCAGCTGGAGAGGCCTTAGCCCCTCAATGCTTTGAGCTGACTGTTGATCGATGTTTGGTCTCAAGTGGTGAATTGTGGTTTCTGGACATTGGTGCGTCTTTTCACATGACAGGAGATCGAGATTTGTTTACTGATCTGGATGAGAAAGATCTTGGAGTGCACATCGAGATGGGCGATGATGGTAGATACAGTGTGACCGGTATCGGTACCATTTCCTTTAAGAGGGAGTCTGGTAAACCCTTCGTATTGAAAAAAGTGATGCATGTTCCAGGATTGAAGAAGAATCTTATCTCTGTGGAGATGTTAGAAGACAAGGGATATGATGTTGTCTTTAGCGAGGGAAAGGCTTCTCATGCAGAAAGCAACTGTGAGAACTTATAGGGGTTCGAGTTAAGAACCTTATCATTTATGGTGTAGATGGTTAGGTAGGGCAAATGGCAGTAAGGTTGCAGAAGAGTGGTGAGTTTAGGATGATGGTGAGTCAGGCACCCGAGATTGGGCCACCTTCACCATGGAGCTTTTTGAAGATACTCTAACAGATTTCTACTGGGCTTCCTAGCTACAATTTTGCATACCGACTGGGCAAGGTGTACTCTAGGAAAATTTGTGAAAGCTACCTTTCACGAGAAGGATAGTCGCTTCACGACGATCCTTGAGAGAATTCAGCACGTACGTGTGTGGACCTTTTCTCAAATAGGCTTCTGCTGGTGCTACTGTGTACTATGTGATCTTTAAGGATAATTTTTCTGCAGGACGGATCTTCATGTACACATAGACATACTCAAAGTTAGAACAGTTCAAGGACTGTGGAGAAAGAATCGGGGAAGCAGGTGAAGGCTCTTAGGAGCGACAATGGTGGTGAATTCATCTCTGGCGAATTCAAGGACTTTTGCAGCACAGAAGGAATTCGAAGAGAGCTCATAGCACCTCATAACCCACAGCAGAACAGAGTTGCTGAGCCGAAGAATAGAACGATCGTGGGTGCTGCATGGGCGATGTTGCATGGTCAGGGCCTACCCATTCACTTGTGGGAGGAAGCATGCAATACTACAGTATATGTGCAGAACCGTTGTCCTCACAAGATACTTGGCATGAGTACACCCGAGGAGGCGTTTTCTGGTAAGAAGCTTGATATTTCCCATTTGAGGAGTTTTGGTTCACCTGTTTACATTCATGTGACGAAGGATGCCAGGAAGAAGCTAGAGCCGACTGTGGAGGTTGGGATATTTGTGGGGTACACTGATATGCCCCACAACTATCATGTGTATTTTCCAGACAGTCGCAAGACTGTTGTGCGACGGGATATCAAATTTCAGGAGGAGAAAGCCATGAAGTGTTCGCTTGAGAGGGAGCCACACTTGCATGTAGAGGAGGAGCTATTAGTTCCTAAGGATGAGCCTCAAGATGTGGATCAACCACAAGAGGAGGTTCATGGAGTGGAAGAGACCAATCATGCAGCGCCAACCATCAGAGGGCGGAAGCGCATTACAGAAGCTGAGCGACTGGCTCAAGATGCAGAGAAGGTTGTAGGAGCACCTACAACATAGCGCAGATAGAGACAATCACCTAGCTGGTATACTGGATACATGGCTCTTGTGAGCAAATGTATCATGACAGAGCCATATTATTTCGAGGAAGCTGTGGAGGACCCCGCATGGGTAGATGCCATGGTGGAAGAGTATGATTCGATTGTCAGAAACAGTGCATGGGAGATTGTCCTGAGACTAGAGGGGAAATCAGTGGTGGGTTCAAGATGGATCTACAAAGTGAAGCAGGCAGCTGACGGGAGTGTGGAGAAGTACAAGGCAAGATTTGTTGCCCGAGGCTTTTCGCGCATTGAGGACTGATTATGAGGAGACCTTTGCACCTGTCGCAAGGTATTCTTCCATACGGACGATCCTAGCTCTCTCAGCGCAGATGGGGTGGCACATTCATTAGATGGATGTGAATACTGCGTTCCTCAATGGAGTCATTAAGGAGGAGGTGTACATAGAGCAGCCTGAAGGTTTCGAGATCTTCAGCAGCGAGTCGCATGTGTGCAGACTCAAGAGAGCGTTGTATGGGTTGACACAAGCACCTCATGCTTGGTACACACGGATAGACAGTTATTTCACCGGACTTGGATTCTCCAAGAGTGAGGCAGATCCTAACCTATACCAGATTGTGGTGGAGGGTAAGTTGCTGATCATTGTATTTTATCTAGATGATTTTATTTTGATAGGTGATGAGCTGTTAATACTCTCATGCAAGGAGGATCTTGCAAAAGAGTTTGAGATGAAGGACTTGGGCCTCATTCATTATTTCTTGGGATTGGAAATTTGGCAGCGCAGTGATGGAATTTTTGTTTCTCAGGGTAAGTATTCCCGGGAGATACTGGAGAAGTTCAACATGCATGGCTGCAAGCCTGTTGATACTCCTCTTCCTGGTGGTTGGAGGAAGGAGGATGCTACTTCAGCGGAGGTAGTGGATGCCACTGTTTATCGACAACAGGGGTCGCTTATGTATCTCGGTTAATACATGACTCCGACATATGCTATGTCATAACTACCTTTCACAAGCTTGATGGTTGCCTACCAAGTTTTCTCAAGGAAGGTAGGCAAGCATGTAGTGAGATATCTCGTAGGCACATATCCACTAGGTACATCTAGGATATGGACTGGTGGTGGCTGCATATTATATTTGTGCTGAGGCGGCATGGCTTCACGGATCGGTATCATCATATCAGAGATTGTGTGCAGCGGAAGATCATGTTACTTTCATACATTCCTACGAAGGATCAGGATGTTGATATCTTGACGAAGGCGCTCACCAGGAGCAAATTCGAATACCACAGGGGCAGGATAGGGGTTGCAGATAATCCTTATCTTGTTGAGAGGGAGTGTTGAGATTGCAACAAGATGATGAGCTTAGTGGAAAGAAGTCGCCTTCACTAAGTGGGCCCGCATGCTATTTTTGGCGCAAAGTCTATTTTTAGACTATGTCTATTTTTAGACATATGGATCATGTTCTATGAGTTGCAGGATGCTATTTGTGGATGGTTGGTCAAGCCTGAAAAATAGATGGAATTCTATTTTTTGCTTATTAACGCTAATCTATTTTTAGATTTCCAGTCTAAAAATAGACATGTTGAATATTATTAGCTCTTAATAATATTTAGACTCTAAACATTATCTTATCCTCTTGGAGCACTTCAGTTCGAGTCACGGAAGTGGCACATGCATATGACAGAAGGAATTACGCTATTCCTAGGGTTTAGTGGAGCTATTGCATGGTTGAATTCAGTTAGAACTCATGTGACAGAGTTTGGTGGAGTTGATTGAGGAAGTTAGTGGAGTTGTATTCAGTTTAACTAATCTAAACTTAGTTGAGCTAGTTGTATCTAGTATAACTGATTGATACAATTAGTGAGAGTGGTGTGAATTAATTATTAATTAATTAACTAATTATTAACTCATTAATCAACTAAAGAATGCATCAGTTAACTTCAGTGCATGGACAGTTTCAGTGGAGACCAGTGCAGAGATAGGTGAAAGAGCAGGTTAACTATCAGTTGTGACTATACTATTTCTATTTGCAACGCACAGATAGGTGGAGTAGCCCATGAGGATTGCGCAGTTTAGGCCAGGTGGTTTATCTATTTAATGAATCCATCCCATAACATTAATTACGCAATAGAGGCTGGCTATCAAGTGGCAAAAGATTGGAGCATGTGTTTTGCTAGATCTAGCTTGATAGTGTGTAGCAATTGAGGGTGTGCATGAGAGCTTGTGAGGAGCTTTTGTACTATGATTGTTACATGATATCCATGACATATAATATACAGATAGTTGGGGTTTCCAGCTTTAAGCTTTCCCATTAAATACTGTGTTCATATGTGTGATTTTTTGTGGTTTTAATGTATGCATGCAATTGATTTTATTTCCGCATGTGATGATCAATGGTAGAAGAGATTCTGTATTATGCGTGAAGCTAAAATAGTGTGTGATCAGGAGAATCTCGGTGAATAATATCTCAGTTATTAAAATTTCTACATGACTCATTTATGTATATTAGAAATTGCGAAAGCTATAAGTATTTTTAAAAGGCGACCTCATATAGTGTGATCTTAAAAAAAAAAATGCAATAATGCATTATTTTGTATAATGTGAATTGGAGCGCTTTGGACTACAAAAGAATATATATATATATTTTAATGAGAATTTCCAAAATCCAAAAATTCCCATGCAAGTACACAAAGATAATATATATTCATTGCTAAAAACAAAATTCATTTTCAAATGTTAGGGAGAATAAATCGTACGTGTCAGTGTTAAAGGTAACTCTAAAGCCCTTTTTATTTTCTTGCAAGTGCTCTACAAATATTAAGCTCACAAAAATGATGCAAGGAAACCTTAATACTTTATGGGCCTATAGGTCCTAGAGGTTGAACCTTTGCTTTGATACCAAATGTAGAGACCGACCCTTTAATTTACTAGATGAGCGCTAGGCCTTAATTTTTTTTTTCTTTTTTCTTTCACAATAACTAGGAAATGAAACCAAAATCACACAATTTGAAACTCAGCAAAATTAAATCACGAATTTCAAGTCCATCAATTTAATTTCTTATCACATATATATATTTAACTTGATTATAGGCACAATGAAATCATCATAATTAAAAACAATCTAACTAACACATGTACCGTTCACCATTGGATGAGAACCAAACTTGACTTGCCGCTGCTTGAGCTCCCTTGCTGTTGTCTACCTCCAAGCTTGAAGGTTGTTGTGCTTAATCAGAATGTAATGACCCACCGGTTGACCTCCCAGTCTACTCCTTGGGTACTCTCCTTCCCCGCGGACCCTCGAGCTGTAATTGGGTTGTACAACGAAGGAATGTGCTAGCTGATAGAGGTGAGCCACTCATGGCTCAAGAGTCCCCTCTCTATAACAATATATCTCACCAAACTCAAATATAGCTCATAACCACTCCAAATGACATAATCTCCTCCATCCAACCATAGGGTAAACAAGAAGCCCTTTTCCCTTCCATTTCCCTTTCTTTTATAGAAGGTTTCATAGGTGACACTTGGAAGTTCATGCTTAAATAATTATTTATTTATTTATTTTATTACCCAAAATCTGATTATTCACCCACCCATGTGTCACCCTCCCATCAAGACTCTCCCAAAATGATTTACTTAATTATTCATATAAAAATAGTATTTCCCTCAACCCAACAAGGCTTCCTATTTCTTCTCCTAGTTGTCTCTTGATTCCCCCTTTTTACTCTTTAAATTGTGTTTATTACTGAATTTAGTTGATAATTCTAAGATTTTGTCCCCTAAACTACCTCAATTTTCCTTTATGATGAATATTCTTATGTTAGCTCTTGCCACATGGAAGTTCTCTAATTTCTCAAATTTTAATTTATTAATCTTATTTTAATTCACCACCCTCTTCTCTTAATGAAGTTTTTAATAAATCTTTATACTTAACTCTATGTCCCTCTTTCCCCCTTTTTGCCTAATTAAGTTACTTATGTACATTATCCACTTAATATTTTGTTTAACAAGGAAAGGGTAGAGTTATCATGGTAAAATATTTTATCTTTTCCTATTCCTCCCTTACCCTAAGTTTTATTCTTGATTTAATTCCTTTGGTTCTAACCTCATATGTCACTGGATATGAATTAGTTGGATTTTCATATATTGATTATATTTAATAGTTTCTTTAATGATGTCGAGGGTGTCAAGTTGGTCATGCCCTTCAAGAACTTCCATTCAAAGTTCCAAGGGTGCCATGCCTAAGAATTTATTTCTGATGCCAAGGGTGCCAAGTCAGTCGTGCCCTTCAAGAATTTCTCTTGAAATTCCAAGGGTGCCACACCACTTGCCCTTCAAGCATCCAGTGGTTACGAGGGGAAATTATATGTGCAACGACAGAGACCCCTGTCATCTCATATGTTGTCTGCTATAGTGAGACTAATGGTGCTGGGGATTAAGGAATCCGCCTTGATGCGCGCCCCCTAAAAAATCCTTGTGAGCGAACCAAATTTGGGACCTGCCCTCATGACATCGTGATCTTCAAGGCGAAGGTACTTCGACCTCTCCAGCCTAAGTCACGGCGGGAGGCTAGCGGGTGAGATCAGGGACACTGTTCCACCCCTCCCATGTTGTTCCATCCAATTGTACAACCCCATCACCCATATGTGAGTCATTCGGCCAAGCAACTAACATGTTCCTGCAACCAATGACATATCATCAAAGTATATGTATATATATATATATATATATATATATATATATATATATATATATATATATATATATATATATATATATGTATATATATATAACAAGTTTCAAACTGAACTTAGAAGTTCAAATACAAAAATATTAATTTCTATCAAACCAGATGTTGTCAGCTCATCATATGTGAGTGCCTCTGGCGGTTTCCTGTAATACTCAATAATCATCAGTAACCAAGTTTCTTAGTGTTAGTGATTTTCATAACAAAATCATCAACATGACATAGTCATCCACATCATTGTTTATCGTGAACCAGAAGTAATGCAAGTAGACACATCCATCACAACTATCATCATCATAACATCAATAGAAAAATACATATCCATCAAAGCCACCATCATCCTAACACCGACTAGGAAATAAACACATCCACTAATAGTAGAGTGAAGTGTTAGTATCCTCCACCTGAGGTCCTCAAATAATAATGTGTGAGCCTTAAGGCTAAATCATTGTTAATGTCATATCAAGGTCAGAAATCTAGAGTGGGGCACTACACGACAGGAAATAAATCTTTATCGCCATGAGAAAAAGTACCACTTGTTCAAATATGGGGTGGAATATATTGTGAGAGCTCATCGCAAAAAGCTAAATCTCTCTTTGGTTGATGCTGGGAAAATGAAGAGACTAGTAAACTCAAGCAAAAACGTATTTATGATCAAACAAAAGAATGATAAGGATTTTGAATCTTTTGAAGGTTGTGATGATAGATTAAATCTGATTTGTTTGATGTGGTAAGTCAGCATGGGGAGATGTTTTAAGAGCCCAAGCGGTTACCTCCCAAGAGGGGAATCCAACATGAGATACAACTGCAGCAGGATGTTCCACTCCCTAACATTGGCATGTATTGCATGTAGATAATGGAAAGTGTAGAAATCAAGAAGAAAATCCAAGAATTGTTGAAAAAATGTATCATTCGTCCATCTACCTCGCCGTGTGGTTCATCGATTGTATTGGTACCCAAGAAGGATGGTACATGGTGCATATGTGTGGATTTCCGTGCACTTAACAAAATCACGATAAATAATCATTATCCGCTCCCAAGCATTGATGATTTGATTAATCAATTGAGGTATGAAAAGTATTTCACTATGTTAGATTTAAGAAGTGGTTATCATCAAGTTAGAATAGCTAAAGAGGACTTATGGAAGACCACATTTAAAACTAAACAATGATTGTTTGAGTGGCTTGTTATTCATTTTTGTCTTTGCAATTCTCCAGCTACTTTCATGAGAGTTATGAATGATGTATTAGGACCATTTCTAGATGATTTTTTCATTTTCTACTTAGATGATATTTTTATATTCAACAAATCACGAGAAGAAAATGTCATGCATGTGAAAAAGGTGCTTGATGTCTTCAAAAAAGAGAAATTGTTTTTGAATATGTAAAAATGTGAATTTGGAAAAATTTTTTTAGTGTATTTGGGACATATTGTTGGAGGAGGTGAGCTAAAGATAAAACCCTCTAAATTTGAGGTCATTGTGAATTTTCCTACACCCAAGTCAGTCACGGAGGTAAGTAGTTTTCTAGGAGTAGCACAATATTGGAGGAAATTCATTGCTAATTTTTCCTCTATTGCAACTCCGCTACATGCATTGACAAGTGTTAAGAAAGTCTTCTAGTGGGGAGGAAATCAACAAAAATAATTTTATGCTTTGAAGAAAAATATCAATTCATCCCCAATATTAGTATTATCGGATTTGAGACAACCCTTTGAGATTCAGACAGATGCAAGTGACTATGCCATGGGTGCAATCCTCTTATAACATGGTAAGCCTATTTCATTCCATTCCGAAATGTTTAATGGTGCAGTGATAAATTATCCTACATATGAAAAGGAGCTATATGCATTGGTACAAAGTGTGAAGAAATGGAAACATTATTTTATGGGAAAGGAAATCATCATTCATACCGATCACCAACCGTTGCAATACTTGCAATCACAAACCAAATTGCAGTAGTAAAGGCACTTTTAATGGATGGGATTCTTGCAACAATTCCACTTGGTTATCAAGTATAAGAAAGGTATATAAAACAAGGTTTCTGATATGATACTTAGGCCTATTATAAATGTAGCTACTTTACTCAAGAATACTTCTATTTTACATGAAAGTTACACTGAACAGTATGCATTTGACAATGAATTTCAAGATTTCTATGAAAAATTGAGTCAAGATCGCCAAGTTGAGGAATTAGATTATAATTTCATAATAACTTGTTGTATCATTTGAGCAAGCTTTGTATCCCACAGGGTGAGAGAGTGAATGTCACAAGGGAAGCACACACTTCTCTTATTGTGGGACATTTTGGTGTAAGAAAAACAATGGCAAATTTTCAGAGGTATTGTTATTGGCCTCGTATGCTTGAAAAAGTGTCATGTTTTATTAAAGGTTGTTCTTTATGTGCAGTCAGTAAGCCTAGTAATAAGAAGTTAGGATTGTACACACCACTTTTGGTTCCTTCAAGTCCATGGGAGAGTATCTCTATGGATTTTGTAGGAGGTATTACTTTGTCAAAAAGAGGTCATGATTATTTTTGTGGGTTGTGGATAGATTCAACAAAATTTGTATTTTGATGCCATGTAAAAAGCAAGTTACAACTGAAAAAACAACTCATATTTTCTTTCAAAATATATGGGTTCATTTTGGGTTGCATACATCCATTATAAGTGATTGAGATTCTTGATTTGTTGGGAATTTTTGGTCAAGTTTGTGGGACTTGATGGAAACTAAGTTGAATAAGAGTACAACCTTTCATCCACAAAAATATGGCCAAAACAAGGTGGTTAATAGAACAATCATTCATCTTCTTAGAGGATATTGCAGCAAACATCCTAAGTTGTGGGATGAACAGTTGCATTACATTTATCATGCTTACAACCATGCAAAACATTCTTCTACTCAAACATCGCCATTTTGAGGCATGTCTTAGTTACCTTCCAAAGTCACCATTGGATTTCATCTTTGGGAAAGATGTAGCTATTGATGGAAATAGCGACATAGATAAAGAAAATAAATTCATTAAGAAAATTCAGTTGATTCGTCAAACGATGCAAGAGAAACTAGAGAAAAGTCAAGGCAAGTACAAGGCGAGGCATGAAAAAGATCAGGTGAATCATAATTTTCAAGTTGGTGATGCATTTTGGCTTCACATTAGCAAGGAAAGGCTTCAAGGAGAAGGTAAAAAGATGAAACCAATCCATTATGGTCCTTTCAAAATTCTAGAAAAGATTGGTAACAATGCCTTCAAGCTTGATTTTTCTTCATACATCCAAATTTATCTAGTTATTAATGTTGAAAATTTGAGATTGTATGAGCCTCCTTTTATTGAAGATCAAGGAGAGAATGTTCAACTGCCATATATTAAATATTTTTCTCCATATTTCTTTTTTTAGCTACAACAAGACACCATACTTGACAACCAGAGGACAAGGACATCAACAAGAGGAAGTGTCGACTATCTTCGAGTGGGGCTTAAAGGAACAAATCCTTCAAAGGCCAAATGGATTTGAATTGGGAAGGTGAGGGAACTATATCCTCACCTATTTAGCAACCAAATATGATCTTTTGGGGTCCAAAAGCTTCTAGTGGGGAGGAATGATCAGGGGCTCAGTTTTATGCTAAAAAATAAAAGTGCTTAGATTGGCTCAGAACCTAAATGACCGTGTATTTCTCGTAAATATGAATCCGGAACACTTTGTTTCACGAAAAATAGTCGCCGTATGCTCCCGAAAACGACTTCTGTCCACTTTGCTAAACATGTAAAATTAAAAAAAAATGACAGTTAGATGCCTAGTCAGCAGTCCAAACTGCTGATGTGGCATGCTTACTGTGCAGGTCAATTGTTTGGAATTTTTTGTAGGCGAATGGGAAGCTACCAAGTGGAAGCACAACATTTGTTCGAATGGTGGGTGATGTGTCGAGTTTTTACTGGTTAATGTTGGAGCCAATCAGGTGAGGACACGCGGTACAGTCTGGGGCTGCCACGTGCCCCCCCCCCCACAAGGTTCAAATGAGTGGTAAAATTTTTGGTCAAGGTCCAGGTGGAGGCACCGAGGTTCGACCCCGCAACCTCCCAACACACAAGGCAACACATTACCATACTGCCTACCGCATGAGTCTTAACATTTATAGGACTCAGCGTATATTTGAATTCAAATAGTTTGTAAGGTGGGGGAAGGTGGGGACCAGCCCTGAAGGACCAGCCCCCAGTCTATAAGACCTTGAGCCAGACCACTGGTGGAGCTTCGACCTTAATGTAGAGGATTACAACCTTAAACACGGATTTGTTTAACCGTAATCAATGTTTCTGTGCCTAATCCATAAGTTAACATCAGATTAAGTTAAGCACATAGTTAGTGCTTAAACTACACTTATCTAGCGCTAATATCCACTTAGAACTATTTAAAATTTAATTGGAGGACCTCTGGATTTGGCAGAAACTGCCAGTTTTAGTGACTTTTAACTAGTTTAGGGCCTAAAATAGTGGGTGTAATATTCCTAAATTAGCATGCAGCTAATGGGAATATTAATTTTTGTTTCCAACACTTAGGTAGATGAATAAATGGGTAAGGAGGCCCATACATGTTTAAACAAGCACAGAATCCCTCTAAATGTGAAAATGGATCATAATAATGGCTGGATCTAGCACCCTCATGTGTGAATAGGGGAAAATACATGTGGATAAGGTCAAGTTTGACCAAGTCAACAACGTTGGTATGGATGGAGTAGCTCATCAATAGAGACAACATAGTGATAGTGGGAGGAAGATTCCTTGAAGGTGGAAACCCTAATGAGTGGGACCCAAGGTAAGAAGGCTCACACTTGTTTATAAGGAGGGCAAGGCAGCCATAGTGAGGCATGTTATTGAATATTGATTTTATGGTCTGCATGACTATTGTGCATTCTAGCTGTTTAGTTGAGATTGCTGTGCTATTTAGCACTGGGTGTTCCGAAGCGGGGATCCCATCTCCTTTCTTGAGAGGCCTCTTAAACTTCATTTTCCACACTCAGGTTTAAGGCCAAGCTTTATTCTTCAGCTACAATGCAATTTCTATAGAGGATTGTGTTGTGTTGCAGGGTGTTGCAGTGGAGGGTTGAGAAACCCACTTCCAGAGCTAGTTTTTCAGAGGAGGAAGCATTCTTCTCTTTGGGAGATCAGTGAGGAAAATTATGGAGCATATTTCACATCTTGGCACTTGGCCAACATATTTCCCATCATCTACAGTGCAATATCCCTCTTTGACTGCGTTATTTCAGTGAGCCATTGCAGTGAGGGGTTTCAGTGTTGATTGGAGGGTGAGATCTTCAGTGATTCGATCAGACTTTCACCTGAAGGATATATTGGAGGAGATCCATTTATCATATGCATAACCTACATCCATATTCATCCAGTTTTTGAGTTGTAGCTACTATTCAGTCCTAGGGTTGCATTCCAACATTTTGTACTTTTGCATATTTTAGGAAATCCTTTCTGGGTTGTCTTGAAAATGTATTTGGGAGCTTAGATCTTTACTCCCGGCATTGTATGAGCCATATATTTGCAGATCTATGTTATTGTGCATTTCCATTAGCAGTGTGCCATCTATGACTACGTTGTACTTGTTCTTGGGCATTCTTCTTGTAGCAGCGTTTCACTTTTGGCATATGTATTCATGGGAGGCTTGTTTTCCTTGATTATTTGAGTTGTGCCCGCTTCTATTGTACTTATTTGCTGTTGATTTACATAATAAAATGGCTCCATGGTTTTCATACATTTTGGTGTAATGTTATTCACTGCTATTTCCATTTTTATGTTCATATATTATTGCTTCCCCATTTTGGGATATTACAGTGGGAGAATTGAAGAGGCCATAAATTTTGCAATTTTTGACCAATTGAGGCTCAGAAAGAGGCTATATGACGATTTTGAACCATTATGGACTCATTGGAGCAGGTTACAGGAGAAAAGTAGCATTATAAATAGGTAAATTTGACAATTTGAGCATAATATAGAGGCCCAAGCCATGGAAGCTGGACCAAGGAGATGTAGCCCAAGAGGGGTGAACTCCTTCATCAAATACCTGTGTTAATGCTATGTACAGTGATGTTTTGTACTTAATTTTCTGCTGTTCATCTCTTGCTTTTATGTTAAATTTCTCACTAAATTGACATGAAAAACACTCACGAGACTTGATAATTTGCAAGGGAACATGAACCCTTAAGCATACATAAGAAATTGAATTTATAATCCAAATGAGTAATTAGCACAAGAACACTAACATACTCCATTCATACCAATAATTGTAGGTTGGCATCCTTGGGATTTACAACATTCTTGTTGCAATACTGAGGCTCATTATTAGGGAACAATGAGCTCCATCTTAATTCCTTCTTCTTTACAATATGGAATCAATTCTTTAGAAGTGTATTCCCCACCATTGTCAAATCTAAAAGTTTTCATTCTTATTTCTGTTAGAGTTTCCACTTCAAATCTAAACTCCTTGAATTTCTCAAATACTTCATCCTTTTTCTTGATAGGGTAAATCCATGTATTTCTAGAGTGATCATCAATTAATGTTACATAGTAAAGATGACCTCCAAGTGATTTTTTAGACATAGGTCCACACACATCATAATGAATGAGTTCTAATATTTCTTTACACCTTGTTTCACTATTGGTAAATGGTTTTCTTGTATGTTTACCCAAACAACATCCCTTGCAAACTCCTTCACAATTTTCTTTGATATTGGGGATGCCATGAACTAGTTGATTAAGAGTGGGAATAACCTTGTAGTGTAGATGACCATATATTATATGCTATAGCTCAATGAAATTGATTTTCATATGAACTAGAGCTTGAGGAAATGGTGTTATGACTCTATATAAGATTCCTTCACGAACTCCAAGAACCTTAGCTTTATCGATACTTGAATATTTTCCCCAAACCAAAGCCTTTCCATCAACAAAAGAAAATCTATCCACTTTATCTTATAAGAAATAAATTTAAAGAAAATTATTTTTCAAAATTGGAACATATAGTATATTATTGAGATGTAGCTTAGCTCCATTCTCTAGCTTCAAAGATGTTGATCCCAGGCCTTTAACATCATAGATTTTGTTGTCTCCCAATTCCACTACATGAGAAGATGGTTATTTTAATAGAGTGTGAAGTTGTTTACTTTCCTCTGTCATATGCCTTGTTGCTCTACTTTCAATAATCCATGCATTATCATCATTAAGTGAACCTGTAAGTGCAAACAAGAACCCTTGAATTTTGACCTTGTTGAATAAGTAGTAGAAAATATTCTTGATCCAACTTCCTGCAATATTGAATCCCATTCTCATATAACTTATCATAGAGGGAGTACCCATTTCCTTCAAGCCAACAGAGTGAAATTCAATCTTCCTTGACCTTAGCTCTGATACCTTGTCGAGAAACCAATGCAATTAGACTTAAGTGTTTGATTCCTATTCCTTGATAATTACTTGTGAATTATGTTGGATTCTTTTACTTATTTTTTATATTATATTTCATAAAGAAATTACCAAATCATGTGTGTATGAATATCACAAAACAAGAGACACAAGATGTAGGCACTTTTCCAAGGAAAAACCCCTATCTAGGGGGAAACCTAGTCAAAGTCTATTCTTCAATAGTTTTTGTAATGTCCCTTCCTAGATTTTCCTATTGTCTTAGGAAATCAATTTTGATTAAAGTTAACACAAGGTAGTTTTTGGTGGAAGCCATAGGAGAAATAATTTATTTGGTTGCTAGTGGAATATGTGACCCACTTGAAATATGCACTAGAGGACAACGGAATTCAAATTCCTTTAGGAAAATCGAATTTGTGGAGGGACCCACAAGGAATGCATGACCAACAATTATAAAAGGAAGGAATGAAGGAGTCATTTGTATCTTTTTTTTATATGAGAAATCAATTTTCCTTAGTTTTTTAGCTGATCCAATATTGTGTTGTTTAGAATAAGAGCTTCCCTATGAGTGAAGCTCAACCTTTCTTCAGTGGACTTAGAGTGCCACTTAAGGAAGGAATTCCTTACCTTTGATTTCGGAGGAAGGACCACCTACAGGTTCTACACATTTCTGGGGAGCCTGGGACGCAGTATGGAGCCACCATTGCGCAGAGAGAGGAATCATATTTTTTTTGACCCCATCATTCCTAAGGGAAAAGTGCGGGAAATAGTTTGACCCCTCTCTGCTGATGCCATAAAGGGTTGGGTACGTCACATTTATATAGGAGATATGTTGCCTTTATATTTGTATGGATAAATTTATTTATTATGGGCATAATATTATTTATTTATTTATTTTTGGTCTAATTTTAAGATATTTGGATATATAACCTTGTTAAATAAATATATAAATAAAATTAAAAAATTATTAATAGTAAAATTAAACACACACACACACACACACACACACACACACACACACACACACAGATTATAGAAAGAGGAGGGGAACTTAGGACAAAGGGGGGGAGGATTAAGAAGAAAGGATATGGATTATAGGTTTCCAGGATTGGCTAAGCTTATAGCCATATTCTCTATTGTAATTATTGAGGTGTTTTTAAACTTATAAAGCTTCCCCGATGGCACAAGAATTATTAAAAGGAATGCAAGCTAGGGTTCGAGGCTTGTCAAAGAAACTAAGGTGCTTGGTGTTATATGAGTGCTCAAAAATTGCATACTTAGCCACTCTATTATGGTTGTTATCTGTAAGGTGCTCCTTAAGGCATGCAATGACTAACCGACCTGTTTGGCTAATGATATATTTATCACATGAACAAGGAATTTGGCAGAAACTAGATCCTTGCATGGGGTCTGACTTATCTTTGGTTGATTGAAATAATTCACTTAGGGTTCTATGAGGTTTGAATACATTCTGAATGTTCCTTTTGGAAATAATATTAGGAATATGATATTAGTGGTTCCTTTAATGTAAGGGAGAGTGAATTGGTTAACACGAATAGAGGGATCAGAGGGGGTGTATTTAGGGTGAGAGAAAACGTGGAAAGATTTATGAATTTGAGTGGTTTAGTTTCCATTTTCTTTGAAAGCTTGGATTAGGTGGGAATTTTTAGAGGGAAGGAATCGAGGAGCCACTATTTTAAGGGTCCTAGAGAAAAGGGTCTTGAGGACACCTAATCTTTGGGAAGGGTTGTGGTGAGAATGTGCATGAATACAACGATTAGTACATGTCTTTATTCAGTAAAATTGGTAGTGAAGGGAGCCTTCAGGAAACTAGGTAACAAGAACATCAAGAAAAGGTAGAGAATTATTAGATTCTATTTCCATAGTGAAGTGGATATGCGATGAAATTCTATTGAGATGGTTGAGAAAGGCATGCAGGGGTTGCAGGCCATGCTGCCAAATAATGAAAGTGTTGTCAACAAATTTAAACCAACATTTGGTCTTGATATTACACAAGTTTTGGGCTCTAGCTTAGAAATATTCCATAAAGATGTTAGCCACAACTTGGGAAAGGGAAGAACCCATAGATGTAACTTCAGTTTATACTTAACATCATACTTAATTGACATCACCTTATAATGGTGATATAAATGTATACTAAACATAAATTTTCTATTAACATAGCCATGAAAATTAAGCAATATACTTTTCCACAAGTAAAACAATTCAACTCTTTCATATTGCACAATTTTATATTCATTGACTCACGAAATGAAAAAATTGAAATTTGATACTTTATTTATCAACATTCATCAACAATTTAATTTATATAACCATACTAATATATATATTTTTAGCTCATTTGTGGTGAGTAACAAAAAGTGCATATACCTTGTACAACTGATGGGCATGTGCGAAGCCTAGACATGGCGTGGGCCATAGGGGAAGTCACAACACAAATATAGGGATACACGTTTATATAAGAGACAACATGAGGGTGTGGACCCTTCAGTTATGCCATGAATGTGACGAGATGTGTGGGATATGAACGAACCCACACATATATAAAATTAATAATAAATACATAAATATATGTCTATTATATAAATAAATATATGTTTATTAAATATTTTATTTTATATTAATTAAGAATAAATTTAAAATTTTAAAATATTTAGATATTGATGAAAGGGTAATGGTGGGTGCTTTTGGTGTTTATATGGCATCGTCAAAAGGAGATACATAGATCTATAGTGGCACATTATTTTCCACATGTCATATGTACTGGGTATTGATTTTGAAAAATTGTGGAAATTTTTAGACTATATCTTTGTGCCTAGAGCTTGGGTTTGAACGAGATTCATATTGTTGAAAAGTTCTTAACATGCAAAAGATAGTGAAAGTATTAGAAATGCATTTTTAATTGAGTAAAGTGTTAATTTTGCAGATTAGGGACAAATTCCTTGTTGAACCCTTAGTTAAACTGAGAGGGGGGGGGGGGGGTGAATCAGTTTAATACATTCCTGGACTTTTAAAAATTTCCTTTAAACTTATTTACACCTTCATTTCATGATCAAATTATTATTTAATGAAACAAAAATCTTAATAAGTGAGCAACAAGTATTTAAGAAAATAAACACATAATCATCATGCACATGGACAACATATATAAGTGGAAACCCATAAGGGAGAAAACCACATCTTATTATTGTTGTGATGCAAAGGCAAGCTCCAACTCCCTCTCACCGCTGATTTTTTGTAGGTTCCAACCTACAGGAGGCTACTACCTCAAATTCTGCAAGATACAACTTGCAAGGAAGATCTAACTCCCATTTGTTTTCTGCAAGCTACAACCCACAGGAGGCTCCTACCTCAATAAGATCCAACTGGAAATATATCAAGCTACAACTTGAAACAGAAGCACCAATTCCCATGCATTTTCTGTAGGCTACAACCCACAAGAGGCTCCTACCTCAACCAACTCAAACTAGACATATATCAAGCTACAACGTGAAACGGAAGCACCAACTCCCATGTATTTTCTGTAGACTACAACCCACATGAGGCTCCTACCTCAACCATATACAACTAGACATATATCAAGCTACAAATTGATATGGAAGCACCAACTCCCTTACACTACAATAAAATCATACGTGGATTTACCTGGATATTAGCTATGTTTTTCTCATTCTTCACTACTGTCCTTCCAGCCTTCATATCTGCTTTAAATCATCTCTAGATCTTCACAACTTCTCTATCTTCTCCTTCTTCTTCTTCCAATATCTAAACTTCTATAGCTCTCTTACATTCTTCTACTCTTTTCAATTCTGCAGCTTTCTAACCTCTTTTTCACTCTTGAAATCTGCTGCACCCTTTCTCTTTCTTCCTGTATCCTCCTCGTCATTTTTCATACTGATATTACCTATTTTATACAGATAAATTTATGGCTGTTTGCATTCTACGGGGAAAATGAAGTGAACAGGCACAAATCTTGCCTTTTGCCCACTCATTTCCTCACTCAGCATATACCGAATGTTACAACAATATATACAATCATTACAATATCAAATTGGATTTTTTATTTGCCTACAGAGACTTGCCTTTGCACGAAAAAAAATATACAATAAATAATATATTTACAATTAAAATAAATTATTTTACCCAGCCCTTTCAGTTTCTTAGCTTTGCTGTGAGTTTGTCCTCTTCTACTTGCTGTCCCTTTGTCTTTTATGTTTCTTCAGTTACATTTCCAACTGCACTGCAACATTATTGTCTTAACCCGACTTGACCCATGCCTTTATGTTTTACACCGCCTATGCCTATTGCATATCTTATCTGCTGCGTTCTATGCTCTTCTCTGCTCCTTTGCTTTGTGCCGGGTTACTTGCCCAAAATTTTCTCTCTTGCGTTCAACCTTACCTTTTTGACTCACAACCGCATCTTCATGACACTGTTCTACATGGGGTTGGGTCCTTTTACTTACCCGAGCCTTTTATTGTTGTGTTTAGCCTTTCATTTGTTACCCAAGTCATCCTCTACTTCCAATGTTTTCTTCATAAAATCACATAGCCCTGGACTTGAAATACATCAGATTTTGACTTCGAACGTTGTTGCGTCCGGTCTCATGCTATATTTCGGCATATCAGAGGTTTAACACTATAATTCCCATTTCAACATTTGATGCGATTTAACACTAGAAAGGCTTGGCATACACACTTAAATTTGGTTGAAAGGTCCCACAACGCAGTGACCAATCACAATGCATCACATTTCACTTGCCCACAAGTTTTAACGTTTTGCAATAGACATATCTCCTATTTTTTGCGATATGCAATCACATCGCATTGCGTCCAGCTTACCATACGAACTCTTAAGTACAAACCATGAAATATGCGGTGTGCGCTCATGTGCAATGATGCCACATGGTCTCCCCTCTTCGCATCACATATACCAATCTTTACCTCATCGTAAATAATTGAACATTTCTTAGCACTATTTTCTAACATTTGCGATGTGCGGGCTCGCGATTCGCCGTCCGCCGTTGATTTTCCCCCAGATCTAACAATCCTCATCTGATTTCACTTCGCACTTTATAAGATTTACTTTTTGGTTATACTCTATCTCTTGTGATCTGCGATGTTAAACCGTGCCAAAATGTGTCTTCTCCATTTTTCATCACAAATAATTTAACTTACCATGCGACGCCTTAATGTTAAACTCTTAAATGTTGCGATTTGTGAAATCGCTCTTGATGCGATTCAATCTCTGCCATCCATCTCTCGCCTTCACTTTTGTGATCTAATCCTGATCGTCCGTTCCTCCCTTGGAATCTTCAAAGAACCCTATGCCTTAGTTGATTTTTCGTTTGTTTACACTATCCCACTTTGTAACTTCAGCTCTCGCTTCTCTCGCCTCTTCTTGCTTCTGCTATGTGTTAGATCTCCGGTCCTCACTGTGTCTTGCAAATCCAATTCTCTTTTGTTGTGCGCTGAAGTAGTTCGCTGCCTCTCTGCTTCATTAGCTGCCTTTGCTACATTCGCTGCCTCTGATGTCTTGCTACCTTTCACGACTTGACCTGCTTTGCTTCCTTTGCTGTCTTGGCTGCCTTTTACTGCCTTGGATGCCTTTCATGACTTGAACCGCTTTGCTGCCTTTGTCGATAGTTTAATGCTACTCCTTTGCATTTCTTTTATGCTTTCTTACTACATTGTTTCCTGATCTACTTCTTTTCCTTATTGTTGGTTCTTCTCTTCTCCTTTGCCTTAATGAAAGTTCTGGTGCTTCTCCTTTGTGCTCCTTTTCTATCAATGAAAATATTTCCAACAATTTACCCCTTTGGCATTGATGGAAACACATCCACCAATACTCCAATACTTCCTCTAGGACTTCCTCCCCCTTTCTTTATGAGAAGTGTCTTGTCTTTCTCTGCTCACTTTTCAAAAGAACCTTTCTTCTTCTACTTGCTTTTCATCCCCCTTTGAAATCAATTGAAAAGGGTTGTACATTTCCGAATGTAGTTTCTATCTTTTATTTCCTCTCTCTGAGTTGAGTTTAGGCCTTCTTCTTCTGAATTTATACCATGATGCTCCAGATTGGTTTACAAGAGTTGTTGGGAGAACACTTTGTGAATCATTGAAATTGTATGTATATACACAGTAAGCTGATACCATCACAAAGCACAGACTCCTTGCACTTGTATAAAGCTGAAAGTGATGATGAGGACACTTCATAGAAAAAACTTATATAATTGGACTTATATAATCAGAGATGCATCATTGGAACAATACTAAAATACTGAAAATGCTCCATATGACATATAAAGTCTGCTCCAAAAATACTTTAGTCCATATTATGAGCTTCATCTGAGATACATATTAGTAGTACACATCTATTCAAATATGATGATACTAATATATCTTTTATAGCTGTGTTTCACCTTTACTGCATGTTGGTGGTGATATGTGCTAGACTGCTGACAGGGATATTACACTAACAGTCGAACTATCCTTGATGCTGGTGTGAACAATGAATCAAACCAGAACTTACACCTTATTGTAAGATTAGACAATATATTTCAATCTAAGAGACCAATTGACTTTACTACTTGTACAATGTACTTTCAAAACAAACCCTTGAGGCTAGATACATTCAATGTACTGGTCAGTCTCACTTATCAACTATGCAATTTTATTTATGAAATAAAGGGGGTATGTATGTCAATGGTCAAGATCTCTTCAATGGTGAAATACCAGCAAATCCTTTTTGCTGAAGTATGCTTTAGATGGATCAATAACAGAATCTTGAGCTTCAAATGTAAGATTAAAATAACTAGTCCTTCATACTTTAGATACTTTAATTGTTCTATCATGATGATCTTCAACAAAACATCTTCAAGTTGTTTAATTGAAATCTTATCAACTTGACTTCACACATTTTTATGAATGATCTTAAGAAAGAGGCCTTGAAGATGTATCTATACTGACTTGAGGAAGGCATGCAGTTATATCTAGAAATAGTTACTTCTTCAACACTCAATATAATACTTCAAGTGTAAACACGATAATGATCCTTTAGCACTGTTATTGACCTTTTCATGCTTTAATAATGCAAATAATGTTGGGTATACTACCTTGATGTACTTCTGCCATAATACTCTGAACCCGAGGACCTGTACCATGCCACTGCTTCACTGATAACACTTGGTATTATGCTGATAGGTAGGCTGCTTGATCCAAGTACCAATTGATACTAATTTTATAAACTATGCAGTAATTTCACTTCAGCTTGCACATGCACCCATAGTTAAGACAACCTTCATAGTTTCTACTATTGATCTCTCCACTGTTCTTAACAACAATCATCAATATATTGAATCTGATCTTGGCATCATTAACCTTTTTCTTATTCTGTCATTTTGGTTTAAAAGAATGTCACTGCATGTTCCTTTCTAGGAGTGCTCCAGAATCATTGTTGCTCTAACATAATGATCTTTGGGAAGGCATCTTCAATTTCTTTACTTGGAATCTACAAGGGCAGACCACTCATATTTTTATCACTCATTTAACATCTTTCCTCCAAGGGGACCTTCTATAGATGAAATATGGAATGATATAATGATGATAAAAAATTCTCTTACTCATCCTTCTTAAATTTGTTTCATTGGTAACTCTTGTAGTGTAATGCACAATGTGATCATCCTCTATGGATCTTTCCAGTTCTATAGCTCAAAGCATAATTTTTGTGATTTTAGTCATTCATCACTTAGTGTGCTTTTGTATTCTTAGCTTACATGTTCATAGATGGTGTTCCCTCTACCACCATGGCTGCTTGCTACCTTCTCTCCTTCCATGAACCTGTTGGATATTGAATGCATCAGGTATTCTTCTTCCTCTATAGTTCTCTATTAGAGGAATTGTCCTTTCCCTTTCTGAACTTTTAGCTATTCTTATTTCATGGAGCTATTATTAGACTAATTTTATGGGGACTAATTATGAACTGCTCTCCCCCTGGGATGTTGCTTCTTATTTATTGCTGGCTGGATATTTGCGTTTCTTCCTAGAGAAGCTCCCCCTGAGACTATGATGGATTCATTATGTTATTGGAGTAACATACTCCCCCTTTCTCTTTTCCTTCCATAATTTATTAGGGTTCTTCATAATGTCTGCACTTCTTTTTGATTCATAGTTTTGTTTGATTTGTTTGGATTCCATCACCTGTCTAGAGTTATTTAATGTATATGGAAAATTATAGTATTTTGCTTTGTGACCAAGCTTGTGGCATGAATAACATCTTATTTTACCTAAGAAAGGTTGAGCTGATGTATGGCATTTTGTTCCCATTTTTTAATGCAATTTACATTCAACAGATTTATGTCCAAATTAATTACATGAAAAACAATAGCCATGGAATTGATTAGTGTACTTGGTGAAAGGTTGTCCTCTCCATTTGTTTGCTTGAGGTAGTATTTTCATTTTCTGCATCCTTTGTTGGTTGGACTAGATTTGCTTTGTCTTACAATATGCTGCAATATGTCCAGGTTTGTGGCAGGAAAAACAAGTGATACTTCTCATGGGAGGAAATAACCTCCTTTGAAAACTTCTGAATTTATTCAATTCATATTCAGGAGTGTATGGGCCTTTTGCAGCTGATTGTTTCTTCCTCTCATTCTCTGTCCTTTCATGTTTCTACTTGTTTCTGTTAGTTTCTTTACAAATTGTTTTCTTGCTGTCTTCTACTTCTATGGGAATCTTTTGAGCTACTTCATTATCCTTTACAGATTTTACAAAAAAGATATTCCTATTATCTTCTACCTTGGAATTAATTGTTTCTCCTTCATAGCCTAACCCAGTCTTTATGAGAGGACATATTTTAGCATTTAGTATTTTGTCTAACTGTTCAGAGCTTTTCATTTTTGGAGTGTTCATAGATAACTCCCTTTGGGCATTTTCTAGTTTCTTTCTCAGGCATACTACTTCTTCTTCCAATTTCTCTTACTCCTGATGTTTATATTTAATTTTCTTAAGCATAATGTCTTCCACCTTCCTAGCTTCTTCAAGTTCTACTTTCAACTGAATGAGGTTTTATGAATCAAGTTCTTCCTTTACATATTTCAGGAGAATGTCTTTTTGTTTTCTGCACTTGAGTTTAAGTCTGTCTATTTCCTCCAGGGCACTCCTTAGCTCCCCCTCAATATCTACCTCACCTTCTTCCTCATCTTCCAGAAGGAATCCTTCAAGCTCTTCCTTGAACATCAACACGAATTCAGATGTTCCTTCTTCATTTGAGGATTCATCTGAGATTTCAGATGCACTGCTATCTTGCTGAGCATAAATTATTTTCTATTGAATCTCTTCCCTTTCTACCATTTGTTTATTTTTTTTTTGTCTGTCTCTTGTGGCTGGTTCTCTGTTTTATTATTAGGACGTTTAGATGCATAGTTCCCCACTCTTCCACAGTTAAAGCACTTAAATGGAAGTTTACCTTTGTATTTACCCATGCCTTTATCCAATCTTCTAACGAATTTTCCCTCTTCTTCATCTGAGCATGAACATGTATCTTCCTTCTCTTTCATGCACTTGTCTACCTTAAAGGTTGCATCCCTCATATTTGACTTCCCTTGTGGAAGTCTCATCTCATAAGCTGTTAAGTTTCCAAGCAATTGGTTCATGGTCAAGGTTTCCCAATTTGCTGTTTCTTCTATGGATGAAACCTTAGGGTTAAACCTGGATGGTAAAGATCTCAATATCTTTTTCACAATTACAAATTACTTAATGGGTTCTCCTAAAGCTTTCATGTTATTCAAAATTTTCGCAACCTTTAAGAAGAAACTAGCTATATCTTCATCTTCATTCATTTTTACATTTTCAAAGTCAGCTCTATAGGTTTGCAGCTTGGCCATCTTCACCTTTTTATCTCCCTCATGGATAATTTATAATGTATCCCATATTTCCTTGGCAGTCTTGCTGTGCATTACTTTGATAAATTATGCCTCACACAAACCACTTAAGAGTTCATTTATGGATTTTGCATTAGCTATAAAATCTTGTTTGGATTATTTCTCTGTGTCAGAATCCTTTGGGGCATATCCTAATTCCACAACCACCCAAAATTCTATTCCTAGTGACATTATGTACGTTCTCATTCTTATTTTCCATAAGGCATAGTTTGTGCCAATAAACAAAGTGGCTTTATTTGTTGAGCATCCTTCTACACTAGCCATCTTGGGGACCTAGGATCTCCTTCCAGTTGTTAAACTGATACAGAAGGAACTGGCTCCGATACCAATTGTTGAACCCTTAGTTAAACTAAGACCGGGGGGGGGAGAGTGAATCAATTTAATACATTATTGGAGTTTTAAAATTTTCCTTTAAACTTATTTACACCTTCATTTCATGATCAACTTATTATTTAATGAAACAACAATATTAATATTAATTTAGCAACAAGTATTTAAGCAAATCAACACATAACCATCATGCACATGGAGAACATATATAAGTGGAAACCCATAAGGGAGAAAACCACATCTTATTATTGTTGTGATGCAAAGGCAATATCCAACTCCCTCTCACGACTGATTTTTTGTAGGCTCCAACCTACATGAGGCTACTACCTCAAAATCTGCAAGATGCAACTTGCAAGGAAGCTCCAACTCCCATCTGTTTTCTGCAGGCTACAACCAATATGAGCCTCCTACCTCAACCAACTCCAACTGGATATCTATCAAGCTACAACTTGAAATAGAAGCACCGAATTCCATGTATTTTCTTTAGGCTACAACCCACAAGAGGCTCCTAACTCAACCAACTCCAGCTGGACATATATCAAGCTGCAACTTGAAATTTAAGCACCAACTCCCACGTATTTTCTGTAGGCTACAACCCACAGGAGGATCCTACCTCAACCAGCTACAACTGGACATCTATCAGGCTACAACTTGATATGGAAGCACCAACTCCCTTACACTACAATAAAATCATATGTTGATTTACCTGGATATCAACTCTGTTTTTCTCCTTCTTCACTGCTGTCCTTCCAGCCTTCATATCTGCTTTAAATCATCTCTGGATCTTCACAAATTCTCTATCTGCTCCTTCTTATTCTTCCACTCTCTAACCTTCTGCAACTCTCTTACATTTTTCTGCTCTTTTCAATTTTGCAGCTTTCTAACCTCTTCTACACTCTTCAAATATGTTGCGCCCTTTCTCTTTCTTCCTCTATCCTCCTCTTCATTTTTCATACTGATATTACCTGTTTTATACAGACAAATTTTTGGCTATTTGCATTCTACAGGGAATATGAAGTGAACATGCATGATTCTTACCTTTCACCCACTCATTTCCTCACTCAGCATATTCCGAATGTTACAAAAATATATACAATCATTACAGTACCAAATTGGAGTTTTTCTTTGCCTACGGAGACTTTCCTTTGCTTCACAACCAATATACAATAAATAATACATTTACAGTTACAATCAATTATTTTTCTCATCCCTTTTAATTTCTTAGCTTTGTTGTGCATTTGTCCTCTTCTGCTTGATGTCCCTTTGTCTTTTATGTTTTTGCAGTTACATTTCCAACTATGTTGTAGCATTACTGTCTTAACCCGACTTGACCTATTCTTTTAAGTTTTACACCACCTCTGCCTATTGCATATCTTACCTGATGCGTTCTATGCTCTTCTCTTCTCCTTTTCTTTGTGTCAGGTTACTTGCCCAGAATTTTCTCACTTGCATTCAACCTTACCTTTTTGACTCATAGCCACATCTTCATGACACTGTTCTGCATGGGGTCGGGTCCTTTTACTTACCAGAGAATTTTCTTGCTGTGTTCAGCCTTTCCTTTGTTACTCGAGTAGTCCTCTGCTTCCAACGTTTTCTTCATAAAATCACATAGCCTCGGACTTGAGATACATTAGATCTTGACTTCAAACGTTGTCGCGTCCGGTCTCATGTTGTATTTCTGCGTATCAGAGGTTTAACGTTATAATTCCCATTTCAACCTCTGCTGCGATTTAACAGTAGAAAGGCTCAGCATACACGCTTAACTTTGGTTGAAGGGTCCCACAATGCGGTGATCAATCAAAACACACCACATTTCTCTTGCCCACAAGTTTTAACGTTTTCCAATATATAGCTCTCCTATTTCTCCGATATACGATCGCATCGCATCGCATCCAGCTTACTATGCAAACTCTTAAGTAAAAACCATGAAATCTACAGTGTGCGCTCATTTGCAATACCACCACGTGGTCTCCCCTCGTCACATCACATATACCAATATTTACCGCATCACAAACAATTGAACATTTCTTAGCGCTATTTGCTAACATTTGTGATGTGCGGGATCACGATTTGCCGTCTGCCGTTGATATGCTCCTAAATCTAACGATCCTCATCTGATCACACTTCACACTTTATAAGATTTACTTTGTGGTTATACACTATTTCTTGCGATCTGCAATGTTGCGCCGTGCCAACACATGTCTTCTCCATTTCACATCACAAATACTTTAACTTACCATGCGACGCCTTAATGCTAAACTCTTAAATGTTGCGATTTGCGAAATCGCTCATGATGCGATTCGATCTTTGCCGTCCATATCTCACCTTCACTTTTGCAATCTAATCTTGACCATCCGTTCCTCCCTTGGAATTCTTCAAAGAAATCTCTGCTTTAGTTGATTTTTTGTTTTGTTTACACTGTCCTACTTTGTAACTTCGGCTCTTCTCACCTCTTCCTGCTTCTACTATGTGTTAGATCTATGGTCCTCGCTGTGTCTTGCAAATCCGTTTGTCTTTTGTTGTGCGTTGAAGCAGTTCGCTACCTCTTTGCTTCATTAGCTACCTCTGTTGCATTCATTGCCTCTGCTGTCTTGCTGCCTTTCACAAATTGACCTGCTTTGTTGCCTTTGCTGCCTTTCATGACTTGACCCACTTTGCTGCCTTTGCTGATAGTTTAATGCTGCTCCTTGCTTCTCTACTGCTCCTCTGCCTTTATTTTATGCTTTCTTACTGCATTGTCGTCTGATATACTCCTTTACCTTATTGTTGGTTCTTCTCTGCTCCTTTTCCTTAATGATAGTTTAGGCACTGCTCCTTTGTGCTCCTTTGCCATCAATGACAATATTTCCAACATTCCCTCCTTTGGAAAATATCATCATTAAGAAATATGGCTCCTAGCCCTTGGAAGAATCTAATTTGGTTAAGGAAAAATGTATTTTTAAGTAGGAAACCCACATGTGCACAAAAGTACAGGCAATATTTAAAGAGAAATTGGACACCCTTGGAAGCATATAAATACAAGACAAGTTAACCTAATTTGGACATCATCAAAAATCAACTTCTTCTCTCTCTTTCTTGGATTGGTTCATACAGGTATGAAATTGAGCGTTTGAGATCACACATGTGAAAAATAAGTTTTTTTTTTTTCCTGGAACCACAAGCTTGGTTCGTGTAAATCTTGGTAGTAGCTGCTCACTTAATAGGGTACTCCCTACGATTGGAGAGCTGCAACTGCACTGATGGTTACTAGCTCCGTGAAACTATGATCTAGTTTTGATCGTTGACTGCACACTTTGAACATTGACCACATGATTAGATACTTTGACTTAAATTAAAATTTTCTATTGGGATCATCTATTGGATATTTTTGGGTTGGTTTTGTTTGATAGTATTTTGATTGGTGAATTGGAACATTGTACTCTCTCTTTGCTGAAAATTTTATGACAATCTAACAAGAAGAAGAATTTGAAAGAGTTTTTCCCCTTATGGGGTTTTCCCTTGCTCTTTGATCAAATCCTTGTGTCTCTTATTAATCTTGATTGTCTTATATTGTTTATTGAATATAATTTTCTATCTATTATTGCTATTGATATTTGGAAGATTAAATTGTGTTGAAGATTGCTAATTAAAGAAAAGAATTGGGATAAAGTGATTATAACAACATAGAACAGTGGAAAATTAACATAAAGGAAGGAATTTTTTTATTACTGCACCTCTCAAGGTGACCTAGATGGTTGGGTGTGTTACATGTGTTGAGTGTTGAGGATAGGGTATCAAGCTCCCCTCCTTTTATTTATGCCTTTGTGTAGCCTAAAATTTCTCATAACCACCAAATTTTTTAAGACTTCCATGGAATTTTGGAAAGGCATCAAGGCCTCTAAAAATATGTTGTAAACATGAAAATTCAAGGCTATTAATCACAAAACAACTTAGAGAAATAAACACTAATCCATTTTCATTCTTCAAGGATTGATTTAGATCATTCCTTATATTTATCTGCAATAGGTTTCGTTCCATTATCATTATCTCAGATGAGATCCTTTTGTTAGCTCATAATCAAAGAGAGGGTTTTTAATTCATTTCTTACATTCAAAATATCCATACATCCCCTTCCCACTATTGTGTTTTGAAATGCATTGGGGTGTGTAATAAACTCCTTCCCCTTCCATGATCTAGATATTTGAGCTCCTTACTAAACCCTAGTATGTCATTTCCCCCCTCCCCCACCATATATCTATCTATATATAACTATGTGTATGTGTGTGCATGTGGAAACAAACATGCTGATTTGAAAAAGGGTAATATAAAACTTGTTTTCCTCATTTTTTAAGATGCTTTACACATTTCTCAATTTTCGATCATTAACTTGAGAATTGGCATAACAATTAAAATTCAATTTTAAAACTCAAAGTAAATAGCAAGAAAAAAATAAAACATCAAACCAAATGATAACTGAGTACACCAAATTTTGGTTACATCTCTATGTTCAATTTTCTCATTAATTATCCTTTACAATGGGCTTCTCCATTTTTCAAGAATGGTTGAAAATATTTTCCCAATAAGGTGTTGGAACTCTCCTTTAAAAGGTAAAAATATTCTCACTATAAGTGGTTCAAAGTCCCAATAAGGAACTCAATCTTCCAATAAGGGGCTTACAATTTTCTTCCGCTAAAGGGATTTTTTTCATTTTACAGAAAGGGCCAAAAATTGACAAACACTATTACAAATTGCTTGTTCTCCTTCAAAGATATTAAATTTTTTTTTTTTTTCTTCCTTCTCAAAGTCAAAATTCCTTATACACAAATAATTTTAGTGTTGAGAACTACCTCAACATACCAAGGAGAGAAGAACTTTCTAGATCCAATAAGTTAGGATTTTGGCACAATTCAAATGATAATTTGAGAAAAATATCAACCATTCCCATGGAGATCTCAAAATTCCCCTTATATTGAGAAACTAAAATTCTATCTAGTTCTCACATTCACATTAGTTTATTATTACAATAAAAATAAAAAAATACAAAAGCACATAAACTCAAAATATCTACTAAGAATTTCATATTTGTTTTTGCCTATTTTCCCAAAATTTCAACAAGACATATATTTTTCATATCAATTCCATTTTAATTCATTCAAATTGTGTTGGAAATCTCTCTGTGAGCTCTTCATTGTGCAAACAATTTCAGTTGAAATTGGAACCAACTTGAATTTATCAAATATGAAGATCCTCATGGATCACACACAATTTCTTTTCCAAGGAAGAACAATTGTGGAAAACCTTTTGAATACTTATCCATGATCTATGAATGATAATGATGTAAAATATAGGCCATGATTATTGATTCATAAACTATCATGGATATTCCACTTGACAATTCATCACAACGGATTTGATAAAATTATACTTAAAAATATGAAATATATAGTATGGGAGTTATTTTCCTTAGAATTGCGGGTTTATTAGGTTACTATTTTCATGCATTAAATATATATAAAATGAAAAATAAATAAAATCACTTGCAACGATCTTAACACAATATGTGATATGGAAACCCTTTTTGGGAAAAAAACCAAATTGAAAGGTGAGGCTGATTTTCTCTCTCTTTATTTAAATGAAAATAGATGCAAGTACAAATGAGTGATACCTATGGATCATGGGATGATACAATACAGAATAATTTATGTTTTTTCTCTTCCTATCCACTCTTAGCTACTTTTCTCATCTATGGAACAAATTTCACTCGAATATAATGGAACCTGTTTTCCCTCCTTGTGGCTCAGTTATAACATAGCTCGATAGCCCAATAATGGTTAAGTTTGAATCCTTCAACTCTTAACTTGAGTTACAATGTCATCTCTTCTAGAGTATTATTCATCATGATCATGTGGATATCACATTTTCATGAGTAATGCGGGTTAATGTGACATCCTCTTAAATCATGGTGGTCAAAACATGAAGGTCAACTTTCGAGTGGTATAACTCTTGCATATGGAATCCGACTGAGGAAATTATTGTACTGTTGGAAAGATATGTGTGTAGAATAGTTCTATAGGGTTCCACACTTAAGCAAAAAATTTTCATCCCCAAAAAATTCCATTTAATTATTAAAACTATTTTTGGAAGGCTTCAGATCCCAATTTACCAAAATGGGATCCATTGGTAAACATTAACATGTGAGATGATTCCTCCAATGAAAAATAATATAATGATCCAATTCATATCATACCTCCCCATTTTTGGAGGATTTTGTCCCCAAAATATTTTTAATGAATGAGGTGAGAAAATTTTCCTCTACCTTATCCTTGGAGTACAATTTAGCCTTGCTTGGAAGCTATCCTTTCAACCCATTATGCCACAATATCATGCCACCATTCTCTTGTATATATGGACCTCTTATACAAAACTACATCCTTTGTCAACTTTGCTTGAGATTTTGGGTCCAAATAATTTATAGAAGGTAAGACCTATTCATTTTTTGATCCAACATGGAAGGCTCATAAAATTTCAAATTTTATACATTCACCATTGAGTGAATGTGCATGTATAGGGTTATACTAAGTCTATAAGTGATATATCACACCTTTTGCAATATATCAAAGGGAACATATCATAGAGCCTTTATATTCCTATTATGACCCTATAGAATTTCCTTATTCAAGTACAACCATACTCTATCTCCCACCTTGAATGAATTCTTTGGTCTGTGCTGATCATGCTTGGCCTTGTATTTTTCTCGTTTTTTCTATAATGTATCATATATTTTTATATGGATTTCCATAATATTCTTAATTATTGTTTCTACCCTTAAGGAAACCTATTTAATATCCCCCCTCACTCCTCGCTTCCAATTTTAAATATCCAAAGGTGAATATGGAAAATATCCAAAAAAAGTTTCAAATGGGGACTTACCTGTAGAAGTGTGGATTTCTTCATTTTAAGAGTGTTATATATATACTAGATTTTCATGCGAAGTCTTCAGATTCTTTTGATTGTAACCCATAAAATGTTGCACCAAAGTCCTATTTAATATTTATATTTTTCCATTTTTCTATGGATGGAATGCTATAGACCTATTCAACTTTGTGTCCATCTTCTCACACAGTGTAATCCAAAATGCACTAAGAAATGTTGTGTCCCTGCTTAAAATTATGCTTCTTGGTATCCCAAAGTGCACCTAGACCTTTCCAAGGAACAAGTTCGCTACTTCTTTCTTGTTGATGGTATTTTTATATCACATTAGAACACACGTATTTTTGAACTTGGAAACTACCATAAATGGGTAGTAATGTCCCTTCTTGGTTGTTGGTAAAACTCCCCCAAAGCCTATGGAGATATTTTCCAAAGGACAAGTGGGTACAATAAATAGAGGATATGGAACCCACTTCATGTTACTAGGTTTTTTGGTACAATAAAACATGCATCCTCTTACAAACCTAGCTACTTGTTCTTGCATTATGGGCTAATACACATATTTATACAAGTTATTCGCTATCTTCCCTACACCAAATTTCTCTACAAACTTGGAAGTATGAGCCTTCATGATCAATTGAAACCACTCATATTTAGGAACACATAACCTATATAACCTACAAAGTAGCACTTTTTGGAGATGGTAGTATTACTATGCTATCACCATCATGCACATGACTAGTTTTGTAACTACTAAAGCACCTACTTGAAGTCCTCATATTCTGTGTATGACTCTCTATATGCCTCACAAGTGAAAGGGTCAATGTGCATAAGAGTTTCCACAACTATGATCATTGATGCGGGTGACCTTGAAGTCATGTTGGCCAAATTTTTTCTACTTCCGTTCTTGCACTTGATAACTAAATGTAACTACAGAAATCTCCATTCACTTTTAATATCTTACTCTAGGCCTACAGGTACCGTAGTGGATATTTATTTGTGTGGATTAATATCTCCTTTCGCCATTAGATAGTGTTTCTAGTTCTTCAAAACTTGCACCATGGCATATATCTCCTTGACATAGGATGGGTAGTTGAGAAAAAACCCATGAAATACTTTATAATGGTAGCATATCGACCTTCCTCCTTGCATCAAGATTTCTCCCATAGCATATCCACTAGAATTTATCTCCATTTCAAAGGGATGTTGCAAGTTTGGTAATTCTAGAACTATTGCTTGACCAATTTTCTTCTTTAAATACTTAAATGTCCTCTGCTAACCCTTTCCCCATTGGAAACTCTTACCACTCATTATTATGGTGTGGAGTGGTTCCAACACTTTTAAAATGAGTCTATGAATTTCCTTAGGTACTATGCTGCCCCAATGAAACTTCTAACCTTAGAAACATTACTAGGCACTTACCACATCATGATGGCATTTTTCTTGGTAAGATATGTCTTCATCTCTCCTCCACCTATCACATATCCCATATACACCAAATATTGTTGTGCAAACTCACACTTCTTGATATTTTACAACAACTGGTGCTTCTTTAACATCTCTAAGACCTGCATCAAATGTGAGATATGCTCCTCTCAAGTAGCATTGCCAATCGATGTATATTCCAAATAAACAATAATAAATGAATCTATAAAGGGGTGCAACATCTCTTTCATTAATCTAATGGACATAGCTAGTGCATTGCATAGGCCAAAAAACATGACTAATCACTCATACAAACATTGCCTAGTTTTGAAGGTGATCTTCCAAGTATCTTCTTCTCTAAATTTTTTTTTGTGATTCCCTAACTTTTAAGTCTATCTTGGTGAAGTATTTGGCTTGCTGCAACTGATCCCACAAATAATCTATCAGGGGTAGTGAGCACATATTCTTGGGCATGAATTTGTTTGATGCCCTGCAAGCAATACACATTTTCCAAGTACCATCCTTATTTGGCATAATGATGATGGGTGGCCCACATGGTGGGGTAATTGGTCGAATGACACCCTATTTCAGTAGCTAGTGTAACTACTTCTCCACCTCATTTTCCTCTATAAAAAAAATCCTGTACAACCCAATTTTTAGCAACAAAGAGTCTAACAACAATTGGATCTCATGCTTCACTTCCCCCTTGGGTGGTAGCCCTTTAGGCCATTGGAGAAATTTTGAGGTAAAAAATGGGCCTCAAACAAAAATGTACAAAAAAATCAGCTTTATAAGAACCAATAAGATTCAATATGATGATGTCAACCATGAGGGATGATTCACCATTTTTTGAGTAAAAAGGTAAAAATATAAAAAAACTACTTTTCAACTCGTATTTTTAACTTATCTCCCTACGATTTTACTCAAATTTTGAGTGGAAGCACTCGTTGGATGCAAAATTTAAATTTTCATCTGAGGAGTACTCATGTTGCATAGTTTTGATGGACCCTACTACACGAAAAATGTGAAATACATGAAAAAATGTGATTGCAATAACATTTTTTCATGTATTTCACATTTTTCGTGTAGTAGGGTCCATCGAAAGTATGTAACATGGGTACTCCTTGGATGCAAAATTAAATTTCGCATCCAACAAGTGTTCCTGATCAAAATTTAAGTAAAATATTAGGGAGATAAGTTGAAAATACAAGTTGAAAAAAAGTTTTTTTTTTTTTCCTCAAAAACACGATCAACTAATTTAATCTTATTTTATTATTTCCACTATTATTTTATAATATTCGTTAGGATGCCCATTTTAGACCTTAAAATCTCTCTAATGTCCCTAAATACACCCTTGTACACCTATACCAACTCTGCTAATTGTTATTTTTGTTCCTTAGTGCACCCCTATAGGGATGAATTAACTCTCATGGTCTCTTCTACAAACTAAATTTCTCTTAAAAATAACAGAACAAACATCTTACTAGAAGTGATCAAATTTTTGGCCTAGAACTTACCAACAAGATCTTCGACTTGCCCTTATGTGCATTGATGATGAAGGATTTCTCGTTCTTGATGAGGTGGTACTGGTTGTATCTCCACTTTAATATCACATCCTCCATGTACATATAGGGACTCTTAAACACAACAACGCATAAATATACTAGAACTACATCCAATTCTACTTCATCAATAAAGTCAACATCGATAAAAAAAATTGATTTTACATTGTTTGGTTAACTTTGTCTCTACCTCATTGTTGACTCATCAAAATGGTTATGCTAGGATGGTCATGAGTCTCGAGTCCCAAATTCTTGACCAGATTTGTTGCTGTGACATTTTTTGATTATCTTGTGTTGAATAAAGCATCTATTTTCATCTTCTTGACCTATATCATTATATGGAAGAGTCTGGTCATTTCGTTCTCTTCCCATTGCTAAAGGTTACTAAGATAGAACCCCTTCTACACTAATGTACAAACTATATTCTCATCCATTTCCAAGATACTTTCTAGTTATTACTTGATTCTATGGCCATGCAATTTTCTTCTTACCATCTTTCTTTTAGCTCTTTGGGATGAGTTCTACATGCAACTTCCAACAATTATCCTTTGTATGACCATCAATGTTACCATGGTTGCAGTGCTTACAAGGATCTTTGCGCTAGTGCATTGCGGCTACTATACTTTTGTATTTTATCCATTTCCACTTATTCTTCCCCTACTTAGAAGCTTCCTGATGCTCCTTCTACTTTGATCCACTTAATTTTCCTTTCTCCCGGCCTATATTCTACAATTATTATGCCACTACACAAGCCTCAACTACTATTATGGGTTCAAATAACATCACTTTCTTTCACAAATGGTTGTGTGGAATCCCTAGATGCTTGAGGAGTATGCCTAGGTTCTTTAGAGATATACATATTTTTTTTTCCATATTCTTATATTCGGTGATTGAATTCTATACACTTTTCCCCTATCTCTACTTGAGGCAATTCCAGCGGATCCACTGATCCTCTACATACCTGATAGGGTAAAAGAGTGACTTTATGAGAGTTTTGAAATGCTCTAACATAGTAACTGGAGTATATCCTTCCAACTCATGGTATATGTGTTACTTTCCCACAAGGTTATGACATGGCCCTCTATTTTTAGACGAGAACATGATTTTTTTTTGTTTTTCCTCGATACGGTGAACTCTAAAATAAAATTCTAACTGCTGCAACCAATGATTTAAAATTAAAGCATCAATATCACCTTGATATGAATCGATGTCAACCTTCGCTTCCATATTAATTAGGTGTTGTGAATGGTTCACAACAACCATATTGGATTGTTCCTTTTTGAGTTATTTCGTAGATTCCCTCTCTGGTTCTTCCCAATCCCCTGATTTTCCCTATGATCTAACCTCGAAGTTAGAGCCTCTGTCTTCTCCAACTCTCAAATTTTTCACCAGAGCTAGCATGAGGAGATTCATGTTATGGATAATGTCTATGACTTGTTCTTCTAGCCTTGAGAACCTCTCCTTTGCCGAATCTCAAGAGATATTAATTGATACATCAACCATAGTTGGGGTTTTTACAACTTTCTACATAAAATGATCCAGATATCTGATAAATTCCCGAAAATATATACAAAGAAATATATTCTAATAAAATATTATTCTAAGCTATCATGGATATCCACTAGACAGTTCATCACAATATATCTGATAAAATTATAATTAAAAATTTGAAATCTATACTATGAGGGTTATTTTCCTTAGACTTTGTTGGGCAGTTGGTTTTGTCCGAATGGTTGGTTGAATTCAATATGTTGAAATTGATGTCAACAAGGTCAACATTGGTGTGCTAGATCAGGGGGAGTCCCATTATTGCTATGGTATCTTGTAGAGAATCATCATAGTAGTAGGTTTAATGGAGAATCCATAATAAGATGAATATAATGGTTGGGGATTCCCATGCCTTGAAGAAATTTATACCTATGGATTTTAGCTAAAATTCTCTTGAAAGTGGCATAGTTGGATTGTGTTACAAAAAATATTTCCAGAGGTATGTGGAAGACTTCAAATGATCGCATGGATTGAAAGTTATTGTTAGTCAAAGTCAAAATTTCCAAAGTCATTCTTGTAGTGCCAAAGGTAGCTAAGAGAATCTTTTGTGGCATGGTAGTTTTATGACTTTTCCAAATATGGTGGAGCTCCTTAGTGGAGTCACTAAAAAAGCACCGAGTCAGAATCCCAGAAGCCTAGGTAGCTTGGAAGGTCGGAAGCTTGTAACTTTATTAATAAGTGACGCGTGATAGTTTGGAGCCAAGATAGTGGGAACAATGTCTAAAAGGTTTGAAGCCCAGATTTCTTGGAAGGTCAGAAGCCAATTGACATAAAATGAGAATTATCAGTGGAAGATATTTTTCCGTTACTCCAGTCCATCAAAACTTGGGTGTTATCTGAATAAGTGAGCAGGTATTGAAAGGATCAGTGAGTTTCTCAAATTACGTCATGGGAAGGACTACAACCCATGGTAATATTTTATGTTACGTGAAACATAAATTTCTCGGAAGTTATTAGTAAGTCAGAACTGGGCATAAGTGGGACCGACAGGTAGATATCAGAGTGGCATAGCAAAGAATGACAAGTGGAACCATTTAAAGAGTGCAATATCTTGGATTCGAATAAGATCAAAACCTCCATTAACACCTTAAAGGAAGAGGAGTAGTTGTTTATAAGCATGAATTGTCAGTGGGGCACATCAGTGGGCCAGGATAGAAACCCAAAAGCCCGTAGATCTTAGGGAGCACTATTCAAAAGAGACCTGAGCATCCATGTTCCAACTCAGTAAGGGTATATGTATATGAGTGGGGCCCAGTGAATGCCTAAGCGGCAATTTCACATGTTTTGGTAACCAAAGGCTGTGTGCAAAAAGGCACATTCAGGATATATACATAGTTCTATGAGCTTGGGCTTTAGAGTTCAAAAGCATGGATGAGTCTGTTGGGTATGTGTTATATTAATTCCACGACTAATCATGTGCGGGGGGGCGATAGCCCCCCTTGTCGGGGTCTGGGGCAGTGCCCTGGTGAAATTTTTTTGGTCCTTAATTTTCGGTGGGCAGTCCGCGCCTATGGTTTTGTGCATGGTTTTGCACATGGTTTTGGGGTATGATGGTTTTTGGCCCCTGGTATTTTTGTAGATCCGGTCAAGGGAACTACGGTTATGTTCTAATCCAGGGTTAATTGATTAGGGTTTATGTATGCTTCAGCATGTATATATATGTGTTGTAACACTAAAAGGAATATAATGAAAAATCAAGCTTGTCATCCCAATTTGGGATCCAGGGGAAAATCTTTGTGTTTATCTATTTTATGTTTTATGCTCTCGCTATTATTTATTTTTTGTTATAAGATTTGTTTGTAGATAATTTTTGTTCAGGGTTAAAACCTACATTTGGTATCAGAGTAGTTTCGACTTCAAGGGGACGCCTTTGCTGCTGAGGAGTTTTTTTCTCGGGCCTGAGGGAGACCTTGTTCAGTGGGAGATCTGCGGGATTGATTCTTGTGGTGAAAGAAGATGGCGAGCGGCAGAAAGATAGAGATCAAGAAATTTAATGGTCAGAGTTTTGAGTTGTGGAAGCTCAAGATAGAGGATCTGCTGGTGGATAAAGATCAGTGGATTGCGGTAGATCTAGGTACTAAACCAACGAAAATGTCAGATGAAGACTGGAAGAAACTGGATCGGAAGGCTAAGAGCACAATACGATTGTGTGTCTCAGATTCGGTATTGTTGAATGTATCTGGGGAAGCTATGGTGAAGAATTTGTGGGAAAAAATTGGGACTTTGTACCAATCTAAATCTCTGGTGAATAAGTTGTTCCTTCGGAAAAAGCTGTATAACCTGAGGATGAAGGATGGAGACTTGGTGACAGAGCATCTGAACGCCTTCAATACTGTGGTAAGTCAACTGTCATATGTTGATATTAAAATCTCAGATGAAGATAAGTGCATCAGTTTGTTGTGTTCTCTACCAGACTCGTGGGACAGTCTGGTTATTGCAATAGGTAGCAACACAACTACCTTGAATTTTGATGACATTGTCTCAGCCTTGCTGTCGGAGGAAATGAGACGGAGAAATATGGAGGGTCAGAATGGAGATGCCTTATCCGTACGAGGAAGGTCCCAGAACAGAAACAAGAATAAGGTTTCGAGTGGGAGATCTAAATCTAGAGGGAGATCTAAATCTCCTGGAAAGTTTGTAAAGGTGTGCTGGAAATGCAGAAAGGAAGGGCACTACAAAAAGGAATGCAGATCTAAAGCTCCCGAGAAAGGAAAGGGATCTGATGAAGGTCCTTCTGCAGAGGCAAAAACCACCTCGAATGAAGGTGGGGATGTGTATTTGGCTTCTTCTTCAAATACACATGTAGATCATGAGTCATGGTTGATTGACTCAGGTGCATCCTTTCACTTCACTCCCCATCGAGAGTGGTTTTACGAATATGAGAAATATGATGGTGGTGATGTCTTCCTAGGGGATGATAGGAAGGCCAGAATCGTCGAACGTGGAAAGGTCAAGCTGAAGCTGCAAGGTGGAAGGATTAGAACACTTCCTGGTGTTCTGCATATTCCTACATTGGCCAGAAATCTGATTTCTGTAAGCAAGATGGATGATGCAGGTGTAAAAACAGTGTTCGAGAAAGATGCCTGCAAGATGGTTCGGGGAGCACCGGTATTAATGCGGGGAGTTCAGACTGGAACTCTGTACAAGCTACAAGGTAGCACAGTTATTGATGGGTGTAACAGTTCTATGGTTCCTGAAAGTGGGACGGAAAGCCTAGTTGTGTCTGGAGAAAAGACCATGCTATGGCATCAAAGGCTTGGACATATTGGAGAGAAGGGCCTTCGGATACTGCATAGAAATGGTATGGTAGAAGGTATGTCTAATTGCTCTCTGGATTTCGATTTCTGTGAACATTGTGTATATGGGAAGCAAAATTGGGTGAGTTTTCCTTCTGGTGCTAAGAGGGCGAACAAGATATTAGAACTTGTGCACAGTGATGTGTTTGGACCTGTGTCAGTTCCATCACTGGGAAATTCTGTGTACTATGTTTCATTCATAGATGACTTCTCAATGAATACATGGATATATTTCTTGAGGAAGAAATCTGAAGTCTTTGACAGATTTAAAGAATTTAAGGCTCTGGTGGAAAACCAGACAGAGAAGAAGATAAAGGCGTTGAGGACAGATAATGGTGGGGAGTTCTGCAAGAAGGAATTTGAAGAGTTCCGTAAGAAGTGTGGTATAGCACGACAGAAGACTACTCCATACACACCTCAGCAAAATGGAGTTGTAGAAAGAATGAATAGAACACTGATGGAAAAGGCAAGAAGCATGCTCAGTGGTACCGGGTTAGGACAAGAATTCTGGGCAGAGGCAGTGGAGACTGCATGTTACTTAGTTAATAGATCGCCTTCATCAGCGTTGGAGGATAAGACCCCACATGAGGTATGGACTGGTAAGAAACCCTCTCTTTCACATCTAAGGGTATTTGGATGTGATGCATATGTACATGTTCCAAATCAGAAAAGGACCAAGTTGGATAATAAATCTGAAAGGTGCATCTTTATTGGGTATAAGGATGGTTTAAAGGGTTACAAGCTTTGGAACCCAGAAACAAGGAATGTTGTGTACAACCGAGATGTGGTATTTAGAGAGGTGAAATATGTTGTTAAACATGAATTCATACCAAAGGAACCTGAGAAGATAGAGTTTGAGCTAAAGGAGGATGAATCAGACTCTACAACAGAAGAAGACTCAGAAGATGAAGAGCCACAAACTCCAGCTTTGAGAAGATCAGTTCGGGAAAGAAGGAAACCATAAAGGTATAGTCCATCTGCTTTCTGTTCAGGTTTTGCCTTAACTATAACTGATGATGAACCCAGAACTGTCAGGGAGGCAGTAGATTCAGAGGATGGAAAACTCTGGAAGGAGGCCATGGTTGATGAAATGGCATCCTTGCACAAAAATGAGACATGGGATCTGGTGGAGTTGCCGGCTGGAAGGAAGCCCAATAGGAGAAAATGGGTGTTTAAGAAGAAGATGAATGTAGAAGGCAAGGTGGAGAAATACAAAGCTCGGTTGGTAGCAAAAGGTTATTCCCAAGTGCCGGGAATTGATTTTGGTGATATTTTTTCTCCCGTTGCCAAAGTTACTTCTATTAGATTACTTTTATCTGTTGCTGCTGCATTTGATTTTGAGATAGAACAGATGGATGTGAAGACAACATTTCTTCACGAGGATCTAGAAGAGGAGATCTACATGAAGCAACCCGAAGGCTTTATGGTGAAGGGTAAGAAAGAACTAGTATGCAGGTTGAAGAAGTCTCTGTATGGGTTAAAACAGTCACCAAGGATGTGGTATCAGAAATTTGATACCTATATACGGGGACTTGGCTTCATCAGAAGCAAGGAGGATCACTGTGTTTATTTTAAATTAATTGGTGACCGTGTTATTTATTTGGTCTTGTATGTGGATGATATGTTGTTGATTGGAAATGACAAAGAAATTATTCAAGATTTGAAGACCCAACTGTTCTCCAAATTCGACATGAAGGATCTGGGTGCTGCAAAATATATTTTGGGCATGGAAATTAAGAGAGATCGGGCAAAGAGGAAGCTCTGGTTAAACCAGAGGAAGTATGTCGAGACTATATTGCAGAGGTTCAATATGCAAGATAGTAAACCGGTGAATGTTCCTATTCCTGTAGGTGTAAAGCTGTCTGCTGAACAGTGTCCCAAGACACAAGAAGAAGAGGAGGATATGTCCCGTGTTCCATATGCAAGTGCAGTGAGTAGCCTGATGTATGCAATGGTCTGTACTGGACCAGACATTTCACATGTAGTGGGAGTATTGAGCAAGCTTATGTCAAACCTAGGGAAGGAGCATTGGACAACAGTGAAGTGGGTTTTCAGATATTTACATGGCACTATTGATTATGGCTTGTGCTACTAGGGAAGACCAGGATTGGAAAGAATGTTGGATATTGGTGATTTTGTTGATGCAGACTGGGCTGGAGATCTAGACCAAAGAATATCTACAAGTGGATATGTGTTTAACCTATTTGGAGGCGCATTCAGTTGGATGAGTAAAAGACAGTTTGTAGTGGCTCTTTCAATTACAGAGGCAGAATACATGGCAGCCACTCATGCAAGCAAGGAAGCAGTTTGGTTGTAGAGATTGTGTTCAAGTATGGGGTTGTTACAACAAGCTATAAGGATAGACTGTGATAGCCAAAGTGCAATTTTATTGGCTAAGAACCCTGCTTATCATTCAAAGACAAAGCACATTGATGTTCAATATAATTTTGTTAGAGATATGATTGAGGCTAAAAGGGTGTTGCTGGTAAAGGTGGACACTTTGAAGAATGTTGCAGATGCATTGACAAAGTCTGTGAACACTCAGAAGTTCTCTTGGTGTAGAGAAACAATGGGTGTTGAATAATTGGGCCAATGATTAAGCTCTCTTGTGGCCTCTTGCGGAAATAAAACAACAAGTGGGAGAATGTTGGGTATGTGTTATATTCTTTCCAGGACTAATCATGTGCGGGGGGGGGGGGGGGGTAAGAGAGGGGGCGGTAGCCCCCCTTGCCGGGGTCCAGGGAAATGTCTCGACAAATTTTTTTTGGTCCTTAATTTCTTGTGTGCAGTCCGCGCCCATGGTTTTGCACATGGTTTTGGGGTATGATGGTTTTCGACCCCTGGTATTTTTGTAGATCCGGTCAAGGGAACTATGGTTATGTTATAATCTAGGGTTAATGGATTAGGGTTTATGTATGATTCGACATGTATATATATGTGTTGTAACACTAAAAGGAATATAATGAAAAATCAAGTTGGTCATCCTGATTTGGGATCCAAGGGAAAATATTTGTGTTTATCTGTTTTATGTTTTATGCTCTCGCTATTGTTTATTTTCTGTTATAAGATTCATGTGTAGACAATTTCTATTCAGGGTTAAAACCTACAGAGTCAACAACTCTTTGGTAGTGCACCATGTTATCACTTAGAGGAAATCCTAGCTGTGGGAAAAAAATCTAAGGTAACCTTGAACCTCTTGGAGATTTAAAGTGGGTCCTTCAACCTGGAGAGGGATCTCTCCCTAAACTCAAATACTCAAGGTCACTATAGTAGAAGGTTTATAGTTTTAGTTCTATGGCCAAATTTTTCTGAGAAACGATAAAGTTTGGTTGGGATATGTGGAAATTACACCATTGGGCATGGAGTCTAACCCTATCAAGTGATATTTACTTATAGATTCAACGAGAAAAACAAAAAGCTAGGGTAGTAGTAATTCCTTTGATAGTTTAAGGAATTTAGAGGAAATTGAAAGAAATCAGTATAAATCTTAAATGAGAAACAATTATAAATGCCTAAGAAATAAAGAAACAAGAGCATAAACTATGAATCCCAATATCATATACTCAACCTTCTAGTCATGAATAAAATTTAAAGAAGAGGAAACATACAGGGAACTACGCCACAAAAATTTCTGTAAGTTCTCATGAAAACTTTATTCATTAATATCTGCTCAATCAATACACAAGGATGCTATGTATCAAATAAAAAACGAACATTTTCCCTTCTACATTTCTTGCTTATATAAAAATTACAATAACTAACACATGTTTGCAACTCAAACATTAATTACAGTAATCCAAAATAGTAATGGAAATCTTGTAAGTACATGCATCTGAATATATCTCCTAAAAATATCAAGTTTTTCCAAAATAAACTATTTGCTGAAAATGGGGCCGAGAAAATGTATCATTATAATTTTTCCCTCGCTGGTAGATCAGGTCCCTTATTATAAAACAAGCCTATTAATATTTCAAAACGATCTTCTATTTGAGATCCTCCTTTCTCTATATTTCCTGTTGAAATCACTGAAACTGCCGCTACTAGTCTTTTAGCTTCCCGAGCCGATAGTTTTGCTGACAGATTGAAAGTCAACACTTTTCTTAATATGATTCTTTCCAAAATGCATTTACAATGGAAATGTAAATGCCTTTATGTAAAAATTCGCTGACAACTAGAATATCAACTATCCTTTGTGCTTCTATGTATATAAATGTTGGTCAAAGTTGTTATTAATGTCAATATGATAATTCTTGAATATGGAAAAACCCCAGCTCTATTAAATCCTAGTTCCTATATTCCTAAATGTATACCCTATTCAAATACCTAAATATATACCCTATTTAAAACCCTAGATCTATTAAACCCTAATGCCTAGATTCCTAAATGTATAACCTATTCAAAACCTTAGCTCTATCAATCCCATATTTCTTAATTTGTATTCACACTACCTTATTTTTATTCCTATTAGAACACCATTAAAAAAATATTACTAATTAATCCTAATTCTATGAATGGCCTACATAATCCTTGGCTTCGAATATGTAGGGGAAACAAGTAAAATGGGCCCCACATAGATTTTAGACTCAGAAGACGAGGTATGAAACAAGTAAAATGGGACCCACATATATTTTAGACTAATAGAAGACGAAGGGAGCACATGAAGTACAAGGAAAGGCATATGGGGAGCAAGAACTAAGGTAGAAAACACATCTGAGGGAGATAGAACCAGGGTAGAAGTTGATAAAGGTGATTCAATAGAACCATTTTCTTTCTTTCAATAGGTTAGGATGAATAGCTTATAATTTTGCAACCTAAATGACCCATGTTAAAAAATTATATTTTTCTTTGAATTAAGAATAGTAACATTTTGTTTGACATCAGCAATGGACTTGTACACTATTGAATATAATGGAAATAATGATGGTGATGAGTTCAACAAGAAAGGTGCTAGATAATGGGAGTGGTTGCAAGTATTGACAACTCTTGATGTCTCAGTGCATGAATAATATGAGTTAGCATTGTCAACATCTATGAGTACCTTGGTAAATTAGATAGGCTATCTTTTTGAGAGCAGATACAAATACTTATCCCCTATTTTGCTTTAGTTTTCTCTTCCATTGGAAATTTATGTATAAAAAAAACATAATAGAGGTAATAGCTGCTACAGTGAACTGAGCTAAAGGTAGTTGTTTCAGACTTGTATCATTCCTTCGTGAGTTTTAAGGACTTACAGTATAAATGTTTCCAGATTTGGTAAATATAATGGCAGATTCGAACTTTATCAATCAATGATTTTATTACTCATAATTGTATGCATATGTTTCTCACATAAACACCATTAACTTGTAACCATGACTGTCTTAATCACATACTAGTGTCAGAGTGACCGCTTACCCAGCCTCATGATACCACACTGGAATGATTTATGACCAATTTAATTTTAAAATATAGAGAATTATAGTAACATATGGCTAATTTGATTTTAAAATATATACAACTAGTGTAACATGAACATATTTGTTCCATTAACAGATTCTTGATCCACTCCTCATCCTTATTTTAATTTTTATTTCCCTTTTGGACCAAGTGATTTATCCTTTCTAAGAGAAGCATGGAATTTCTATGAAAGAAATAAGAAGTTTTGTTGCTTTTTTTACATCAACGCTGCTCCATTTAGAAATTGATAAGAGATACCAATATTTAATGCATCACTTTCTTGATCTTTTCTCAACAACCTACTTTATATTACACATTCTTAGTTAGATATCTCCTTTATAGTTGGTATATGATCCAAAAATATTTTTCTTGAGATGTGTTAAAGAATTACATGTGAAAATTGTAGCTTAAAACAAGAAACTAAAAGGGCATGAACATAAGCAAAGAGAAACATTTAACATCATGCAAGAAGACACATAATTGATATCGGAGTTCGTCCAGGAGGGACTACATCTCCGGGCCCTGCTCAAATAGTGGGGAGGCCCTCTTTCATTAAGTGGAAAAAAATGAAAGTACAAGTATAAAATGAGAAATTATACCATTATACCTCCATCGCTGAAAGTGCCTGAAAATTACAGACCTATGATGAATAAATGGAAAAAACCGTTGGATTTGTGGCATTGAGTAGTGCATAATCCATATAAAATTTTCCTGAATCTGACAAAGTGAAAATCTTACCCTTCTAGAAATGGCTTAGATCATGGTTTCACCCCCCTCCTGCACAGTGCTCCTGGTTCCACTGTCTCGATTTCCATGTCAGCTCCTAACTTGCATGGGCGCACTTATGAACGCGTAGTTTAAATAAAAAAGCGTGGGCAGACTTCTCCAAGCTGGCCGTTGGCTGAATGGTTATGATACTTAATGTGAGGGAGGGGGTCGGGTGGTCAAACCCCGCACCCTCCTTTCTTAAGTCCGGTTTTTTTTGGAGTAATGGAACCAAACTATTTTAAAATCCCGCCATTTTATTTTAATGCAGGTGTATGTTTTTTTTGGGGGTGGGGGGGCGGGGGGGGGGGGCTGGGCCCACATTTGGCAGCCCACCCCCCATACTCCATCGACGTTGAATGGATGTGGAAATGGTAAGGTTGGAGGTGGGTTAATAACCCCCGCCACCATGAATATGGTTGACCGTAACATATGTAGGTGGGTTGGGGCCGCAGGGTCACGATCGTTGGCCCCACCCAATTTATATTGCTTTTTGTGTGGGGTCTGGCGGAGTCATGGCTGTCGACCCTATTTTTAATAATATTTGTTATGACACGCGGTTGGGGTAGGGTGGGTGTCACGACCTGCCTTACCCTTTTTTTTAATATTTTTTTTAGCTTTTATTAAACAAACAATTTTTTTCCAATATTTTGGATTTTTGACTGAAGGAGACAATTTAACCATCCCACAATTTCGCCTGGAATCAACCTGGAGTTGGCCGGAATCCAGTGGCTGGGTTTCAACAATTTTTTTGCCTCCTTAAGCCTACCAAGTCACCAAGTCAACCCTCAAACTTCGACTGCTCCTAACTTCTCTATACGAACTCAGAATTGAGTGCCATCTGCGCCGTTGGAATTAGAAAGATAAGATCTTCAACCTCACACCGAGTTTTCCACATTCCAGACACTTTTATTTATAAGCCTTTGTACTTAAGCCACTTGTACTTGGACCTGTTTGATCCACTTGGATCATTCCTCCCCAATGAAGACCTTCTGCACCCTAAAATCCCTATCAATCAAGAGGAAAGTGAGGGAATTTCTCCCTCACCTTCTCCTTTTCAAGCCATTTAGCTTTAATTGGGTGCATCCCTTTGAAACCAAAACAGAGATATTCCACATCTCCTCATCATGAAGTCCCGATTCTTCGATCGAGAATGATGTCATCTGGCAGTTCATCGAGATATTCTAGTGAACTGATCCTACCTCCTCGGTGTCCATAATCAATGGTGGTTTGTAAAGCTTCAAATTTTCAACATTCACGACTGAGTACATCTGCATGTATATAGGAAAATCAAGTCAGAAAGCATTATCCCCAATCTTCTCCAATATGGTAAATGGACCATACCATATTGGTCGAAATTTCTTGCCTTCCCCCTTCATTTGATCCTTGCTGATATGGAACCACACCTTGTCACCAACTTGAAATTGATGGTCAAATTGATGCTTATCATGTCAGGCCTTATATCAAGCCAGACTCTTTTCCAGCTGCTCTTGCACTGCTTGGTGAATTGTCTATATCCGCTGGATGAATTACTGCGCTTTGTCCCTGTCATCACGTCCACTGACATCTTCACCCCTTCCATAGATCATGTCAAAAGGGTCCTTTGGTAAGTAACCAAAGCATGTCTCAAATAGTGAATGTTGCTTAGAGGAATGCACTGCTCAGTTGTAGGCGTGCTGCACATAGGGAAGATGCTCATCCCACAACTTGGGATGTTTGATGCAATAGCCCCGCAACAAGTGTACCATGGTACGGTTGATGAACTTTGTCTGTCCGTCTGTTTGTGGATGGAATATCACACTTCTCTTCAAATTGGTGTCCATCATACGCCACAAGATGGTCAAAAAATCTCCAAGGAAGAAAGAGCCTCGATCTGACATAATCAGCGTGGGCAACCCAAAGTAGACCCAAACATAGTGAAAGAAAAGATAAGCAGTTTGCTCAGCAATGATCTGATTTTTACAAGGCATTAATATGCACTTTTTACTAAAGTGGTCAACGAAAACATACAAATAGTCGTGACCCTTTCTAGACATAGGAAAACCTCCTACAAAGTCCATCGTCACACTTTCCCATGGACGACCTGGAATAGGGAGTGGTGTGTAGAGCCCAAGTTTTCTATTAGAGGGCTTTGAAACAAAACACATCACACATCCCTTTACAAAACGGGTTACAATGTTTTTCATATGGGGTCAAAAGAAAACCTTTTCAAATGCCATAAGGTTTTTTCGACACCAAAGTGACTAGACACAAGAGAGGTGTGCGCCTCTCGAATTACATGTACCCTTTCTGTTGTGGGTATGCACAATTTTCCAAGGTGATACAACATCTTCCCTTGCAAATGATAGTTGTCCACCTGTGAACCATGAGTTAATTTTGCATATATTTCTTTAAAGTCATCATCGTTAGCGTATTGTTCATCATAACTTTCAAAAGACAACAAAGCATTATGCAAAATAATATAAGAAACAATAGGAGGGAGAGAGAGCATATCTACTACTTTGTTACTAGTTCCCTTCTTATACTTTATTACTAGATGAAATTGCTGTAGAAACCCCATCCACCTAAAATGATGAGACTGTTGTAGCTTGGTCTGTGAATGAAGTTATTGCAAGGGCTGGTGATCCGTATGGATGATGGTCCCCTTGCTAATCAGGTAGTGTTTCCACTTTTTCACACTTTGGACCAAGGCATACAGTTCCTTATCGTAAGTGGGGTAATTGATGACAGCCTGGGAGAACTTTTCCGAATGGTAACATATTGGCTTATTCTACTGCAATAGTACAACTCCCATGGCGTACCCACTGGAATTAGTTTCGATCTCAAAAGGCTGCTAGAGATCGGGTAGAGCGAGGACTGGTGCGATGCTGATTTTCTCTTTCAGTGCTTCGAAGGACTTCTGCTGCTTTCCTCCACACTGAAAGGCTTGTTTGGTACATGTCAGTGCGTATAAGGGTGATGCAATAATGAAGAAGTTGGTATTGAACCTCCTCCAGTACTGTACTGCACCTAGAAAACTACTGACCTCTATTACATTGGAAGGCTTAGGCCATTTTACAATCAACTCAACTTTGGAGGGGTCTATTTTCAATTGACCATTACCAACAATATGACCAAGGTAAACCAAAAAGGTTTTCCTGAACTCAAACTTTGAAAATTTAACATACAATTCTTCCCTCTTTAATACATCAAGCACTTTCTTTACATGGCATACATGTTCATCCCAAGTCCTACTAAAGACAAGAATATCATCTAAATACACAAGGACAAATTCATCAATGAAAGACCTAAAAATATCATTCATGAACCTCATGAATGTGGATGGAGCGTTGCACAGTCCAAATGGAATCACCATTCATTCGAACAACCCCTGTTTGGTCTTGAAGGCGGTTTTCTATACGTTCTGCTTTGCAATTCTGACTAGGTGATAACCACTACGCAAATCCAATTTAGTGAAATAGATAGAATTCTTTAATTGATCTAACAAATCATCAATGCAAGGGAGAGGGTATCAATTTTTCATCGTGATTTTGTTTAGTGCCCGATAATCCATGCACATCCTCCATGTGCCATTTTTCTTGGGTAATAACATGATCGATGAGCCGCAATGAGAAGTACTTGGCCGAATGACCCCTTGGTTCAAAAATTCATGTACATGCTTTTTGATCTCCTCCATCTCGATAGATGACATCCTGTACATACCAATATTTGGAAATGGAGCATCATGCTGCAAATGGATCTAATGTTGGATCTCTCGTTTCAGAGGCAATGGTCTAGGTTCCTGAAACAACTCATCATAGTTAGAAATAAAATCAAATAATCCTTGTTTATGAGCCGGATCACATCCTTGGAAAGCATCAGATATTTCTGCATCTTTTTCTCTCACAACGATGAGCAAACACCCCTTGCAGGAATTCACCAATATCTTCATCTATCCTGCACTTACAAGACTGGAACTGACCTTGGTTTGATGAGCTCTTACAATATACTCTACCCCATATTTTGTGATTTGGTATTTATTTTCATGTAGAAAGAAAAATGCTTTCTTGTCGTAAAGATAGGGACTCCATAACACAATACCACAGATATCCAATGGTATGACATCCACTTCTACTTCATCCACCAGTTTAGAAGAAATTACAAATTTAACCTTACATTGCTTGGTTACTTTTAGTTTTACTTTGTCATATATCCATCCAAGCGGATAAGGTTTCAGATGAGGCTTAACTTACTAAGCCTAAATTTTTAACCAAAGATTCTGAGATTAAATTTTCTTGAGAGCTTGAATCAAATAAAGTTTCTACTTTTGTATGATTTATGAAAACTCTAATATGAAACAATTCAATTCTCTTTCATTCATTAGGAAGAGGCTCATCTGTTGAAATAGTGCTTTCATGTGATTCAAAATTTATATGAAGATAATGAGTACCTTTAGTTCCTACTGCTGTGATCAATGCCTCATCGCCAGAGTTGGATCAAAGGTCTTGCTGCACGGTTAATACCGTCTTTTGCTTACCCTTTCCTCCATATATTTTTGGCTTCTTTTCTGGGTACAACTTCCAACAATGATCTTCATCATGACCTTCCTTTTTGCAGTGAGTGAAATAAGGATTTTCTCCTTCGTCCTTCTTCATTGACGTCGTCTTCTTTTCCTTTCCCTTTGAATTTTCCATTTGAAGGTTTGAAAGGTGATTTTTTTGAATGTTCATCCTTATCATTTATGCCCCTGTTTTCAAGATGAATGGCCTTTACACTAGCTGAGTCAATGGTAGTAGGTTCAAACATTAACAATGAATGTTTAATGTAACTATGTAATGATCCATTGTACTTAGTTACAACTTCAGGTGAATCTAATGAAATGCCCAAACTTAGTGCTTGTTTTCTAAATTACTCGGTAAAACTTTGCACGTTTTGTCCTTTACCTTGCCTTAGGTACTGCCACTCCATTAAGGCTTTTTTCTTATAGCCCAAGGGATAGAATTGATCTATAAGTGCAGCAACAAAATTTGACCATGAGGAAAGAAAGTTACCCAAATTATTGCTGCCTTGAAGATTGTTCTCCCACCAGATGAGAGTTGTTACATTCAATCAAAGAGAAGTCAACTGGATCTTTGCCTCATCCTCCACAATCTGCTGAATCCTGCAGTAGAGTTCAAGCTACCTAATCCAGTTGTTAAGTTTCTCTACAATAATAGATCAAATTTGACATCTAACTTAAAGAAAGGTTTATTAGATGCATTTCCAGAATTCCTATGATGATGGTGAGAAGAGGAGGAAGAACTTTCACTTGCTGGAGGAGAACGAGGTGGATCTCCTCCATTACCTCCATGCCCTGAACCTTGTCCTTCTGAAGCATTCTCCTCTGCTTTCTCTAACTTCTCAAGTCTAGAAAAGAATTTATCAACCTGGTCTACCATGGTGTAGAAGGTCTTGCAGAAGTTGTGCTCCTCCTCATCTCGAACATCGTCATCCATGTTTCTCCTCTGATGTGCACGTCTTGCTTCAAGATGAAAATACTACAGTGTCCCTTCGCCTCTTCGTAGCCTGTTTCTAGTTAGCATACAAGCATGTAATTCACATCTACAAACACATGCTCTGATACCAGTTGATCCAAAAATATTTTTCTTGAGATGTGTTATACAATTACATGTGAAAATTGTAGCTTAAAAAAAAATAAAGGAAGGCCCTCTTTCATTAAGTGGAAAAAAATGAAAGTACAAGTATAAAATGAAAAATTATACCCTTATACCTCCATAGATGAAAGTGTTTGAAAATTGCAGACCTTTGATGAAGAGATGGACAACATCATTGGATTCGTGGCGTCGAGTAGTGCATAATCCATATAAAATTTGCCTAAATCTGACAAAGTGAAAATTTGACCCCTTTGGAAATGACTCAGATCATGGTTCCGCCCCCTCCTACACAATGCTCCTCGTTCCACTGTCTCGATTTCCGTGTTCGCTCCTGACCTACCTGGGCACACTTATAAATGTAGATTTTAAATATAAAAATTTGGGTGGACTTCCCCAAGCTGGCCGTTGGCCGAATGGTTATGATCCGTAATGTGAGGGAGGGGGTCGAGTGGTCAAACCTCGCCCCCTCCTTTTTTAAGTTGGGTTTGGTTTTGGAGTATTATCGCCAAAATATTTTAAAATCTCGCCATTTTATTTTAATGCAGGTGTATGTTTTTGGGGGAGGGGGGAAGCGGGGTTGGGCCCGCATTGGGTGGCTCGATCCCCATACTCTGTGGGCATTGAATGGATGTGGCAATGGTAAGGTTGGCAGTGGCTTAACAACCCTCGCAACCATGAATATGAGACCATAACATATGCAGGTGGGTTGGGGTCGCGGGGTCACGACCGTTGGCCCCACCCAATTTATATTGTTTTTTGCCGTGGGCTGGTCCGGCAGGGTCATGGCTGTTGACCCTATTTTTAATATTATTTTTTATGACATGCAGTTGGGGTAGGGCGGGGGTCACTACTTGCCTTACCCTTTTTTTTAAAGATTTTTTTAGTTTTTATAAAAAAAACTGTTTTTTTCCAATCTTCCAGATTTTTTACCAAAGGAGACGATTTAACCATCTCATAATTTCACCCGAAATCCAGCCGGAGTTGGCCGAGTTTCAACAAATTTGTTGCCTCCTTAAGCCTTGCAAGTCACCAAGTCAACTCTCAAACTTTGACTGCTCCTAAATCCTCCATACGGACTCAGAATTGAGTGTCGTTTACGCCGTTGGAATCAGAAAGACGAAATCTTCAACTTGAAATTGATTTTTCCACATTCCAGACACTTTGATTTTTGAGCCTTTGTACTTGAGCCACTTGTACTTGGACCTTTTCGATCCACCTAGATCAGTATAGCTGGTATTTTTTCTTGTGACATGTAAGCTACTAAACATACCTTGCACCATATTAAGGGCACCCATACATAAGGCCTTGATGGGTAACCTAGTTGGTTGAAGCACCCATCAAGTCTTTGTACAATTATTTTCAATTCTCCTTGGGTCTATCAGGGTTAGGCTCCAATCGTTGAATCTACTTGGCACACCCCTTTGGGCTGATTATTCCTTGGACAATCGCCAGGGAAAAAAATGGTCACCCATACATGGGAATTATCTACTAAGATGGTGCTGACATTCAATTCCTTGTTTTTTATGATGCAAACTAAGTGACACTCTATCTGGTTTCATTTTAATTTCACCTACCGCACAAAAGTTTCTGATCAATGCAATGGCCAAGTCCTGCTATTCTGTGGATGTGACTTTGATAGAAATATACCAAACAAGTCCAACTCTAGGGACTCCAAAAATGGCTAGGAATGCAATCATGTTTGAAAAATATGGGAGTTTACTGTAAAAATATTTTATGCGAAGGGAACATAGTGATTCTCTCAGGTCACCCACTCTGAGGACATAAGTTGAACGCATTTTGAGAGTTGTTGTATTCAACTTCTTGGTTTTAAACATTCAATTCCTGACAGAATTTGGGAGTCATCTAAGAAAAATATCAACTGGAATTACTCGCTACATTTTTCCTTCCAAATGTGAGAATGGGCATGTATAAGTTGTGTATGCATTCCATCTACAGTTTGTGGTTGTCCTCTATATTGTTTTACTTTTGACAATCACTAGCCGTTCATATGTCATTGAGCATCAAAAAATTGTACAAACCTCTGATGTAATATTTGAATATTGAAATGGAGCTCAAAAACTTTAAAATGATTTTGAATTACTGGTAACTATTTCAAGATAGAAAATGGAAACTAGAAAATGGAAACCAATGATTCTAGCAGTAACAATTTGGGAATTTTATATTTTAACTAAGTCAATGATTCTAATATGACTTCATACTTGTTTTCGTTAGAGCCATATTGGAATTTGTTTTGTTTTATGACTTCAAACTTGTTTTTGTTAGATCCATATTGCTTTTTGTTAGAGCCATTCGATCCACGAGAGAAATTATAAGGAATCGTGTTAGGTAGATCGAAATCAATAATTATTTCCCGTAAAACAATTTTTAAGTGCTTGATGCTAACACAATAATTATTACTTTTCACTTTTTATATTTTTAGTTTCTCTTAATCATATTGTTTAAAAATGTCTTTCATGGGGTTTGAACATGGATCTCTTCCAAGAAAAGAAATGAATTTCGTGAATTTAGCTTTCCCCTCTTGAATATATTACAAATGTTTTATCTTTTTAGTGCTAAGAGCTTCCATGTGCCCTATTGGCCTAACGACATAGAAGCACATTCCATTGTTTTAAATGGCATATCTACTAATCTAACCAATTAGTTGCTAAACAATTAAATCAAATTTTGAGTTTAAAGCCAAGGCACCTGGCATGTGCTTTAAATGGTCTATATACCACTATAACCAATTAGATGATAAACAATTAGATCATATTTTGAGTTTAAAGCCAAGGCACCTAGCTTATGTTTGTTTTTGAGTTTGAGTTCAATGAGCTTAAAATTCGAAGTGAGATTAAAATTTGGGAAATAAAATTCAGCATTACATTCGACATACTACAAATCCAAAAAAATAAAAAAATATATAATTAAGTTCAAACCCACCACCCCAGAAAGATTTGAAACCCAACTCGACCTTCAATATATAGTTCACTATTTGACAGTCAACTACAGTGCACATCTTAATAATCGAAAGCAGGTCAAATACAACTCAAATCAGAGTTTCAAATTTCCTTTTGCTATCCAGTTCAACAGTCGACTAGTTGGTAGTAACCGCCGCGGGTGCAGCTGCATTGTGTTTAAAACTGTAGGCTTACCTTGGGAGCTTGTTAGAATTGGTCGAAGGCATTAGTTTGGGATCGTGGAGGTGACACTAGGATATAGTTGGGATTCGATGACATACATTGAAGCTTGGTGGCGGTGATTTTTTCGTTGTTCATGTATGGATTTGAGTTTTCTTTGAAGTTCGATGAGCTCCAATGAATAAATTTGGATTCGGAGAAATTTGGAAAATTTCAAGATTATATGTTGAAATTCGCCGAGTGACTTAAGTTTAAAGTTTAGGCAAATGGTTATCTATGTGAAATTTTGAGAACTACCAAAGGTTTCCAACATTGGCCAAATGTTAGTAATCTCAATTCTTGGAACTCACCCTTCCCATGATTTCCATAATTGATAAGCCATCCTTGCTAATGTCTACTAGCTTTAAACTCCAATAAATGATGCTTATAACCTTGCTATGTAGATATTTACGTCTTACCTTGATATATATTACCTTGTCACTAGCTGCCATCCTCTCCACTAATCTACACTGACAGTGGTAAACTATATTTCCATCATCCCCTACAAACCTATCTTCATTAAGGAGATAATAACGTAAGTATTCCAAGCACATTTGTGCATCTTGTCCAATAAGGTGTACTTAAAATTTTCAATTTCTCAACAACATGAACAATTTGATCCTCTAAGGTTTTATTTCATCATCAATGGTGACATCCGTATTGGTTATATTTTCCTTTCCATTATTATTATCCCTTGTGCAAAGGTGCTTTTCCCAAAACCATTGCATCTCTTCTTTCCATTCCCGCAGAAATGCTTGAACTGCCTGTTGCATGTATAATATTTTTGGTAGAAGCATGTTATAATTCATTGATATAATCCTACAATAATATCATAGGTGAACACAGGTTTTTTTTTATGGTTAAGGAACCATTATATCAATCCTTTAGATCATGATTGGTTAACTTATTGGGGTAGATACATGCAGGGGCTCATGGTAGTAAGGATTCGTGGTAGTTTAAAGTGAATGGAATGGGACTTAATGTATAACTTCCACCAAAATAGTAATTGAGGTTAAAAAATTGTATCACAGGATGGAAACAATGTAAATCATTATAGCATACATGTGTCAACAACATGATTGGGGTCAAAATAAGAGAAAAGTTCAAACTTCAACATCCTATGCCATGAATATTTGTAACCGCTAAATGACGTTGAGGGTTGGATAAGTTCAAACTTCAACATCCTATGCCATGAATATTTGTAACCGCTAAATGACTTTGAGGGTTGGATAGGTTCACCTATTGAGTCCATATCATGAAAAATTGACCCTTATTTATCAGAAATAAATTACTAATGATTGTATATAATATGAATGGGTATGGGAAAAATGAATATAACCTAATGGATTGGGAACATAGAATCAAGACTCTTTATAAATCTCCAGGTACTCCTAAGTTGTCTCCACTCTCTAAATTGATGAGAAAAAGTCCAAGTGCTACCAAAATTCATGGTCAGAATTTTCTCAATAAGTTTGTCAAGTTTTCCAAATTTACATTCCGTAAAATTTGTTCAGTGCATGTTCCTTAACTTCTTAAAAAGTTGAATTATTCCCAAACTTTACACATGGAAGTGTTGAGTCATTATGAACTCTGATTTATCCAAGTTTGATTGGGTTGAAACAAGTACTAAAGGGGAACTAGTTGGTAACATCCTAGTTAGTCAGGTCTGTAACCAAAGTTATGATCGAATTTCTTAAATCGATCTATAGTTCTGAGAGCTACATGAAGGACACAAACAACAAAAAGAAAGTTGAAGTGCTTCTTAAATTGTTTCATTGTTATCCCTAAAAAAGTTATACTTTGAGTTACTCTCTTTCGCTGTAACATGATTTTATGAAAAACAACCACTCAATATCTATTACCAACATTACCAACAACGACAAAAGTAATATGCGTAGTCTAAAAAAGTAACGTTTTAGCTCAGAATTCGGTAAACATTTTGAAAAAATCCGCAAAGATTTTATCAGAATCTTGTTTAAAGTTGTTAAACTTTAGTATTTTGAGTGCCCTAAGGATTTTTGATAGTGATGAATCCATTTTCACTTTCAAAAATGGATTCCAAACACTCCAAATACCTGATTTTTGGAATTTTAGTTGACCAGATTCTAACAAAAAACTACTGTCCGGGCTATTCCATTGCCTGAGTAGACAACTTCAAAATAATATGTAACTCAAATGTAATTTTCCTATTCACAAGCCCCTGTTTCTATGAAGTCGGTTGTTCAAGAAATTTGGCATCTGACATATGATGAAGGTTTATCTTCTTTCCTCTTTTGACCTAATAAATGTATATAATGAGTAATAAGTCACTAGTTTTAAGTGTGATAATGTTGAAACATGTGAGGCTATTACAACCTCATGATGAAAAAGTAAAGCACAACCTCTATTTTCTTCTACAAAATACTTACTTAGTCCCTTTTATCACTCTGCCAGTTGTCCCTTTTCATTGGCCCCTATTGGCGCTTCCTCACCTCCAAGCTCATAAGGAATTATATCAAGAATATCTTCCACAACATGCCTCAATTTAGAGGGGAAATATTTCAATATCTTACGTAACTCTGCTTGTGAGTTATACACAATCGTAGGACCCAATTCCCTCATGTACTGCAATCAAATTGGCTCTAAGGGAATGTCATGTGATGTGAGTGACAACAGATACTCTGCTGCAACTATATCATCCTGAAGAAAATATCCTGGATGAGGAAAAATTGCATGCCCACTTTTTGAAGAATAGACTATTGCCTTATTGCCTTTCATGTATTCCAAATCTGAGACACTAACCCGTTTTCCTCCACTGTGATGTGAAAAATAAATTTTCCATAATTCACTAGTGAAGTTACTTATCCATAAGTTGAACTGCTTCCATTGATATTCATGTTGTCCAATTCTTCCATGTGGTAAATCAAAAATATCAACCTTGGTAGTGACTGCACTGTTGGAATTTCTGAGAATTCCTGAACAAAATACAGAGAGAATGATACTCTCCTTTAAACACAGAGAAAATAAAAATTTGCTTCACAAGGACAGAGTTTCACACTTTGAAAAATTTCTATTTCATTAATCAAAAACCGTTACAAAATCTTCCTCCTTAGAGGGATTACAAAATTCTAGACTGCTGCAAACATAGTGCCAGAAAAAACTCTAATGTCTCTGTTCAAAACAAGACACTCTGTCTCTACTCAAAACAATAACACTCTGTCTATGTTCTTCAGAAAATATACTGCTGTGTAATCAAAACAAAATACAATACGCACTGCTGTGCAATACAATACATATAACTGCCTCTCGGGCTTTTTCAATATATATATATATGGCGCAACATATAATAACAGAATTATATAAAAGAAATAATCTTTAAAACTAAAACTACAAATAGTATGGCCCACCGGGCCCTATTACAAAACACATGTAATATATATAAACCAAGGTTTAAATAAACCTTTGTGCGCGAATATAAACTATTACAAAAGCCGCATATACAATATGTTAAGACATAACATATCAAAGGTTTTAAAAAACCCATCGCACGATAACAAATCAAAACATAAACCTTTAACAAAACAACACCACTTCCGCCGGACTTCAAAACAATAAAACCAAATTTCAATTGGAAAATTCGCGTTACAAATTGCATGACGTCACATGGCCTTATGGACGCGTGATGGATTATAAAATCCATCCTATAAATTGATATCGGGTCCGTAATCGGGCTTTGGGTACGGGCCCAAAGTGTAACCCGAAAAATCATTCAATTCACCTCATAACTTCTTCGGGTTGAGTTTGAAGTTCTCGGCCTGGTTCAAAACAAAAACCCGATCGAATCAAATTCCTCCACGTGGTCCTCTGACTTGGCTACTGTCGTGGCCGCGGGGACCACCGGTCTTCAACCCTCGCACGTTCAAACAAAAGCGAAACTCTTATGAAAGCTCTATTTTACTTTATAAACTCTATTTTTTGTGTATATTGTTTTCAAACACAAACACTCTTTTTCCATGTACAGAGGACTACTTTCAATGTAAAACGACCATTCAACTGAAATGGAAAGTGGCACTATGACAGAAGTTGTCAATATAAAAATGGAAAGCGGCTACAGTGTCCTCTGCGTAGACTTTGTAGATGGATTTACATTTTCAACACTCCCCCTTAAATTCAGCTGCTGGGTTATCAGTCATACCCAAACATTTCCTTAAAAACTCAAAACTCTTCTGTCCCAATGGCTTGGTCAGAATGTCTGCAAACTGCTCCTGAGTTCTGTAGTGTTCTAAAACAATTTCTCCATTGTTCACCAATTCTCTGATGTAGTGAAAATTTGTGTTAATGTGTTTCGTTCTCTTGTGAAACACGAAATTCTTTGATAATGCAATAGCTGAGCTATTGTCACAATAAATCACTGTGCCTTTTTCTTGCTCTTGGCATAAACTTCTCAACATTCTCCTCATCCAAACTGCTTGACACGCGACTATTGTAGCTGCCACATATTCTGCCTCTGTTGTAGATAATGCTACAATAGGTTGTTTCTTAGAAGCCCATGAAATGGCTCCTGACCCCATGTGAAAAACATAACCAGAAGTACTTTTCTGGTCATCTAGACTTCTAGCCCAATCACTGTCAGTGTATCCAATTAAATCTAAATTTTCTGAAGTAGTATATAAAATACCATACCTTTCGGTTCCTTTAACATACCTCAGAATCCTTTTTGTTCCCTGCCAATGTGCTTCTTTTGGCCTCTCCATGAATCTGGAAATCAAACTAATAGCATGCATAATATCCGGCCTAGTTGCAATAAAATACATGAGGCTTCCAACTATGCTCTTGTACAAAGTAGGATCAAAATCATTGCTGCTGTCCTCTTTGCTGAGTTTTAATCCCATCACTGTGGGAGTGATTGCTGCCTTGCAATCCTGCATGTTAAATCTCTTCAATATTTCATTAACATACTTTTCTTGAGAAATAAAAATTTTATTTTCACTTTTCTTTACTTCTATTCCTAAGAAGTATTTCAACAGACCCATATCGGTCATTTCAAATTCATATTTCATGACCTTTTTAAAATTTTCAACAAGGTAATCATCATTACTTGTAAATATCACATCATCAAAATATAACACCACAATGAGCATCTTACCATATTTTTCTTTGATGTATAATGTGGGTTCTCCCTCACATTTTTCAAATCCATTTTCCAGTAGATAGGAATCTATCCTACTGTACCATGCTCTTGGTGCTTGCTTCAGCCCATAAAGAGCTTTCTTCAATCTGCACACTTTGTGCTCTTGGCCTTTCTTTTCGTAGCCTAGAGGTTGTTCAACATAAACCTCTTCCATTAACACTCCATTTAGGAATGCTGACTTCACATCCATTTGGTAAACTTTTCACTTGTTTTGTGCTGCTATGGACAACACTGCTCTCACAGTTTCCATTCTTGCAACTGGTGCGAAAGTTTCCTCATAGTCTCTCCCATGCTGCTGCTTATACCCTTTGACAACAAGTCTGGCCTTGTGTCTTTCAATATTGCCTTCAAAATTACTCTTGGTCTTGTAGACCCATTTAACTCCAATTACTTCTTTACCTTTTGGGAGTTCAAATAAATCCCATGTCTTGTTTCTTTCTATGGCATTAACGTCTTCATCCATAGCTTCTATCCATTTCCTATCTTTAATAGCTTCCTCAAAATGAATAGGATCATCAAAATGAAAATACAAAGAAAATAAAGAGTTCATACCTTCATTTGCTACCTCTTGCTCATAAATTTCATTTAAATTTATGAACTTTGTTCCTCTTTCATTTGGTGTACAAGTGCTTGAAGTAGCACTTGAATCTCCTCCTTGTGGTGTGCTTGGAGAAGCACTTTCATTTCTCCTCAAGGGTGTCCCTTGTTGTCCATGTGTTGGTGCTGCAATTGAGGGATGTATTTCAGCCATCTCTTCATCATCTTCATCATGAGACAAACAGTTTTTAACATTCACTGTTTTCTCTATGCTTCCATCCCAAGCTTTATCTTCAATAAACTGAACATATCTGCTCACAATAAACTTCTTGGTGGATGGGTTATACAACCTATAAGCTTTGGATTCCTCACTGTATCCAATAAAAATACATTTCTCCCCCTTGCTGTCCAACTTCTTCCTTATCTGATCTGGAATGTGTGCATAAGCCACACAACCAAAAACTTTCATGTGGGTGACTCCTTGTTTTGTCCCACTCCATGCTTCTTCCGGAACTTTGTTCATGACTGCTTTTGTTGGGCATCTATTCAAGATATATGCTGCACAATGTACAACTTTAGCCCAATACTCATTTGGCAAATGTTTTGCCTTTAGCATACTCCTTACCATATCCATGATTGTCTTATTCTTCCTTTCGGCTACTCCATTTTGCTGCGGAGTGTACCTTGCTGTAAACTGCTTGTGTATGCCATTTTCTCTGCAAAAACACAAAAATTATTTAGAAATATATTCACCTCCTCTATCAATTCTTAGAACTTTGATATGCAGCCCACTTTGGTTCTCCACAAGTGCTTTGAAATTGCAGAATCTTTCAAACACTTCACTTTTGTTTTTCAAAAAGTAAACCCAATTTTTTCTTGTAAAATCATCTATAAATGTTAACATATAGTGGTTGCTTGTAAGCGATGGAGTTTGCATTGGTCCACATAAATCTGAGTGGACAATTTTTAAGGGTGCTTTTTCCCTTATGCTTTTCTCGGATGGAAAAATTTCTCTTTGTTGCTTACCCAAGATACAACCTTCATAAAGGCTGTCCGGTTTCTCAATCAATGGAAAACCTCTTACCATTCCTTTTCTATGCAACAAGTTAAGACCTCCAAAGTTGAGATGTCCAAATCTCAAGTGCCATAACCAATTATCATCTTTTGTTTCTCTTTGGAAAGCCTCTTGTGACACTGATGCCATTTCTTCTCCATTTTTCAAATCTTCCCTCATCATGAGAGGGAACATCCTGTTCCTTGTCATCTTCACTTCAACAATACATTGTTTGCGTGGTGGTTTATCCATGATGGTGCATACATCATCCTCAAAGAAAACATTGTACCCCTTTTGAACAAGCTGTCCAATACTTAAGAGGTTACATTTCATTCTAGGAACATAATAAACATTTGCTATGGATTTCTTTACTCCTTTCCCTGTTAAGACATTTACATCTCATTTTCCCATAACAGAAACTTTACTATCTGTCCCTAATGTGACTTGTGACTTCACATTCTCATCTAACATAGAAAACATGGATATGTTTCCTGTCATATGGTTACTGCAACCTGAGTCTAGAAACCATAAATCTTCACTCTTTTCCTTAGCCATATTACAAGCTAAAAACAATTTATCTTGGCTAATATTTTCTCTAGTGAAATTTGCACTGGGTCTATTACCCATATCATGCTGCTTCTTCCTACATTCATTTGCATAATGCCCATATTTTTTACAATAATGACATTGGACATTGGATTTATCATACCTTTGTCCATGAGCATGTTGCTGTCCACCTTGCTGGTTACTACCTTGGTCTTGGTTCTGATTTTGATTGTTGCCCCTTCCTTGAGCATTTGCTGGACTGTTTCTTCCACCTCTGTTTTGGCTTCTTCCTCTTCCTCTCTTGTTTCCTCTGCCTTGACCTCTTCCTATTCCAAAATACATCTGGGTCTTAAAGGCATGCTCCAGAGATGAGTTTTCATTGCTACCCAATCTCTACTCATGTGTCATCAGTGATGCATAAAGTTAATCAACTGAAAATTTTGTGAGATCCTTTGTCTCTTCTATGGTGGTAACTATTACATCAAACCTTGAGGGTAGGCTCCTCAATAGTTTCTCCACAATCCTCCTTTCTTCAAGTGTCTCTCCATGAGACCTTATCTGTGTGACCATTCCAATCACATGTGTGAAGAATGAGTCTATATTATCAGACTCCTTCATGCAGAGAGTCTCAAAATCTCTCCTCAGCAATTGTAGTTTTGCTGTCTTCACTTTCTCCATGCCTTGATAGGCTGTCTTGAGAGTTTACCATGCTTCTTTGGATCTCTTATCTGATTCTATCCTTGGAAACACACTCTCATGCACTGCTTGATACAAATAGAAGAGGGCTTTAGAGTCATTCTTCTTATTTTTCTTCAACAAGTCCTTCTTTGCTTGTGTTAATCCATTAAACTCATTTTCATCCACTCGTTCTTCAAAACCATCCTCAACAAGTTCCCATAGGTCTTGAGAGGCAAACAACGCTCTCATAGTTATTGCCCAGTAATCATAGTTTTTCCCATTAAATTGTGGGAGCTGAGCATTACTAATACTCATGCTAGTGCTGGCTCCTGCCATTCTTGCACTCTGAACTATGCTTCAAATACTTGACTGTGTTTTTAATTTAAACTGATTGTCTTCAAACAGTAACACAAAAAACTGTATTGAGAAATACCTTGGATTCTTTTGACTGAGCCTTCACTCTGTTGGAGAAGCTGCTGCAACAAAAATCCTTCCTTCAGCTTCTTTCACACCTTTAAAGAGCCTGGACTAGCTCTAATACCATGTTGGAATTTCTGATAATTCCTGAACAAACTACAGAGAGAATGATACTCTCCTTTAAACAAAGAGAAAATAAAAATTTGCTTCACAGGGACAGAGTTTCACACTTTGAAAACTTTCTATTTCATTAATAAAAACTGTTACAAAATCTTCCTCCTCAGAGGGATTACAAAATTCTAGAATGCTGCAAACACAGTGCCAGAAAAAACTCTACTGTCTTTGTTCAAAACAAGACACTCTGTCTCCGCTCAAAACAATAACACTCTATCTCTGTTCTTCAGAAAATACACTGCCGTGTAATCAAAACAAAATACAATACGCACTGCTGTGCAATACAATACATATAACTGCCTCTCAGGATTTTTCAAAATCTATATATATATATATATATATATATATATATATATATATATATATATATATATATATATATATATGGCACAACATATAATAACACAACTATATAAAAGAAATAATCTTTAAAACTAAAACTGCAAATAGTATGGCCCACCGGGCCCTATTACAAAACACATGTAATATATATAAACCAAGGTTTAAATAAACCTTTGTGCGCGAATATAAACTATTACAAAAGCCACATATACAATATGTTAAGACATAACATATCAAAGGTTTTAAAAAACCCATCGCGCGATAACAAATCAAAACATAAACCTTTAACAAAACAATACCACTTCCACCAGACTTCAAAACAATAAAACCAAATTGCAATTGGAAAATTTGCGTTAAAAATTGCATAACGTCACATGGCCTTATGGATGCGCGATGGATTATAAAATCTATCCTATAAATTGATATCGGGTCCGTAATCGGGCTTTGGGTACGGGCCCGAAGTGTAACCTGAAAACTCATTCAATTCACCTCAGAACTTCTTCGGGTTCGGTTTGAAGTTCTCAGCCCGGTTCAAAACAAAAACCCAATCGAATCAAATTCCTCCACGTGGTCCTCTGACTTGGCTATTCTCATGGCCGTGGGGACCACTGGTCTTCAACCCTCGCGCGTTCAAACAAAAACGAAACTCTTATGAAAGCTCTGTTTTACTTTATAAACTCTGTTTTCTGTGTATATTGTTTTCAAACACAAATGCTTTGTTTCCATGTACAGAGGACTGTTTTTAATGTAAAACAACCATTCAACTGAAATGGAAAGCGACACTGTGACATAAGTTGTCAATATAAAAATGGAAAGCGGCTACAGTGTCCTCTGCGCAGAATTTGCAGATGGATTTACATTTTCAACATGCACCATTGAAGGGACAAAAAAACTCATATTACAATGTATGCGAATGCTCCTCTTAACATTGGCTTAACATGCACATATATCTCTTCACTTTCCAGATTTCCCCTTTTATCTTCATCTGCATGACAATAATCTAACAAATCCAACCATTAATATATGTCATTCGACCCACCTTTGGGTAGATTTGAACCATCGCTGGCAATGAGTTCATTAGCTTGGGTGTCTATTTCACATATCAATGCACCGTTTTAAAAGAACCAAATCACTAAGGAAGTAAACCTCTTTTAGATGGAAAAAAAATATTGGTCCATAATGTTTCATCATGTAGAAGAACAAACAATTTATTACTTTCTTTTTTATTCTTTCCCAGGAGGGGAGTTAGGAGCCCGAGTTTCACAATAGGTTATTTCAGCAAAGGATAATATGTGATTGCAAAAGAGAGAGACTAGCCTGACGGAACGATACTCTTCTGGATTATAATAAAAAAGTAAAGCATACAGAGTATAATTTTTTAACCATTTCTAGATCATAGCGATATTTTCTGATTGCCATCAAGGGAGTCTTTGAAATTGATTTTAAATCTTTATTAGAGGAATGATTTGTTTCATATCACTTGTAAGCTGGTTTATGCCAATATTAGTATGATTGTACTTAGTCATGAAGTTAATTTATAGAAATTATTGTGCCAATAGTGACTTATATAACAAACATCAAAATTACAAATTCAAAGTGGATCTAATGTGAATATTTCATTTTCAAATAAAATGGAGTCCATACTACAATTCACCTAGAATTATAGCACTCACAAAACAAATACAGAGCTAAAAGACCAAGAACAATTATATCGGATGTGTTGCAGAATGTCATTGTCTCCTATGAAACTTCTCCGACACTACCAATGCATCTGGATGCATTTTCTCCCATGAAATTTCTCCTGCAAGGACTGCGACTACATCCGCACACAATCCTTATTAGATTCATAATGATCTTGTAGTGAAAAATATTTAATTTCTATTAATTGATTTTAAGTTGAGAGATATTTGTATTTTAAAGTCCATGTTATGGTTCAAGGGCTTGTAGATAGCTTTCCATACTTATAACATGGATTAATAGCTGGCATGTATTTTTTTGTGATTCAAAATATGGTTTGGAACCTATATTTTTTTAGGATTCAAAATATGGTTCAAAGAATATTTTTAATTTATAAATAAAAAAATAAAAAAATAATTTAACATTTATTTTTATATTGTTTTTTGTTTTTATTTAATAAGTTATTATAGATGTTTTAAATTAAACACATTTAATTAATATTTAAGTTATAATGATCATATTTATTAGTTTTATTTTTTGAAATAGATTTTCATATTTTTAGAGAAAAAATATTTCATATGTAGTATTTGTATTATTGGTTATGGTTTTATATATGGCTTTTTCAACCTTAATATCATAGATAAATTATTCTAATTGGATTACAAGAAGAGTCTCTTCAGTAGCAATATGTCTTAAAAATATTTAATTATTGAGTTTTTTTTAAATGTATTAAAATCACATGGCTTCACTAAAGGAGCAATATTATACCAAGTGGGTTCATATTGAGGGATATTTATTGAGAAAAAAATGACATGATATATTTGGAAATATATAGGGGCTAAAGGTTTTTTATATTGGCAATATAAAAAAATGAGCTCAAAGTTAATGAAAAAATATAAAGAGGTATAAAAAATGTTTATGAAAAAATGGATGGCTTTAAATTGAGAAGGTGTATTGGTTCATATTGCTAGGGGGTTAAATAACATGATTTTTAAAGTTACTTTCCAATATGTAGTCAAATTAAGGGTATTGTTTAATATGCCATGAACATATGTAATATGTTAGTGGTTCATTGAGTGAAACCCACTGATTAAAATTTTGATAATGATATGATAAATTATTTTTTCAATTATTGGGCCCAGAGGCGCAATCTACAACCAAGTATGACCCCGATGTCAAGTATGTCACGTCCTTAAAAAATAATAAATTTTGTTTTTTCCGGCCAAAGCATTAACCTAATCTTTAATTTTATATAACTTGAATATTTAGATTGTACATAACTTTTTTAACTTATTAATGGGCTAAGATTAATTACTAAAATAAAACTATGTATTATTTATATAATTTGAATGGATAGTAAATTGTGTCTTCCATTTAATAAATGCTTTATTGTATACGTGAATTTGAATGGATCATAAATTTACCTTTAACAAAAAAAATTACCACATTGAATTTCCAAATTAAGTAAAATTTTAAACATCTTTACTCTTTAGTAAAGTCAATACCATTTCCTAAATCAAAGGAAAAGAGTTAATTCAACACAAACAATCCAAATCCAAAATATTTTAATATTTCTTTTAATTAAATATTTGTAAAATGAATCTTTAAAAAGAAAACCCATGTTGTATGGATAAATTAAAATATTTAAAGATATAAATATTTCCCCATCAAAATTGCAATATTTTAAAATTTAAATAAATAAAAATCTAAATAAACGGGAGGTATGGTAAATAAATAAAACCTATTTTTATACTTACTCCAGAGTTATGGTAAATAAATAAAAATATATATAAACTAGATGTATGGTAAATAAATAAATAAATCTTTTTATACTTACTCCACAAACCTTTTTATATTTAAAAAAACTCAAAAAGCTAGGTTTTATTTAGATGAAGCCTATGCAACAAATACCATCGGACAAATTAATATTGATACTATGGGCTAAATACCATGGGTCAAATACCATATTTATAAAAGAAGTATGGTAAATAAATAAATACAAAAAGGTATAAAGAGGTATGATAAATAAATAAATATAAAATAGGTATAAAAAGGTATGGTAAATAAATAAATAAATAAGTAGAAAAGAGGTATAAAGAGGTAAGGTAAATAAATAAAAATATATCAAATATGATTATAAATAAATATCTAATTATATAAAAAGCCTATGGGCCAAATACCATAGTAAATAAAAGAGATATGGTAAATAAATAAAAATATAAATAAACCATAGGTATGGTAAGTAAATAAAACCTTTTTTCATATTTACTCCATGATCTGCTTTATATTTATGAACACTCCAAAAATTATTATTAATACCATGCAAAAAGAAACATTATTAACCCTAATATAATATTAAAAGATTATTATTATTATTATTATTAAATATAATACTCATATTAATATATTATAATATTAATATTATTAAATTTAATAACTTTCGATTAATACAATATTAAATTTATTATATTATAATATATATAAATGTATCATGATATATATTAACTCTAGATATATATGGGAGGGAAGAACAAAGATATAGAGTGATAGAGGTGGAGATATAGGGGGATTGACAAGGGAGAGATGGAGATAAACTAAAGGAAAGGGGAGAGGAGGAATGAAGAGCGAGAGAGGGAGACACAAATATGGAGGAGGGAGAGAGAGAAGGAGAGGGCGAGGGAGATAGTGATAGTATTAGAGGAGACAAAGATCACAGAAGAGAGAGGGGAGTAAGAGATAAAGGGAGAGAGAGATGGCAGAAGAGAGAGGGAGGTAAGAGAGAAAGGGAGAGATAGGAAGGACCAGAGAGAGGACTTGAGAGAGGGAGGGATAGAGAGAAGTTGGAGGGGGAGAGAGGAAGAGAAGAAGAAATATATAGAGAGAGAGAAGTGGAGAGAGAAAGAGGGAGTGGCAAAGGAGAGATGGAGAGAGAGTGTGTATGTTTAGGGGTGAGAAAATATACAAATTAGGATGTATGGAGATAAGGGAGAGAGAAGGAGAGAGCGAGGGATATAGTAATGTAGTTGGAGGGAGGGAGAGAGAGAGAAAGAGAGAGAGAGGGAGAGAGAGAGGTAGGAGAGAAAGGGAGAGAGGGGAAAGATGAGAGAGAGGATTTGAGAGAGAGGAGGAGAATGATGGGGGAAGAGAGAGTATCGGAGGGAAAAGAGTGTGAGAGAGAGAGAGAGATAGAGAGAGAGATCTAGGAAGAGAGAGGGAGGTAGGAGAGAAAGGGAGAGAGAGGAAGGACGAGAGAGAGGACTTGAGAGAGAGGAGGAGAGAGGGATCGATAGAGAGATGGAGTTGGAGGGGGGGAGAGGTAGGAAATAAGAAATATAGAGAGTGAGAAGTGGAGAGAGAAAAGGAGTGACAAGGGAGAGACAAAGAGAGAGCGTGTATGTTTGGGGGTGAGATAAAGAGACGAATAAGGAGATATGGAGATAAGGGGGGAGAGAATGAGAGATAAGGAGAGAGGGAGGCATACAATAACATAGTTGGTGGGTGAAGAGAGAGAGAGAGAGAGAGAGAGAGAGAGAGAGAGAGATGGGAGAGAAAGGGAAAGAGCGGAAGGAAGAGAGAGGATGTGAGAGAGTAGAGAGAGGGAGGCAAAGAGAGATGGACTTGGAGGGGGAGAGAGAGGGAGGTAAGAAGAAAGATATATAGAGATAAAGGTGGAGAGAGAGAGAGAGAGAGAGAGAGAGAGAGAAGATGAGGAGAGAGGGAGAGAGGATAGAAGGAGGAAGATAGATATTAGCAGGGAAGAGGGAGAGAAGGGGAAGATAGAGATATAGATGGAAGGTGAAGAGAGGGAAGAAGAGAGAGATGGGGAGAGGGAGGGAGTGACAAAGAGATTGATAGATATGGAGTGCGAGAGCATGTGTGTTTAGGGGGTGAGATAGAGAGAAAAAAAAGAAGAGGTGGAGGGGGATATAGATATGGATGGAGAGTGGAGAGAGGGAAGAATATTTCTTGCACTAGATGGATTTATTTAACTGGAGATGGTGATTTCTAATCCTATTTGATTGTTTGCACTAGATTCATCGGTTTTAGTATAGATATTTTTTTCTAATGATATTTTATTACTTGCACTAGTTGCATTGATTTTAGTGTAGGTGGTGGTTTCTAATACTATTTGATTGCTTGCACTGGATGTGTTGATTTCAATGTAGATGTTTATTTGTAATTATATTTGATTGCTTGCACTAGATGCATTGATTTAAATGTAGATGATTCTAATCCTATTTTATTGTTTTCACTAAATGCATTGATTTCAGTGTAGAAGTTATTTTCTAATCTTATTTGATTGCTTGCATTAAATGCATTGATTTCAATGTAGATGTTGATTTCTCATTTGATGTAATTGGATATATGATGATACATTACTTTTAAAGTGATTGGATTAACAATATGCATTGATTTTAGTTTATTGAGTTTTGTGTTATAGTAATTAAACCTATTAATATTGGAGAGCAAGAGAGACAAATATAATGTTTACTACAATAGCTATAGCTAAAGATTTCAATTATTTACGATTTCAATTTTCTTTTTCATATAATCGATATGAAAAGATGACAAATCTAACAAGAGTGACAATAAGAATAGTAGAAGAGAATAGTTTGAGATTGATCACAATGAAGACTATTCGTAACATGAGTACATTCTTATTATTCACATTTTCTATCTTTCAACATTGTTAGTGTCACTTTGTATTCAAAAAAATTATTTCATCATTAAAGTTATTAACAATATTTATCATCTCAACAAACTGAGGTAACTAAGAAAATTTAAAATTAAAATGACCAAGTTAATCTCAGAAATATTTAGCATATTTAAAATGATTATATTAATATTTGATATATTTACATATTATTGATAAAATTAATCATATCTTCGATAGATTTTCATTGGCAGCACACCACTAAAACCAGCCTAGATCCATCTTAACTCCGGATCTTTCAAGTGCCGAGAGGGATCAAATCTCTCGAGGTGCAAACTTTTCCTCAAGTTTTGCACTCAAAAAGAGGTTTGCACCTTGAGAGATTTAATCCCTCTCAACTCTTGATAGATCCGGAATTAAGATAGATCTAGGCTGGTAATAACAAATTTTATAAATATTTTTAATTAATTTATGTTTTAAGTAATTTAAAATTGTTCATGAATGCTTTCTAATATGTACCAACATACCAGTATAAGCAATCTAAATATGTGATTCGCTTTGAACTAAGTCTAGTTTGTGAATATATATTGAAATATCAAAGGTTAATTAAATAATTTGTATGTAACTATTTTGTTTTATATCTATTTTATTATCATAAAAGAAAAACCTATACTTATATTATGTTTTTTCATAACATATATGATTAAGAAGAAAGAAAGTATTTTGCAAAGAGAATAAAAGAAATATTGATGAATGCCATGAACCATGGCATGGTATTGAAAGAATATGTATTTTTATAAAATTATTTTCTTTATCATATTTTTTTAATTTATGTAATAATGTACATTATATTATAAATATATATTTTTTCATTACATTATTTTTATGTTCATAACTGCGTTACGAAGAAATGGATTTCCAAAATAAAGATAATAAAAAATATATTTTAGTATAATATTCTCTTAAGGGATGAAGAAATAAGGCATGTAAATAACTTGAGAAATGACAATAATTCAGTGGATTTCCAAAATAAAGATAGATTTCCAAAATAAAGAAAATAAAAAATATATTCTAGTACAATATTCCTTTTAAAGGATGAAGAAATGAAACACGTAAATAACTTGAGAAATGACAATAGTTCAAGTGATGAAATTGAACAGCACAAGAGGTATGTTTTGAAATGTGTGTATCTAAAAATTAGATATTTTATTTAATTTATATATATTGTTTTGATTGAATGACAAAATCTTGGTTATCATGGACCTTTCTATTGGACAAAAAAAATTCTTATTTATATATATTAAAAATTTATTAATTTTTTTTTATAATAATTTAAAGATTAATAATCAATATTATTATTAAATAAAATTTGTTTTTTTTTTATTTGTCACCAAAATGTGAAAAAAAATCAATAGGCTCCATTTGCATATCTATAACCTAAAAAAAAACATTGAATGATATCATTGCATTATATTGATTTGACATGTAATAATGTGATTCATCCATATTTATACAGTGATGAATTTTAGTGATTCTCACAAAGCAATGTGAATAGCTGTAATAATATCATTTTTTTTCCTAATGACAATGAAACCAAAGTTCCTTTGAGTAGTTTCATTACCAGTACCATTATTGTTATCATAATCACGAGAATAAGTTATTGTGCGCACACAGTATAAGCATTGGTACTTTTGCATAAGTAACATGCGTTAGAGCTTCAAAAATATGTATGCCCGAGTGAGTGATATTGTTAACGCCTCCATGTTTAAGAAATATTGGTGTACCAATATGGTTTATCAATGGATATATCGTGATGATTCCAATATCTAAAATACATATCATACATATGCACATTATATATTTATAAAATGAGGATGATGTATATATAATGTTGGTGCACATGTGAATAAGATATATATTTTAGTGCACTAATTTCAAATTAGTGCACTAAACAAATCTATGCTAGTCTTTATTAGAGGCAACAACAAGCCACAATCTTTAGTTATAGTGAAAATTTCATAGAGCCTTTATTAAGGTCTCGTTGAGGTATCCCTAATCATTAGTAGAGATATTTTAGGTAAAGTTTTGTTTGGTCTAGTAGAGATATTTTAGTTAGAGTTTTGTTTTGTTTAGCTATAGTGAAAATTTTATAGAGTTTTATAAAGTCTTTACTATGGCTTCTCTCATTAGTAGTATGTTGGAATTAATGGAGAAAGATAGACTTAGTTTTTGTTGTGATAAGGATAGGATTGAGATTCTAAGATTAGGTTTGAGATCCTACTATCTAGGGAGTGGTTCAAACCACACTATTAGTGTGAAAAAATATATGTACGAGGTTCTTCTGAATTAATAGTGAGTGCATTGTGTGGAGTTCTTGGGCACTCTCTAAGTACCTCACCTCGAGAGCCACTTAATTAATAATATATCAGTTTTATCATAGTATCAGAGCTTCAGGTGGAAGCTGAGTGGAACTGTGTTGTGTGAGTTGAAGGTGTCATGCCGAGGTTTGAATAATCTGTAGTGTGATTGTGTTTGGAGACTGCTACATGACAACCTCGCTTTGACAAACAAAGAATGTGTTTGCATGTTTTAGTATTAGTATCTACTACACCTGTGTGGAGAGGCACAACCTGGGTACTGCTGTGTAATGTTCGGCATGGCTGTTGCATCGATTGCTGTGGAGAAATTAATGGATATAGGTGATTGCTGGATTGTATGCAGACAATCGTTTTTCCCTTCCTATAGATGAAAACTAACAAGAAAGACAACTGGCTAGATCTACCAATATTTCAAAAGGTGAAATACTCTCTCGTAGACTTTGTTGCGGCGGTATGTGGTATTTTTATTGCTCATCCATTCAAGAGAGGCCATCCTGATTTTATCATGGCATATAATGCAGAGTAGTTGGACCAGGGCGAGATTGAGTTCAAATGCATCTCGGACCCGCGGGAACAGATCTGATTTGATAAATACTTAGGCACATTCTACCTTTCGTGGATCACTGTATCCCACACCCATACCGAAGTGTTCTTGAGGAACATGGTGGCCATGGAGTTTAACGAGACCGCTCGACCTAGTCAATCCCGTGCAATGTTTTCAAATTTAGCGTGGAGATCTCTGCAGATCGGATTGTGAGCCAATTTATTCATAAAAATCTGTCTTTTTTTTCAAAAAAATTGCTAATTTGAATTCTCGCTTTACAATTGGTCGATGTTTTTCTGACCGTGATTATGAGCCTCATTCCGTGCGTGCAGTGATTGGTGGAAGTAGTTGGGATCTGGATTCAAATTGCCAATTTGAATTCTTGTGTTAAAATTTGGTGTAAGAACAACGATCGAATTTGGAGTTGCTGAAAATTTCAGGTTGCATCACTGATTTGCTTTAGATTTGGCTGTGGCATTGAAGCCAAAGTATGCATAACAAGGTTCTACATTTGAAGATCTGCCAAAGGGAGAAGTTTCTCGCCTGGGTGGTAACTGGGTTGTTGGAGCTCTTGAGAGGACCGAGTGGAGTCAGAAAGAAATCTGGAAGTGAGATAAGCTAGAATTTTCTAATATGGCTCCACTTTTAGACATATTTGACTCTAATGGTATTTTTTTCATGCAAATTGGTGGTTTTATTAATGACCACAATTATGAAGAGATACTATATGCTTTGCAATAGTGAGAGATTTAAGACTCACGAGTTGTTCTTCAGGAAGGATGTAAAGAGGAACATATTTTTGGAGATCAAGAAGACCCACTAGTCGTTCTTCAGGAAGGATTTAAAGAGGAACATATTGTCCAATATCAATTGGATGAGCCACATGAAGCTGATTGTAAAGCCTTGGAAGAAGAAGAAAAAGCTGGAAAGAATTCAAATTATGATGATCTCATGAATGTTTCTCAGTGTGCAGATGTTAGCAACAACAACAAGGAAGAAGCAACAAAATTTGAAGAGGAATGAATTTTTCTTGAAGCATGGTTTGAAACACCATGTATTTATGACGTCAACATAGAAGTTGCATCAATGAATGTTGAAGACAACATGGCTGATGTTCAGATGTTTGACACTGGAAGTAGTGAAAGGAAAAATTTTCCTACCAAGATTTCATCCTCTAAAGTATTATCAATTACCAACAATCAAGATATAAAGAATGACAACCTACAATAAAGATCGAGGAGGATAAGAGTTCAAGTGTTCCGTATTTGGAGAAGAAAACATAAAAAGGAGGTGAAGATCTATCACACTATCTCATGGAAAGAAAAGTAAAGATGAAGCCTCACCTAAGAATGAACAAGGATGGAATCTCAAGCAAGAAGACTAAAATGAAAACTCTCTTACCAAGTTTTTTATCTACTATTGTAAGCCTAGTTGAGCCTAGACCAATAGGGATATGCTATTCTTTCAATACCCTTTCTCCATTGAGGGGGAGTGCTAGAATTATTGGAGAAAGCTAGACTTAGTTGTTTGTTGTGATACGGATAGGATTGAGACTCTAAAATTATGTATGAGATCCTACTATTTAGGGAGTGGTTCAAACCACCTTGTTAGTGTGAAAACTATATGTATGAGGTTCTTCTGACTGAATAATGAGTGCATTGTGTGGAGTGCTTGGGCACTCTCCAGGTACCTCACCTGGAGAGCCACTTAATTAATAGTATATCAATTTTATCATAGTAAGGAGATTTTAGCTAAAGTTATTTTTAATATTTTCTTAACATTTAAACATTTAAAATATATTTAAAATCTTTACTCGGTTGTGATTTATTTGTAATATATTCTTTATCTATTTTTTTTTTCTAAGTAAGTCTAAATTCTATTACTGAAACATATATTACATACAGCGTAGGGCCTTCGGAGGCATCAAGAGTTCAGCAAAATAGCAAAAGTGGGCTGCCCACAAGGGGAAACCAGCCTGAGAAAAGTATGAGAGCTGCCTCTGATGAGGAAACCAGCTTTGGACAAAATCATAAGACTGTGACTGTAGTTTGACATACCAAATGGCCAGGACTTCTGAAAACACCAACAAGGCATAAAATCTGAACAAAATAACAAGAGTGTAGTTGCCTGCCTTAGAGACCATAGTCGCTAGAGGGAGGCTCTTCTTTGATTCTGCACCAGTAGCCTTCATCATCATCCGGAGTGGGACCAGTTCGTGCTGCCATTTCTTTTGGAGTTGCCGCTTCGCCCGCCTCGCCACATTCTTTTTGCATATCTTTGGCCTGTTGTGGACAAGGCCTGCTAGCGTCTGCTTTCGGAGAGTGACAAGAGCTGCCAGCGCCGGCTGTCGGAGAAATTTCCTTATCCCCAATTTGAGTGACCTGTGAAACTCCAGAGGGGCCTTGCTGGTTGGAAGGGTGTGCAGGAGGCAGAGGGTCAGAGGCAGCTTGTGGGATTTATTTAAAGGTGACGGAGATGGTCGCGACCACTAGAGGTTGAAAGGTTTGGCATTGGAAGTGAAACATAGCCGTGGAGGGGTTGACCAGAGGAATCGGGGCGCCACGCGAAGGGGAGGGGAGACTTCTACCATGACTAACCCCTTGCCCACGCCTGCTACTCGTGTCAGGAGATCTGTCAAGTGAGCTGTCAGAAGCGGTGGTCGAAGAAATGGGGGAGGGAGAGCGGCGACGGTTGGAGGGCCTAGCTCGGGTGCTGCCTCTGCAACACCTGAGTCTGTGCCTAAGTCTGGGCATTGTCCCACTAGAATTGTGCGCATGGGGAGAATTGCGCTGAGAGGCGGAAGATGGATGCAGGAAGACAGGAAAATCGGGCTGAGACGAGAAGCCAAAATGCAACGGGCAGAAAGGACTGTGTGAATGGTGATATCCAGGAAGGAACTCCAAACAACAACTCAGATGACAGCGTTTGCCCAATGTAGTGCGAAAGCTGGGGCGCTCCGCTTCAGGAGGGCAGACAGAGCTAACCGAAGAAGGGTGATTCTTCATGGAAGCAGTCGAACTAACCTGCAACAGAGCCGAGAACTTATACGTAGGGGTGATGAATGAGAACCTGGAGTCGAAGGACGACATATTGAAATGCTCATGGCCTCGTCTTCCCCACTGGCATAAATGCCATTGAGGTTGGCGACCTGAGGCATTATGATGATCGGGGCACCATAAATTTTGGTTGTAGGCGGCCATGTGGCCTTGCCACGCGCCGTCCTGCCCATTGAAAACCATCACCTCACTGGAATGCACCCGCATCCGGGGTGTAATATATTCTTTATCTATTAATACTAAAAACTTTCACTAATTTAATTATGTTTCATAATAATTTCTATGATTTTAAAATCGTTAATAATAAAATAACTTAAAATATATTTCTATCTTTAGACATATACTTTTATATATTGTTATGAAATAAAATTTTATTAATCTTCCATAATAGTACCCAAGTAACATAGAAAGTATATTTTTAATTAAAAACATACTACTCAATTCTTCCAAGTTCACTCTTTCAACTAGGATGTTTACAATTTGGTTTGAAGGTGGTTAGGAATTTTTATATATATACTTTTTTATTAGTTTAATTTTAAATTTATAGATCTAAAATTTTAATATTTGTGAGTAAGTTTTGTTTTAGACTTTTTATTTTTTTTGTTACAATGATTTATTTATTAATTAGAAAGAGAGTATATAGTTATCAAAATGTAAGTGATTTCACTCCGACTAATTTTGTTGACCAATGTTATCACCATGTTACAAAAAAATAGAATAATAAGCAAATTAGAACTCTAAGGACATGCCAAAAACAACAAAAGACAAATAGAACTAGAAGGACATCTATGACCATACTCAATCATAAGAAGTAATTGACGCTGGATTTTCTAGCCTAGTCCCTAGAGGGGGAGGGGGGTATGAACACTAAAATTTTTTCTCAAAGTGAGCCAACCGCATTTCCAACTTCTCAACCTTCTGTCCTAGCGAATTTTGTCCCCACTAAACCACCACAATCCTCTCTCTGACACGACATTGAAAGTAATGCAACTGGTTTAGCGTGGAAATGACAACCTCATGCTCTTCCTTTATAGTCCTATCGTATGCTTCCAAGCGATCTACAACTAACTATATCAGTTCACGATGGGAAACAAAGTGAATCTGTCGACCAATAGATATTGTGCACCCCTGCTTGCGACTTTGAACCCACATGCATGTGCCACGCCTAAGATCCACAATTTCCTTCTTACTACTGATATATGCATGTCCACCCCACATGGAACACACACCTCCTCTGCCACCTCGAGGTCCAGAGGATTCCCTGACCACACCACCAAAAAATGGCCCTCCCTGCTTGGGTATTGCAATAGCCCTATCCCCTAGCGCACCTTCAACTTGCTATTGGAGCCACCATGATTTGTTAAGGTGTCCTTTTGCATTGGTTGGGAGTGATAATTACACTATACTGGTCGCATGGTGAATGTCGAGGAATATTCCCCCAAGACAATACCTATAATGCTCTGCAAAACCTCCCAACAACCCATGAGATAAAGAAAGCCTGATGCAAGCCTGAAATCAACCAGCAGGGGCCTTCCCCTCTGAAATGGTAGCCACCACACACCAACCATGAGGGAGGCGTACTCAGACACAAATATGTTTCTCGAAAGCCAAACCAAAATATATTCCTCTCCGATGTCAGGGGAAACACTTGGAAGCAAAGTTGTGGGCCAAAATATTTCACACTAGAGCGCAGAACCCCGAGAGCCTAACCCAAGTCAATTAAAATATAGATCAAACACCACCATACCCCCCTGCAACCTCCAAGACCAAATGTTGCTCACCCAATTATGTGTCTCAAATGTCTAGGATAAAACCGAAGAGTGTGGGGTGACCAAAATATTCCCTACAGATAAAAGCCCTAGGCACCACCCCAAACACATAAAACACTTAGGGAAATATCGATCGAGCACGACAGGTATGGACACTAAGTCCGACCATCATACCATGCAAATTTCCCACAACCCACTGACATAGGCAATAAACTGGGCACATGCATACAATTTTGAAGCTTTTGTTGTTCGTTCACAGTGGACGAAGAAGTGGCATCGTTTTCTCCACCACTCCAAGACTACTTGAGGGCCGAAGAACCTATACAAACTACAACTGCTCAGACAAAAATCCACCAGTCTCCACACTACCAACCTAATATAACCTACCATAGCCCCAACGTTCACCATTAATCGTCTTGCCTTACCATCACACATTCTTGCGGAGGATTTATGAAGTCTCAAATGCCACACCGTTCCTTTCACCTTACATAATGGGAGGCCAAGTGATCTGTCCTCCTCCCTATTTGCCATATAATACCCTTCATTTCCCACCTATCAAGCATGTCTCATAGATCAACACCCTATCAGGTATTTTCAAATTTAATTTTATAAATAAAAAATAAATAAATGAAGTCTATGAATGATTATTATAAATTAAAAGAGTAACTAATTCTCACCTTTACACAAGTGTATAATTTTTTTATTAAATATTAAATCTTGTATATACTATTTTTTTATAAAGAAGATGAATAAGATGTGTAAACTTATAAATAATAAATAAAATTTAGAAAATAATATTCATAATTTAATTTAATCTAATTTATAATCTAATTCAATCTAATTCATAGTGTAATAAAATTAAAAAAAATATTCATCCTCTAATTTATTAAACTGTTTGTTTTAACAGTTAAGGTTAATTAAATGTAGTTTAGATTTATTTTAGTTACTAATTTATCCTAAGTTACAAATAGTTTAGAGTGCAATTTTTTCAATAAAAATAAGATAAAATATAATTTGTATTTTAAAAAATATTACTATTAATACATATAAAAATGTAATTAACATAAATTTCAACACTATTTAAATGTCATGTAAATTCCCATTCCATCTTTTTCAAAATTACTCATCATAATAATACTACCAACATAATGTTCATCCAAACAATTCTCACTTATTTTGTCCAACTTTTTAAAATTCAATGCATACAATCCCCTTTAGAATGCAAATCACTGTGTGAAAGTTAGAACCATATCTTTTAAAACCTTCGAATGGATAAGCTTTGTCCATATTTTGAATTTCAATGGACACGATCGCTCCTGGAAGAAGGTTAAAAGCAAGGGCACATATAAGAAGCTTGAACCATATCTATTAAGTTTTCTCATAATGTTGAATATTAACTTCAACTGCGGCAACACAGAGAAGGACAAACGCTGAAGGAACTTCTCTGGAGCATGCAAACCAGAAATTAAATCTGCATTTAATTACATCTACAAGCTGCTGATTAATGGCTCTGCAACAGCTTCCTGAGCATTGAAGACTTTGTGATTCCAAAACACGAAATCAGAAACTTTAATTCTATCCTTACCGTCTCTTAAATTCTGCAACCACCACATTTAAAGCTCAAAAATTTACCACCAATCCTTTTTGAAAGGACCACGTGGCATTGCAAAATTTGTTTGGGTCTCTCTTGGCTCATTCACACAGTTGAAGAAAATGGACCCGAAAAACCTTTAACCATTTTGCATAAGGTTTTCGCATCACAATTTGAGTGATGTTAGCAAGGCAGTTTTGGAACCCGAAATCTGTTTGTATTTGGTTTAATTTATTTTTGAAATCCGGGCATACGTTTTTATATTATGTTTTATTTGAGGGGCCACGATAAAAGTTTTTTTTTCTGGGCACATATATATATATATATTCAAACAACCAATATATATATATATTATAAAATTTTTAATAAAAATTTTATAATATATTTAAAGAATAGTTTGATTTAATTTTATGCTACGACATATAAAAGAGCTCGTGGGTCATTGTATTAAAGAGAGAGGAGAAGAGACAGTAAAGTAATTTTTTTTTTTGTGCACAACAGTGCGGTAAGTTTTACACACAGCAGAGTGTGAAATGAGTGATTGCACAGCAGTGCGTTTGTTTATTTTGAAGAAGTGAACAGAGTAATTTTTGTGTGAGACAGAGAAGAGTGATTTGGAAACTGCGTGTGAAGCAGTTCCACCTTTTGTAATCTCCCAGCACTGGAAAGTTTTTAGATTGTAATAGATTTTTATTTTTAATGAAATAGAAGAATTTTGTGCAATCTCTGTCTACCAGCAAAAAATTTTTTGTTTGTATTTCTCTGTGTTAAAGGAGGGGAATTTCTATTCTCCTGTGTGTTTGGAATATTCAGAAATTCCAACATGGTATCGGAGCTAGTTTAGGCTCTTTGAAGGTTTCAAAGAAGCTGAAGAAGAAGAATACTTGTTGCAGCGTTTTCTTCAGCAGTGTGAAAGCCCAACAGAGGTAAAAAGATCAGGTATTTCTCAAAGATAACAGAGCTGTTGTTTTGTTTTAAAAGAGTTTGTTTTTTGAGAGAAGGAAAGACATTTTGTTTAAGTTCAGTGTTTAGTTTAAGAGCAATGGCTGGACCAAACATTAGAGTGAGCATTGGAAATGTTCAGCTTCCACAATTTAATGGAAAGAATTATGATTATTGGGCCATTACCATGAGAGCCCTGTTTGTCTCACAAGACCTATGGGAACTTGTAGAAGATGGTTTTATTGAACCGGTTGATGAGCAGGCTTTTAATGCCTTAACTCAAGCAGAGAAGGATTTATTGAAGAACAATAAAAAGAAGGATGCTAAAGCCCTCTTCTATTTGTATCAGGTAGTAAATGAGAGTGTGTTTTCAAGGATAGCAGCAGCTAAGAGATCCAAGGAGGCATGAGAAACTCTGAATGTAGCCTATCAAGGTATGGATAAAGTTAAGACAACAAAACTACAGTTGCTAAGGAGAGATTTTGAAACTCTTTGCATGAAAGAGTCAGATAATGTGGACACATTTTTTATACATGTGATTGGGATTGTAAATCTGATAAGATCCCATGGAGAAACTCTTGAAGAAAGAAGGATTGTGGAGAAACTTTTGAGATGCTTACCCTCAAAGTTTGATGTTATAGTTACCACCATAGAAGAGACCAAAGATCTCTCACAGTTCACAGTGGATGAACTTCATGCTTCACTGATAACTCATGAACATAGATTGAGCAGAGATGAACACTCATCTCTTGAGCACGCCTTCAAGACCCAGATGCCTTCAGGAAGAGGAAGAGGTCAAGGAAAAGGAAGAGGAAGAGGCAGAAGCCAGAAAAGAGGTGGAAGGAATAGCCCTTCACATTCACATGGAAGGAGCAACAATGAAAGTCAGAGCCACGACCAATGCAACAGCCATCAAGGTGGACATCAACACCAACATGCTCATGGACAGAGGTATGACAAATCCAATGTCCAATGTCATTATTGCAAAAAATATGGGCACTATGCCAATGAGTGCAGAAAGAACCAAAATGACATGAAGAATAAGCAAAATGATAATGTAGCAAAAGAGGAAAAGAACCCAAGTAATGTGCTATTAGCTTGTAATGTAGCACAAGATAGAGAAGATAATGTTTGGTTCTTAGATTCAGGTTGTAGTAATCATATGACTGGCAACAAAGCAATGTTTGCCAATCTAGATGAAGAAGTAAAATCTGAAGTGACCACAGGGACTGATACTAGGATCTCTGTCAAAGGGAAAGGCAGAGTTAGTATTCGAGCTAGAAATGGGGAGCAGAAATTTGTCCCTGATGTATATTATGTTCCAAGTCTGAAGTGTAATCTTTTGAGCGTTGGGCAGCTCATAAACAAAGGTTACAATGTAATATTCAAAGATGATCTGTGCACCATAAAATATATTCCTCCAAGTAAGAAAATCATTTCTGAAATTCAAATGACCAGCAATAGAATGTTTCCGCTCAAGCTCAATATTGACTTGAAGGGAAAAGGAAAGAGCATAGCAGCTGTAACACAAGAAGCATTCCAGAAGGAAGAAAAAGATGAAAATTGGTTATGGCACCTGAGATTTGGACATCTCAATTTCGGAGGATTAAATTTGCTGCACAGAAAAGGAATGGTAAGAGGTTTACCATTGATTGAGAAGCTTGACAACCTATGTGAAGGCTGCATCTTGGGAAAGCAACACAGAGAAAATTTTCCATTAGGGAAAAGCATAAGGGCCAAAGCACCCTTAGAAATCATCCACTCAGATTTATGTGGGCCGATGCAGACAGCATCAGTTTCAGGCAGCAACTACATGCTGACCTTCATAGATGATTTCACAAGAAAAGTGTGGGTTTATTTTCTGAAATATAAGAGTGAAGTTTTTCAGAAATTTTGCCACTTTAAAGCTCTTGTAGAAAAACAGAGTGGGAAGTATATTAAAGTCCTCAGAACTGACAGAGGAGGAGAATATATATCAAAAGAATTTCTGCGTTTTTGCAGAGAGAATGGCATACACAAGCAGTTTACCACAAGGTACACACCGCAACAGAATGGAGTTGCTGAAAGGAAGAATCGAACCATAATGGAAATGGTGAGAAGTATGATAAAGGCAAAACACTTGCCGAATGAGTATTGGGCAGAAGCAGCAAACTGTGTTGCGTATATTTTAAATAGATGCCCTACAAAAGCAGTGATGAAAAAAGTTCCAGAAGAAGCGTGGAGTGGCAGAAAACAGGGAGTCACCCACATGAGAGTTTTTGGATGTGTGGCATATGCACACATTCCAGACAAGTTGAGAAAGAAGTTGGATAGTAAGGGGGAGAAATGCATTTTCCTTGGATATTGTGAAGATTCCAAAGGATACAGATTGTATAACCCATCCACAAAGAAGTTTGTGATAAGCAGAGATGTGAAATTCATTGAAGAGGAAGCGTGGGATGGAAGCATTGAGAAAACAGTCAACGTTAAAAGATGTTTAACTCATGATGAAGATGAGGGATATGTGGTTGAAATTAACAACCCATCTGTAGCACAATCTCCACCAGCACAAGGATAGCAAGGGACACCTCAAGCAGCAGCAAGAACACCCTTGAGAAGAAGTGGAAGTGCATCTCCAAGCACACCACATGGAGCAGAAATGAGTGCTTCATCAAGCACGTCTACACCAAGTGAACGAGGAACAAGGTTCAGAGGCCTTAGAGAAATTTATGAGCAAGGATAAGCAAATGAAGGTATGAATTCCTTATTTTCTTTGTATTGTCAAGTTGATGATCCTATTCATTTTGAAGATGCTATTAAAGATAGAAAATGGATAGAAGCTATGGATGGTGAAATTAATGCCATAGAGAAGAACAAAACATGGGAGTTGGTTGATCTCCCAGAAGGTAAAGAAGTCATTGGAGTTAAGTGGGTCTATAAGACCAAGAGCAATGCTGAAGGAAAAATAGAGAGACACAAGGCCAAACTTGTTGTCAAGGGATATAAGCAGAAGCATGGAATTGATTATGAAGAAACTTTTGCACTAGTTGCAAGAATGGAGACAGTAAGAGCAGTGCTGTCCATAGCAGCACAAAACAAATGGAAAGTATACCAGATGGATGTAAAATCTGCATTTTTAAATGGAGTTTTAATGGAAGAGGTATATGTGGAACAACCTCTGGGATATGAGAAGAAAGACCAAGAGCATAAGGTCTGCAAATTGAAGAAAGCTCTTTATGGGCTGAAGCGAGCTCCAAGAGCATGGTACAGTAGGATATATTCCTATCTACTGGAAAATGGGTTTGAGAAATGTGATGGAGAACCCACATTGTACATCAAAGAAAAGGATGGTAGAATGCTGATTGTTGTTTTATATGTTGATGATGTAATATTCACTGGAAATGATGATTATCTCAGTGAAAATTTTAAAACAGTCATGAAAGAAGAATTTGAAATGACTGACATGGGTTTATTGAGATACTTCTTAGGAATAGAAGTAGAGCAAAGTGAAAAGGGGATTTTTATATCTCAAGAAAAATATGTGAATCAAGTTTTAGAAAGATTTAATATGTAGGAGTGCAAAGCTGCAATTACTCCCATAGTAATGGGATTGAAACTCAGCAGAGATGACAGCAGCAAGGAGTTTGATCCAAGTTTATATAAAAGCATAGTTGGCAACCTCATGTACTTAACTGCAACTAGGCCAGATATTATGCATGCTGTTAGTGTAATTTCCAGATTTATGGAGAAGCCAAAAGAAGCACATTGGTAGGCAGCAAAAAGAATTCTAAGGTATGTTAAAGGAACTAAAAGATTTGGTATTTTATATACAGTTTCAGAAAATTCAGAATTAGTTGGATACACTGACAGTGACTGGGCTGGAAGTGTAGATGATCGGAAGAGAACTTCTGGTTATGTTTTTCATATGGGTTCAGGAGCCATTTCATGGGCTTCTAAGAAACAACCAATTGTAGCATTGTCTACAGCAGAGGCAGAGTATGTGGCAGCTACAGCAGCAGCGTGTCAAGCAATTTGGATGAGGAGAATGTTGAGAAGTTTATGCCAAGAACAGACAAAAGAGACAGTGATTTATTGTGACAATAGCTCAGCTATTGCATTGTCAAAGAATTCTGTGTTCCATAAAAGAACAAAACACATTGATGCCAAGTTTCACTACATCAGGGAGTTAGTGAACAATGGAGAAATAATTTTAAAACATTGCAGAACTCAGGAGCAGTTCGCTGACATTCTGACCAAGCCATTGGGGCAGAAGAGTTTTGAGTTTTTAAGAAAATGTTTGGGTATGACAGATAATCTAGCAGTTGAATTTAAGGGGGAGTGTTGAATATTAACTTCAACTGCGGCAACACAGAGAAGGACAAACGCTGAAGGAACTTCTCTGGAGCACGCAAACCAGAAATTAAATATACATTTAATTACATCTGCAAGCTGCTGATTAATGGCTCTGCAACAGCCGCCTGAGCATTGAAGACTTTGTGATTCCAAAACACGAAACCAGAAACTTAAATTCTATCCTTACCGTCTCTTAAATTCTGCAACCACCACATTTAAAGCTCAGAAATTCACCGCCAATCCTTTTTGAAAGGACCACGTGGCATTGCAAAATTTGTTCGGGTCTCTCTTGGCTCGTTCACACAGTTGAAGAAAATGGACCCGAAAAACCTTTAACCATTTTGCATAAGGTTTTCGCATCACAATTTGAGTGATGTTAGCAAGGCAGTTTTGGAACCCGAAATCTGTTTGTATTTGGTTTAATTTATTTTTGAAATCCGGGCATACGTTTTTATATTATGTTTTATTTGAGGGGCCACGATAAAAGTTTTTTTTCTGGGCACATATATATATATATATATATATATATATATATATATATATATATTCAAACAACCAATATATATATTATAAAATTTTTAATAAAAAGTTTAAAATATATTTAAAGAATAGTTTGATTTAATTTTATGCTACGACATATAAAAGAGCCCATGGGTCATTGTATTAAAGAGAGAGGAGAAGAGACAGTAAAGTAATTTTTTTTTTTGTCCACAGCAGTGCGGTAAGTTTTACACACAGCAGAGTGTGAAACGAGTGATTGCACAGCAGTGCGTTTGTTTATTTTGAAGAAGTGAACAGAGTAATTTCTGTGTGAGATAGAGAAGAGTGATTTGGACACTGCGTGTGAAGCAGTTCCATCTTTTGTAATCTCCCAGCAATGGAAAGTTTTCAGATTGTAATAGATTTTTATTTTTAATGAAATAGAAGAATTTTGTGCAATCTCTATCTACCAGCAATAAAATTTTTGTTTGTATTTCTCTATGTTAAAGGAGGGGAATTTCTATTCTCTTGTGTGTTTGGAATATTTAGAAATTCCAACACATAATGCATCATTGCATATGTATTAAGGATTTTCAAATATCGAACGATAATGGTATAACATATATCTATGTGTGTAAGCGTTTATATAAAATAAATTTCAGTCTCTGCTTCAAATATTATATGCTTTAGATAACCACTGAATGAATTACTGTTAAATGACATTGAACAAAAATATGGATGGAAATAAGTTATAACAGTTATTTAATATCAGATATCATTTAATGTTTATATTAATTTTATTTTATTTTAATTTTTTAGACTAATTTAAGAGAAGTATGAGGATTAATTTTTATGGCTATTTTATAACACTAAAAATATATCTAGCAAATTGCAAGCCAGATATACCAGCAAAAATCTAAACTCACTTAAAAAAATACTCCTAAATCAAAATCATAACAAAGCATATATTTAATAAAATTTAAACATTATTCTACTTAGTTTCACCCACAGAAACTTATCATTAAACCATTAAAAAAAAAAAAAAACTTATCATTAAGGTTCATATCATTAAACCGTATGGCTTCACAATATTATACGCTTTAGGTAGGGAATGATTATTGGCAAACCACTTCGGAAAAAAGATATTGATTGAAATGCGTCATGATAGTTACATCTCCATATCAAATGCTTGAAATGCTATGCATGGCCTTGTTGGACATGATTGTTTAGGTGAAATGCTTTAGGAGTGGCTGTGATGTTTGGATATAAAGAGTTAGGTTGGATGATTTCAATTCTCTTCATTTAATTAAAATACATAAAGGAGAATTTTTCTGAAATTTCAAAAAGTGAGTCGAATTTTTATAGAAAGAGATGTTTTAATTTATGTTTAAGCCGAGAACAGAGAGATCTCTTAATTAATCGGACCTTTTAATTGATTAATCAATATAAACTAGAAACTTCCTGATACTTGAAGAAGGAATGACAAATGCAGTAAGAGAAAAATATGGATGAATTTTTTTTTGTTAAATTAGAAAATTGTACGTCTTGCGGGAGGAATTACTATATCTTTATATTTTCATGGAATCTATAATTTTTACTCTGTGATCCTAATTACCTGCTTGGAAAATTAACTAATATGTGCAAGTTTTGGTATAAGGGCAAATTTCTTAATTACGAACTCCATAAACTTGAGGTGATTCCTCCAACACGCCCAACAAATTCAGAAACATTTTTATTTATATTTATTAAAAAAACCATCCAAATTTAAATCAGACATTGAGAGATTTCATTAATTAATAGAAGGGATAAACTTTCTGGAACTCGGAAGACGTAAGACACACGACAAACGGAATGAGACAACTTTTTATTTCCTCTTTGACTATCAATTACATGATGACTTCGATTAAAGAACATATAAAACAAGAGTATTTGTTAAATTTGAATAGTGCACACCCAGCAATGACACAGACGTTTTAAATCATCAATATAAAGGAACTTTATGAGATTCGAAGAATATACGACAAAGGGATAACGCACAGTTTTTTTTTTTTTTAAATCTCTCTTTGCTGAAAAGTTTCTGAATATGAATTGATCTGGATTTGCATGTTTCAGTAATATCCTTTAATAGGAGGGACATGATCCGGTGTTAATTAGATTTTGGTATATTGGTTGAATTTATAATTGTAATAAAGATGTTAGTAAATATATTAATTAGTAATGGTTTAAGAATTGAACATGTTTGTGATGTTATTGTAAAAATGTTGCAATACAAGAAAGATAATAATTTAAAAGATGAAGGATGGAGGAGAGGAAATGTGACTTATACTGATCTTGCTCGAACCACCTGGCTAAATAATTGTTTTCCATTATATGCAAACTATACCATGCAAGGTAGAGAAACATTATCATAGGGCTTCATGAGCACTAACTCACAAAAAATGTAATTACAACAAGGAAATGACTAAAATTTGTGTTGATAATGAGATTAAATAGAAAATATCTTTCACTTGAGTGATGATCTTTAGATTCCATGATATTTTGCAATCAACATAAAGAAGGGGGTTTGTTTTAGAATTTTTGCTATCTCCTTTTAATAGTTTTAAATTAATTTGGAGTCATTAATTCCAGTTTTAAATTTAAATTTTTTCTAGCAAAGATTTGTTGGAATTGCAAATTTATGTGGTGTAATTTACACAATCCAAGTGTCCAAGTAAATTTTCAAGACATTGTTTAAAAATGAAAAGTTACACATGCTATATGCATATGTAGAACCAATATAGATCCATTTTGAAGAGGATTATATTCCTTGAGGTGCATACTTTTTTTCAAGTTTTGCACTCTAAAACAGGTCCCATAGGATATCTTTAGCCTTGACATTAAAATTTTCTTTCTTTCTTTCTCATCTCTCTAGAAGTAATTACCATTGCCACAACTTGTGCTGGTCCCACAATGACCATTTAAGTTAACTATATTTAAGAAGTATTTATGTTGAGGATGACCATTCCTAAACAACAAAATACCTAATAGCTTCTCAGGTTGAACACGATTTAAGGAGGGACTTTATCATAATGAATTAAAGAAAATTTTTGTGGGATTTATCTTAAGCGATTTAAGGAGGGACCTTATCATAATGCATTAAAGCAAATTAAGCAAATTTGTGTGGGATTTATCTTAAAAATCCACAAAGCCATAAATTCTATACGAAATTGACCAAGAATTTAGATATTTTCTATATGAAAAAATTGGCTAGGTTATGATCTAGCTGTAAATTGGTTGAAAAAAACCAAAATTAAGCCCATTTAATATTCAATTAAACATTTTATATCATTCTACCTAAAAAATCCCTTAAACTTCTAAAATATTTTTTTTTTAAATACATAATTTAATGTAAATCTTATCATATTTATTAATATGCTAGCATCAAGAATAATGTAAAATGTCATAGCCAAAATGACTTCTTTAAATCAAATTTAATTGAATATTATCTTCCCCAATACATCATAGATAGGTATCATGGATTTTAAACATGAAGCTCCATAAACAGATTCTAAAAATGAATATATTTATTTATTATTTATAATATATAAATAAATATTTGATTGCACATTACACGTATCACATTCAACCTATGTAAAACCCTGGTACATTACCTAGTTCCAAAATGAACACAATTAATAATATTTTAATAAAATAAGAACTTTTTTCTTGTAAATTTTTTTATTACTTCAGTAATCGATGTGCTCCTCCTTATTTATATTTTATTTTCAATGTCATATTATAGTGATGCATATTTATTTCTTATTTATAAGTAATTTAAAAATGTAGTATAATTGTAAAAAGTAAAGTTATCTATTTTAAAAATATTTAAATGTGATTTTTTTAAAAATAATTCTAATTAAAATTGAATTTGATTAACTTGAAACTTGGAACTATGTAGCACGTGAAGACTGACATTTGGCATAAGGTATGAGTGGAGGAGGGCATGAATTCAACCCTTCCATGACACCGTGGTTAATTAATCTGCATTCAAATGTGTGAAACATCTTCCTTCACCTGCATGAAAAGGAATAGTACCATCTTGATGATCAATGACGTCGGTGTTACGATGATTAATTAGTATGGTGCATGAAGCAGTCTCAGTGTTTTCTATCTCATTGAGGGATACAAATTTATCTGTGTTCTCATTTCTTAGGGTCGTGTGGGTATGGTGGTGGTTTTCTGTCTATAATCGCTCCTTCGATAGGCTCAATAAGTTAACAACTCCTTCCCTATTGCTTTGGGTGAAACTTTCCCTTTCATTCCTCGGACGTAAGGTGTGTTATTTGAATATATGGCTGGTTCTGGGCGTTGATGTTTTGGAAGTGTGTGGATTCTTGCTTTGATTTTTTGGGTGGTGGTTCTTCGTTTGTCTATGTAAGGGGTCTGTTGCTTTTATAAGTGGCGCCCGTGCTTTTGGTGGTGGTGGTTTTTCTTGGGCATAGGTTTTAGTGATGGTCTTGTTTTCTCTCTCTAGCGTAGGAAATGTCAGATTTTCCTTCCTAGGGTTGCTGATAGAAGAGTTCCCTTTGGTGAGTCCTAGTGGCTTCAACATTGGTAGGGTTTCTAGGGGCATGAAATTCTAGTTCTTCTTATGTGCAATTTGGAGGTGTCCTTTTGGATTTTCTAGGTGAGGGGTTGTATGCAAGTTCTAGCCTCGATGTGTGATTGTTTTGTAGCAAGCTTGGGTCTAGGTGACCAACAACGTTGGGTTGCCTTTCCTTCTCTGTCTATTGTGTGGAATGCTAAGTTTCTGGTGGAGGGTGGCCGATTGGTAGTGTGTGTCGTTTATGTATGTGTGGTGTTGGGTTTGATTAGGTGGTCCTTGGTGTTGATTGGGGTTAGCCTCATGGGTATGGGTTTCTACATGGCCACCAACATGAAGCCAATTATATGTTCCTTGGGTGACCCTATTTAGGTGAACCTGAAAGTGTCCCGCCTTGGGAAGTGGTCAATTGTGGTGGATGGAGTCCAGGGTGGCGGTGTGAGAGAATATGCTGATAACAACAACCAAGGTGTCAAAATTGTGTGCGACTTTGTGCGTGGGGGTCGTGGAGCACGTGGTGGGAGAAGGTCTTTGGCCAGTCCTGTGGTTGGTAGGGGTAGCAGGATCATGGCGTAAAGAGGTCGTGGAGTAGGCAGGGGGTGTAGGTGAACATGCCGTGGCCGAGTCTCAAGCACACAGGGGTGGAGCAACAATCCGAGTGGTGTGGAGTTAGTTGGGGGCGCATTTTATAGGTGCATTGGAAGAACTACGACACTACACGCGATGGTCCACTCTATCATAGACATGCTAGAATCTCATGATAGTGTCCTAAGGGAGGAGCACAAGGCATTTATGGCCAAGTTGGAGCAAACCCATTATTTTCAATGCCATGTCCACGAAAGAATTGTGGTTGTCTAGGGTGGGTGAAATCTATTGATTGAGAAGATCGAAAAGCTGGAAGCTTGTTTTGCTCACTTTGAGAAACATGTGAAATTCCTATACCGTCCTCCTCGCCCTCTAAGAAAGGGGCCAAATAATCTTGCTTCAATCACTTCTCATGACTGATTATGGTAACCAGTGTCTTTTTAATTCTTTTTTTTTATGGTATGTAAGGCCTATACGGTTGTGGATCTCTCTCTTGCGCATTTTGTTTTTTGTGTGTAGCATGGTAATAACATTGCCCAACAAACCTGCCATGGGTGAGACCACATGCATTTTGAGTAATGAAAACAATTCTACTTACAAAAAAATAAAAAAAATATACTATATTTTTTAAAATGGAAATATCTAGTTTCAATGAAATTGAGCTATTTAATTGATGTGATAAATTTTCCATCACTTGAATGTTAACATCTTTAAGAATTTTGTTATTATGCTTTATTTTTATTTAATAATGAGTGAGTAAACATTTTCCCCATTCTTAATTTCAAACAATAAGTAAACACTCCTCACTCTTGATTTGAAGGAATACCTACTAAGTATATGATATGCATTTAAAGTTTGAAATTTTTTCACATTATTGAATTGTTTATTTTACATATAGTTTTTTTTTATGTGGAATGGAGAAATTATAAATCTCAATTTAAAATATAAAAGAGAGAAATTTAAGAGAGAGAGAGAGAGAGAGAGAGAGAGAGAGAGAGAGAGAGTATTATAAATTTTAAATGAAAAATATCATATATCAATTTAATATCTACTTTAGCCATAATCAAATTATTATTAGTATTATTATTCTTTTTCAAAAACATTAAACATTATAAATTTAAAAAATTATATTCATGCCATGTCACTCTTACCCCACTAATTTCCTAGGGATTTGAGATTATTCCAATTATAATACGTTCCTCCATGATAAGTTCCTCATTATTATTTATAACATTCATTTATATATACGAAATTTTATTTAGCAAAATGGTACATCACTTTTAATAAATTTAAAAAATTAGATTTGCATCACGTGGCTCCCCACCCACCAATTTCCTAGGGATTTTAAATTATTCCAATTCTAATAAGTTCCTCAAAGATAATATCCTCATTATAATTTATTAGATTCATTTATATATAAGCAAATTTTATTTAGAAAAATAGTCTATTTTACAATAAGATGTGTTATTCATTTTTTTTTCTTAGGTTAAAGTTGACTCATGTCAAAACACCAAACGAAAAGATTGCAAATGGAGATGAAAAAAAGTAGACAATGCCTAGTCTGACCAATTTAAAAAAGAGACACCTTCGGTATAATTAAATATAAGACAATTTTAGTTTTTCAAAATTATTTTTTCTTTCAAATTTTGATTTTTATATTGACAATTTTTTATTTCACTATATATTTTTTAGAATTTTTATTTATTATCAATAATTAATAAGTATATGGTAGAGATTCAACCTTCATGAATTATGCTAAAATATTCATAATAGTATTCACAAACACAAACACAAATCAAGGGTAAATATTTATCTCTAAATTAGTTATATTGTTTTAATTGATTTATCTCAAATCAATTAATTAAAGAAAATTTCATGTCAATACATCTCATATCGGTATGAGGTATTGATAAGCCTTGGTATTAACCCATAGTATTGTAACCAAAGAGTTAAGAATAGTAATGATAATAATTGAAAGAATATTATTTAAAAGTGGGTTGAATATCCATGGTTACAAATTTTGTTTAACTTATATATTAATATTTTTATAATTAATATTGATACTATTTAAAATGAAGCTTTAATTTAGTTAATTATTATTATTATTTTAATTCAGTTATGTGAATAGCCATGTCTATTTCAGAATATGTTTTCGAAAATTTTAATTTAATTATTAGTAGTTATTAGTTGGATGGTAGAAATTTAACCACCATAAAATACAATGAAATATTTATAGCAATATTTACAAATATAGGGTTAAGATTGATCTCCAAATTAGTTATGTTCTTTTAATTATTTTATCTCAAATTAATTAATTAAAGAAAATGAAGGCATGATATTAGCCCATGATACTGTAACGAAAGATTTTAAATAATAATAATAATAATAATAATATCTAAAAGTAGTGGTGAATTTACATGGTTAAGGATACTATTCAACTTATATATTAATTATTTTTATAATTAATGATAATAATAATTTAAAATAAAGCTATTATTTAATTATTTAAATTTGAATAATATGAGATGGATCATGGAGAAGTGTTTTGATGTTGGTTATCTATTGATTGATTTCTCTATAACATTTACCACACATTTAATTTATAAAGCTATGCTAGTATACTTAGAAATAAAAAATGTTAAAATATTTTTATATTTTTCATTTTTTTTCATAGAAAAAAAAATTACTTTTGTATTTGAAAACCCAAATAAAAAATTATAATCCCATGAATTTTAAAAACACCTCACTTCCATAATATTGTTTACTATATCACTTTAAAAAATAATAACTTAAATTAGATGGAGAGTATACTAACTACAAATATTTAAGAGAAAAATATAGAAAGAAACATTTGATATTAAAGCACCATTAAAAAAAAAATCTCTAAAATGGAGGTCACTTCCATAATATTGTTTACTATATCACTTTCAAAAATGATAACTTAACTTAGATGGAGAGTATACTAACTACACAAATTTAAAAGAAATATAGAAAGAAACATTTGATATCAAAGCACCATTAAAAAAAAATCTCCAAAATGGAGGTATCTCGTGCATCTAACACTAAAGCTTCTTTCAACAACATGTTAGTTAAAACATTATTTTCTATGTAGGGACATGTTAGTTGAAACATGATTTTTTATGTAGGTATGTAAAACTTACAAGTCATTAAATTCTTCCTGTAATTGGCAAATTTTCCTATGGAACCAATTCACTAAAACTTTTAAGTTTCTTACCACTTAAAAACTTTAATCTGATTTCAAACTGTTAGCCTTAAAAAAACATCACATTGCATTACATTGCAAACAATTTTACATCAAAATTTGTCCCTTGAACCAATCCCACCAGCTTACACTTTAGAAGTATTTTGTGAAAGAAAATATAACACCACCACAACCTTTTTCCTTATTACATGCACCATCTTAAGAAAAACTACACAAAACCATTAATGCTATTTCTCCTTTTTTCAATAATGAATTGTACATTAATGACTATGTTTTCACATTTACTTGAATCAAAACCATTTATCGAATTAACTAAAAATAAAACATTTAACCATTTTTATTTTTATGAAACATTAAGTTAAAAATAAAATACTTAACTATTTCTTTTCTTTTAATGAAACATGAGCTGTTCATGGTACAGCTCATGGTTCTTTGGTTCTTATGTCATTCAAAACTCTTATGTGATTCAACCATTCATAGTTTTCCCAAGAAATAGCCAGTATGATAGGTATAGTGGGGCATCCCAGCTTGCAATTCCTCGACACATTTTCATTAATAAATACCTACTTACCGAACTTCACCCCTATCTGTTTGGAAGTTTTCAATGTTTATCTTCTCGTCCCTCGCAAGGGAAATTTGACACTGAGTTCTTGTTTATATAATTATTGAAAAGCGCAGAGATCATTAACAAATACTTCTGGTTTATATAATTATTGAAAAGCGCATAGATCATTAACAAATACTTCCCTGTTGGGTTCGGTGGAGAGGCCTAGAAGCCCATTGCATTTCATTAAGAGAGACTTCTATAGATAGAATTAAAGATAATTTTTTCTCAAAGAAAATTTTGCAGACGAAATGGAGGAGCAGCAGCAGCATTTTAATATCAACTGGAGGCAGGTTAATCCAACCTTGGAGAGCCCAATTCCCATAGAGGACGCTTCAGAATCAGACTTCGATGCTTCGAAGGACACATCTCACATTATAAGCACAGGTAGCTCAGTTAATAATTTTCTTTTAGATCCCATTTAAGAATTTTCAATCAGTTTTAATATAAGATAGGGTTTATCTGGTTGGTAAATTTAATAAATTCATGTCTCATATAAGATTTGATTTATTTTGTTATTGAGTTTAATAACTTAGGGTAAGTTATTCATATTTTCATATTCAATTGATTTATAATTTTTCATATGTATTGTAAGTAAGTGGGTAAATAATTAGTTTTTTTTATTAAGTTTCCATAGAGATATTGTAATTGACAAATTTATAACATTTATATTTTCATATTCAGTTAATTTATATTTTTTTGATATGTATGGTGATCTTAGTTAAAGTGCCTTGGTAATAGTTGGTTTTCTTGATTTAAAGTCTTTTAAAATATATTGTAATCGTAAGATTTATAATATTTATGAAATAATTATGTTCCACAATTTTGTTGAGAAAATAATAGAAATTCTAACATGGATTTGAGAAAATAAGAGAAAATAATAGAAATTCTAACATGGATTTGAGAAAATAATAGAAATTCTGAGATAATCTAAAAGAAATTTAAAAAATATAAATTAACAATCAAGCTTCAAGAGCTTCAAGAATTTAGATACTTTTATAAATTTTTCATATTACTAAATCCATTCAATAAAAACAAAACCTATTTCAAACTTACAAAGTATACAAATTATACATCTACATAAATTTCAAACTTTGAGAGAATTTTTTCTGTTACAGATGCGTGGTACCAAGCAAGCTTTGTTCTGATAACATCACAGAACAGTGCGTTTGCATTGGGCTACTCAGGAATTATCATGGTTCCCTTGGGATGGATAGGAGGCACCGCAGGACTGATAGCAGCAGTTTTAATATCTCTCTATACAAATAACCTTCTTGCAATGCTCCACGAGACTGGGGGAAGACGACATATTCGATACCGAGACCTCGCCGGGCACATCTATGGTATGCATATATAGGAAAACATTTTGCTGCATTTACGAATATGGTTACGGTATTTGTATTGCGATTTCCTTTTGGTGTTTTTTTCTTTACAAAGGCATTGATTTACAAGGCTTTCTGGGTGTAAAAAATTACTAAGTATAAAGATCGATTAGATTACTGTACGGAGTGGCATTGGATAGTGTTAGCCTCGGAGGTTTTTTTTTTTTAACTCAATAATTTTCATCAGTAAAGAGAGAATATAATATTAGCTTTTTGTAACACTTTGTTTCTTCTTCTCTTTTACAAAATAATTTATCTATCTCTATCTCAAAACAGCTTACAAAATAGAACTTTCTTAACATAATATCTAAGTCCCTTTCCTACAATGCTTAATATAACTACCAGCATTTCCTCAGTACAAAAAAAAAATGTAAAATCTGTTCCTATAAAGAGTTGTTGAACCTGGAATTCATGCAACTATTCTGGTAATAGGCAGCATAGTTCCCGGGTGCCACTCCAATATTGCGTTTGGACAACAGTTCTGTTACTACTTGATCCACTTGATATTTTTTTTTTTAATGTGATCGTAGCTGATAGAGCTAAAGAAGGAAGATAGTACACTCATGAGTCCATCCAATTGGATAGGATGGGAGGGCTAAAAAGAGTATAGTATTTAGCGCAATCAATTTTACTTTTGGCATATCTATATATTGAGATGGAATCCAGACCCAGCCAAGTAGCAAATAACAATGCACCCCATCTAAGTAGCAAGAAAATGATAGTGCACCCCAGCCAAGTAGCAAATGAAAGTGCACCCCAAAAAGCAATCACTTCCCCTCGGTTATTAGTCTCCCTTGCCACCAGAAGTGATAGTAAGATCCGCTTTTAGAGTAATAACCATTCCAGGTTGACAAGCCCCATCTACAGAGCCCTTAGGAAAGACATCCTTGATAACCATGTTTTTGAATTTTCTGACTTTAGGGATGTGTTTCCATGAACCAATCTCATTAAGGTAGGAAATGAGGGATTCATTTTGTCTATGTAGGATTGTTAAATTTATTAGGATTGTAGATTTCTGAAATATTCTAAAATTTAATTAACAAAAGTGAGGTCAAACAATTCATCTCACTGTTTGTCTGTTTCCATATATTAGTAAAATTTACAATTGAGATAAGGATAGCCAAAACTCCTAGTACTAAAGAGAGATGAAAAAGATACTAAAAAGTTGTGAGCACTATAAAATCTGAGGCACACTCGGTTTTTAAGATTTGGCGGAGCTTTTCATTTAAACCAACCTTTAAACGAAATAGTATAATTGCTTAATGATTGTAAGAAGATGAGCTCCAAGAAAATGAAGATCAATTAGGGTTCAGAAAATTTGGCAACAGTCCTGAGCAACCGTCCCTTTCCATAGCGACTGATGCATCAATGGCGGTGGCTTCGGGAAGGGGCCTTTCCCCCTCCTATCGAAATGTAACAAGTGGAGAACAATCAAGTAGACAACATCAATCTGGTGGCTCTCATCAGAAGACAACTCCTATGTTGGGGGCACATTGGCAAGCGAAGACGAAGGGTCAATGTTTGCTGCGAGCAATGAAGAAACTCAGATTCATAATTCCAGGAAACAAATTGGATGAATATAGGAGCTATATGAAGGATCATGCTCTGATATGTAAGTTTATTGGTATTTGTCCTACAGAAAAAGATTTATTGAAATGGATACAAATAAAATGGCAGCCCAAAGGTCACATTGATCTAAAATTTGGGGCTAGAGGATTTTTTACAGTAATTTTTACTAACTTATTAGATAAGGAAATAAATTTTGAAGGGGGACCATATTTCTATAATAATGCAAGGCTCTTTCTCAGATAGTGGGAAGAATGCTACAATCCAGTCGAGGAACAATCTTGCAGCGCCTGTGTGGGTATGGCTGTTTGGACTCCCTATGGATTTTTGGGACCTTGATATTTTGGAAGGAATTGGAAATTCTTTAGGAATTTTTGTTAAAATAGCAGAAACCACTCACCGAGGTCGGTATACTTCTTTTTCTAGAATCTGTGTATATATGAATATCTCTGAGCCATTGCCTGAAACCATAGAATTAGAATATGAAGGTAAAATATGGCAACAACTTCTTAATTATGAACATATCCCTTTTAGATGCCGAAGATGCCATGAGTACGACCATATCTATAAATCTTTCCCTCTTAACACTGTGGAGCAACACAATCCCGATCAAGGCCGAGAGCGAGAGGATGGATTTATAACAGTCACAAATAAAAGAAGAAATAATAAGGCGTCTACAAGTATGATGAACTAGCCAACGCAGTAAACTTCAGCAAACCGTTATGAAATTTTGCAAGAGGAAGGGGAAACGTCGCATGTAGAGGAAGATAGCACTAGGCTTGGTCAAGGGTTAGTCAATAAAAAAACTCAGACAAAAAAATGAAAAGCATCACAAGACAACATTGAAACAGAAGATAGTAGCCTATTAGAGCAGACACCAATCGACATAGAACAGAACAAAGAAGATTTGAGTGCAGAAGAAAGGGTTTTGAAAAGTCTATTGTACAAATGGAAGAATCCCAATGATAGGTTTATCCCTGCAGAACAGAAGAAACTGTACAAAGAAACATTTGAGCACTATTTTACATCCCAAGCGCAAAAGGAAGCAAGTAATCCAGAACAAGTCGTAGCTAAGGGGCCTAATACCCAGACAAAAGGAACCAAGAAAAGAGGCAGAAGGACATTGTAGGAATATATACAGTTGGTTGGTGAGATGTTGATTAATACAGGTAAGATAATACCGCTAACAACAGTATTCCAAAAAATCCCCAAAGTTAACCAATGAAAGTAATCTCCTGGAATATAAGAGGCCTAAAAAGTAAAGGAAAAAAAAGATACCTCAAGGAATGACTGAAAACAAAGAAACCTCAGGTAATGATGATCCAAGAAACTAAAGTCTCGGGACAAAAACTTGAAACTATTATTCAGTATTTTAAACCCCACTTTGAGGTAATGGCTATCGATTCAAGAGGAACAATAGGAGGAGTAGCTATATTATGGAATCATGCAGAAATAATAGTAGAAGGATGGAAGGAATCTCGAGAATATTATCTGGCACTTTTAGACAAATTGGATCAAAATAAAAGATACTCATATCGGCAGTTTATGGGCCTCCAATTCCAGGAGAAAGAGAGGTGTTCTTACAAAGCATAAGAAATCTAAATAACTTGCACCAGGAAAAATATTGGCTCCTAGGTGGGGATTTCAATATGTTATTAAATCTAATAGAAAAAAGGAGGAATAAGGAGAGAAGATCTGGAGATGGAACTTTTCAGGGATTTGCTGACAGATCTTCACTTGGTAGACATCCCCACGGTGAATGGCATGTACACTTGGAATACTAGACGTGGAGAAAGACATCAAATTTCATCAAGGTTGGATCACTTTATAGCTTCAGAAGCATTAGTAAGTTTGGATGTCTACTATGAAGCAACGATTCTACCAACAGTCGGATCTGACCACTGGCCAATTCGTATAGATATTGATATAAAAGAAGGTCCTAAGAATAGACCTTTTAGATTTGAATTATTCTGGTTGAGGGATCCTAGGTTCCTGGATAAAGCTAAACATTGGTGGAAAACTAATCGAATTATAGGAAGGAATAAAATGCATTCTTTTAAGCTTAGATTGAGACTACTAAAGACAGAAATAAAAATATAGAACAGAACAGAATTTGGCAACATCCACTAGGATCAGGTGAAATTGAAAGAAAAAATGAAAGATATACAACAAAATATGATTCTTAATGGAAGAACAGAGGCCCTTGCAATAGAAGAAAGTAATACTCTCAGTATCCTAGAAGAACGTAGGCAGCAAGAGGAGATACTGTGGAAGAAAAAATCCAGAATCCAATGGCTGAAAGAAGGGGAGAGAAACACTAATTTCTTTCATAAAACAATGATACAACAGAGACAACATAATAGGATTTTTTCATTGAAAGATGAAAATGGAAACCGCTTGCTTCAGCATGGGGATATGGAAAAAATACTTGTGGATCATTTTAAAAATATGCTCATGGAGTCAGATCCGAATAAACAGGCAACTATTGATAGAATAACGAGAAACATCCCATTAGTAGTAAAAAGAGAACAAAACTTAGTGTTACTGAGAGAAATCAGTATGGAAGAAGTAGAGGAAGTAGTTATGAATATGCCTCGGAATAAGGCCCCAAGACCGGATGGTTTCATAGCTAAATTCTTTAAGGCATCTTGGAATTTCATGGGTCAAGATATATGGGATCTAGTAGAGGAATCAAGGAGGAATCAAAATGTTCGTCCAGCTCTGAATGCAACATTCATAACTCTTATCCCTAAACAGGAAAATTCGGACACCCCTGTAGGGTTTAGGCCCATTTCTCTATGTAATGTCATCTATAAAATTCTATCTACTATAATGGTGAATAAGCTTAAGCCTATTTTGCCCAGTTTGATTTCTCCGGAACAAACATGTTTTGTTAAGGGAAGACAAATATTAGATGGAATTTTTACGGCCTAGGAGGCATTCCACTCATTAAAAATGCTTAAAATGAAAGGTATTCTTATAAAACTTGATCTCTCTAAAGCGTATGATCGTATCAGTTGGCCTTATTTGATAGCTGTTCTAAAAGCATTTGGGTTTGATAATAGATGGTTACAATGGTTGCAATCATTCATATCATCTCTTAATTTCTCAATATTTCTCAATGGAACTCCATCTTAGCCTGTTAATATATCTAGAGGTCTCCGGTAGGGAGATCCGCTTTCACCATTCTTATTTATTTTAGTAGCAGAAGGACTGAGAAGATTGATCAAAGCTCACATGACAGAAGGACAGTTACAGGGATTAAATTTATGGGGTCAGACTCTCTCCTTGACCCACCAATAGTTTGTTGATGATATCCTCTTATTTTTCCAGGCATTGGTGAGGGAGGCAAGAAAAATTTTAAAAGTCCCGAAAACATTTATGGAGGCTTTAGGTACTCTAGTCAATACTGCTAAATCAAATGTATATTTCTTCAATACTAATGAGCCTACGCAAAAATTTCTAGCTAGAACGCTAGGATACAAGATAGTAACATTTCCTATGAAGTATTTGGGGGTGCCTTTAAATAATTCTTCTTTAAGAATTGCGGACTCGAAAGATCTTATTACTAGACTGGGGCAAAAATTGCAAAACTGGGCATTTTGAGTACTAAATGCTCCAAGACGATTAATAATGCTCAAATCTATTCTCCAATCACTTCCCGTTTATCAATTATCAGGTAGAGCGGCTCTGAAAAGAATTTGCAACCAAATGGTGAATATTTTCAAGAAATTCCTTTGGAAAGGAGCGCAGGATTGCAGAAAATGGGCACTTCTATCATGGGATAAACTTATAAAAGCAAAATCAACAAGATGATTGGGCCTTCATGATCCATATGGTTTAAATCAATTCATGGGGGCTAAATTATGGTGGATATGGATCCAAGGAGGTCAAGACCTCTGGAAACTTATATGGGAACGGAAATATGGTATGCCGCAATCTGTAACAGGTAAACTAAAAGTTTATATTGTACCAAGAGGGTCTACAATCTGGAATCTTGCAGCAAAGAATAGACATCTTATCTGTCAACATAGTTTTTGGGAAGTAAGGGAAGGAAGAACGTCACTTTTTTGGGAAGATTCATGGCAACAAAGAGAAAAAATATTCAATCGGCTTGATTTAGGAGAACTCTTCTTATTCATAAACACTCCAAATAATAGATTAATCAATAATTACTAGTGCCAGCAACATAATAGCCAGTGGAGAAGATGGAAGGAGAAAATTCATTGGCCAGAAGCACCAGAAACGAGGTAATGGAACAATCTTGAAAAAGAGTTAAGCACAAGGAGAATAGTAACTGCAACAGGAAGGGATATACTCAGATCCGGTTATGAAAGGCATGTTTACCATACAAGAGGGATATAATATTCATGCTAATAATATTAACAACAATGAAAGATCCATATGGAAAAAAATTTGGGCAATCAATCATTGGCCAAAAGTGGAATATTTCCTCTACTTAATACAACAATTCAATATCATGCGCGCACGCCCATGGTTGCTCTGCAGCTGCCCTAGCTACACCTGGTCGGCGCCCCTCCTTCGAGCGGTCACCTCCATCATGGATCCTGGAGGTGGTTCTGCGGCCTCCCCCCCTTCACCTCCTGAGTTCGCAGCCTTCATCTCCCTTGTTGCAGTATCAGGCAACCGGCCCTCATCCGGTTCTCAGCAGAAATTCGTGAAGAAATTGGCTAACATCCCCACAGTGTCTTTGCCGGTGGAAGAAACGTGCAAATCTGCTCTGAATCTGGCAGAAAGGGGACTTATAGGCCAGTTCATAGGGCTATGGCCTTCCCCGAAGGTAGTCGACGAATGGGTAAAAAGGAACTGGATTCCTCTGGTTAAGGAAAGCATCAAGAGACATTTTGTGGGGAAAGGCTTTTTTGTTTTCATCTTTGACAATGTGGAAGATAGAAGCTTGATCTTCCGAAACGAGCCATATTTTATGGGCCCTCAAGGTCTTTACCTGAATAAATGGTCGCCAGATTTCGACCCTGCTCAGGATGTGCCCACGGCGGTGCCGGTATGGGTGCGACTTCCCCATCTTCCCCTTCATTGCTGGAATCAGAGATCTCTGCAGTCTATTAGCAACGCCCTAGGAAGATACATAGATCAAGCACCGAGGAAGGACCAGTTTTCCTGTGCTCGCATTTGTGTTGAAGTTGATCTAGAAGTTGGGCTGCCTGAAGCCATCAAACTCACGGTAGCAGATTGGTCACACATCCAGGAGCTTGATTACGAGCAGCTCCCTTTCAAATTTCGACACTGCCATGAGTATGGGCACTTTGCAAGATACTGCAAGAGAAAAAATGAAGAGCTAACAGAGAAAGAAAAAGGAGAACATTGGAATCAAGTTAAGAAGCCATCAAACAGCAGACAGAATAATAAAAACAAAGGCAAAGGAGTGGAGAACAAAGCAGGGCAAGAAAATTCAAACACCCAAACCGCAGGAAGTAAGGACAATGCCAGTATAGAAGCGGGTAAAAACCCCTTCGAATCTTTAAATCTTCAGTCAAACCCTCCAGAAGCAGAGCCGGATGGTCCAACCCCGATGAACAACATCACTGTCCCAGATCCAGGCATCATCTCAATCCCCTCCAAAGGTAATACCTCTTCCCCTTCTTATGCAGATATTATCAAGTCTACAAAGAAGAATACAGAAATCATGGGATCCTCGGATGATGAGACCTTCGAGAGGCCATCAAAGAGAGCTGGTAGGAAATCAAATAGAGAAACTAGGGAAGAAGAATCAGAAAGACAAAAAACCCTAGGTAGCCAAACTACCATTGAGATGACCCTCGGAAGGAATACCAGATTAAGGACCCCCAAGGGAGGTGGACCTACCCCTTCTAGTTTTAAATGATGCAGATGGTCTCTTGGAACTGTAGGGGTCTGGGGAATCCCACTAAGGCAGAAGCAATTAAAGATCTATTGAAAACGGAATCCGCAGACATTCTAATGCTCCAAAAGACAAAAATAGAGGGGGAGCACCTTCTGAACACAAGAAACACCAAGTGGAAATTTGACTCAGGCAAGGCAATCAGTGCAAGAGGCACAACAGGGGGAATAGGTACTTTCTGGTCTCAAAAATTCTTTTCATTAGAAAGATCTCATGAATCTCAACATTGGATTTTTACAGAACTTCGACATAAAGCAAGAAATCTAGTCCTGGCTTTGTTTAATTTATATGTTCCTGTACATTATGATGAAAAGAAAGAGTGCTGGAAGTCACTCTCAGATTACCTAGAGCTGCACAATCCTCAGAACTTAATTTTAGGAGGTGACTTGAACATCGTGTTGGATCCTAAAGAGAAGAGAGGTGGGAGTTCTTCGAGGGATCCCTTCCTTCCCATTGTGGAAGATCTTATTCTACAGTGGGACCTTGTAGACTTCAAGCCAGTTAAAGGAGAATATACATGGACCAACAACAGAACAGGGGGAGACCATATCTCAGCTAGATTGGACAGGTTCCTCATTAGTAGCTCCATTATGCTAGATAACAGAATTGTGTTAACCAAGATCCTTCCAAAACTCACATCAGACCATAAACCAATTCTTCTATGTATAAAGGATGAAGAAGATTTAGGCCCTTTTCCATTTCGTTTTAACCCTCTCTGGGAAGAAATAGATGGGTTCTACGAAACAGTTCAATCTGCTTGGAGAATAGAGGTCACGGGCTCTCCAAGTTATGTGTGGGAGCAAAAGATAAAAAACACAAAAAAGGCCTTAAAAGATTGGATTAAGAAAGCCATTAAAACTCCCACCAGCCAGAGGAAAGAGGTTGTTCTTCAGTTGGCAGATCTACAATTTGATTTGGAAAAAAAAGACATCTCCCCAACAGACCTAATAGAGGAAAACGCTGCACAAAGGAGAACATACAATTCCTTTAGAAATGAAGAGGAGCACTGGCGTTTGAAGTCTCGCAGCCTTTGGCTTAAAGCTGGAGATAGGAACACTGCTTATTTTCACAGACAGTACAGGGCCAGATTATCAAAAAATCATATCGATGAAATTACCTTAGCCAATGGTTAGGTGTGTAAAGGCTTTGAACAAGTTAAAGTTGCTTCCGAGGGACACTTCCATAATCTCCTCACTGCTGAAAGGAATGGGAGCGAGGAGGACACCAATGAATTCCTGTCAAACATTCCGAAGCTTGTTAACTCTGAAGACAATTATTCCCTTTTGAATCTGGTCTCGGAGGAAGAAATCTACAAGATCATGTGGTCAATGGAGCTGGATAAAGCACTAGGCCCAGATGGATTTTCAATCCATTTTTACAAAATATGCTGGGCGTTAATCAAATCTGATCTTCTCAAAATGATTCAAGGTATCATGAGAAAGGCTAAGGTGGGTGGTGGAATTAACTCCACATTCCTTGCACTAATCCCCAAGGAAGCAAATCCTGGTTCTCTTGACAGATACAGGCCAATTTCACTATGTAATGCCTCCTACAAGATAATGGCCAAACTTCTGGCGAACAGACTAAAACCTCTTCTGCAAAAATTGATCTCTCCAGCTCAAGGAGGATTCGTGAAAGGCCGTCACATTCTGGACAATGTCATTCAAGTCCAGGAAGCTCTGCACTCCAGTCACGCCCGCAAAGAACAAGGTATGCTTATTAAATTGGACATGTGTAACGCTTTTGATAGAGTTAATAGATCCTTCCTGTACAGGGTTCTCTCCTCCTTCGGGTTCAGCCAAGACTTTATAAATCTTATCAAAGCCTGTCTAGAAAAGACATGGATTTCTCCATTGGTCAATGGCAGACCGGTGAACTTCTTTCTGGCCACCAGAGGGTTGAGACAGGGCTGCCCTCTCTCCCCATTCCTCTATATTATCATGGCGGACTCCTTGAGCAGAAAGCTCACCAAAGAAAAAAACAATGGAAATATCCCTGGTATTAGAATTGCAAATGGCATCGATCCAGTGAATCATGCCTTCTTCGCCGACGATTCGATCCTGCTTGGGGGTGCCTCTACTAGAGTGGCAAACTCCTTCAGAAACACTCTCCAGAAGTTTTGTAGTGTTTCAGGAGCGCTCATAAGCGAGAAGAAGAGTGCAGTCTATGGTTGGAACACTGACCAATACACTATTGAGAAAATTGCCAATGATTTGGGTTTCATTGGCTTTGTAGAGTGGGACAAGTTGAAATATCTGGGGCTCCCAATTACGTTAAGATCCAATATGAATCGTCTCTGGGAGGACGTCATTTCGAAATTCAAGAAGAAGATAGGTGTGTGGGGAGGATTCTGGCTCACCACTGGGGGAAAACTCACACTCATCAAGGCTGTCCTCTCAGCTCTTCCCACATATCAGGCAGCTCTGATGCTAGCCCCAAAAGCAATCACTGACCAGATCTCCAGACTTATGCGAAACTTCTTGTGGAAGGGCGGACGTGGAAATCATAGAAAATTTCACTTAATCAATTGGGAAATCATGAAACACCCTCTTTTGGAAGGTGGATTTCAAATTCGCGATCCCCAGCACGCCAATCTGGCTCTGGGTTGCAAACTTCTGTGGCAACTAATCAACAATCCCCTACATCCTGTCAGTCAAATCTTCAAGATCAAATATCTCAAGAATCAGCCTCTTTCCTCATTCTCAGTCGACAAATCCCCAAAAGGCACGCAAGTATGGAAGCTTTGCAGCAGAGGTATTAACTTTTTCAGATCTCACCTGTACAGAGTACCAGGAAACGGGAAAAACATTAGGATCTGGAGAGACAATATTATGGGTCACTCTCCCCTTGACGATTCCAACGACTTCATAGAGTTAAGAGACTGGCTTAAAGAGAAAGGAATAAGGAAAATCGATGATATATTGGAATGGGATACCAATGGCAACTGGCTGCAATGGAATTTACCCAGGCCTCCAGCGCATTTACATACCCAGCTAGCTTCTTTTAAAAGCGCCATCTCTGACTACGCCTCGGTGCATAAAGACGAAGCAGACCATTGGGGCAGGGGGAAAACATGGGTCTATACAGCAAAGCAAGGATATCTCCAAATTCAAAGCAAAAAAGACTCGCCTCATCCGGTGGCTGTTTGGAAGTTGATTTGGGACAGATTTAGCATACCCAAAATTAACTTTTTCTTCTGGATCTTGTTCCAAAACAAAATATTGACAGAAGAAAACTTGAGCAAGAGGAATATTGCTGGCCCCCATTGTTGTGCTCTATGCAAAGCAGCGCTGGAACTTCAGGTCATTTGTTTCTGGAATGTGAATTCGCGAAGGAGGTTTGGTCCTTCTTTCTGGTTGGACTGAACGTGCACTCACCTTCTCAATGCGCGATAGACTCCATGTTTCTCTCTTGGAATTCAGCTTACCCCCATAAAACTGCTAGCAATTCTTTATGGCATAAGGTGTGGACAGCCGCCCCCAAATATGTTTGTTGGAAGATCTGACTGGCCCGAAACGAAATCATCTTCAGCAATAAAGAAATGACAGTAGCTAAAGTGGCGTATCAGGCCAAATCCCTCCTAACAGAGACCTTGATTCACTCTTAGAACAAAGAGGATAACACTCTTCGACCTGATGAAAGGAAGTGGCTGGCTCCTTTCACCGGAAAGATCATCTCTCCAGCAAAACTTCGCCCTGTCTACAAGGAAAATTGGTAGATTCGCATTCCGGAGGACAGATTCCACCAGTGGTGGAAATCTCAAGGCAAATATTCTGTCTTCTTTGATGGTGCCTCAAAAGGCAACCCGGGAAGATCCGGTGCTGGTGGGGTGATTTACTATCCAAATGGGAATAAAGAAGAATTCAACTGGGGCATGGGTCTGAAATCCAATAATCAAGTAGAAATTCTAAGTTTATGGAAAGCATGTCAAATTTTCAGAAAAGAAAATCCAAGCGAAATAGCAGTCTTTGGAGACTCAGAGGTGTTGATAAAAGAAATAGCCAGCAAGAAGGGACTTAAGAACCCAATGCTCAACAAACAATTAGTAAGAGTCAACAGAATGCTGAGGAATTTCCCCTTAGTAAATGTCTTCCACATACTCAGAGACCTTAATAAGGAAGCAGATAGATTGGCCAACATAGGCTGCACGCTTCAAGAAGGAATGATAAGCCTAAATGCAGAAGCTCCGTATATGACCATTATCCCTTAAAAGGCTAATGGTGGTCTTGATGTATTGGCTATTCTGGCTGAGATTTTGATTGTATTGGCTGTATAGGAAATGCCCTATCAGCGTTTTTTCTATAATATAACCGTTCTAGTTAAAAAAAAAAAAAAAGTGGAATATTTCCTCTGGCTTCTAAGTCATAGGAAAATTTTAACTTGGGATGAGTTGCAAAAGCGAGGAATGCATGGACCTTCCATTTTTTACATGTGTAGAAAAACAAATGAATCAATCGAACATCTTTTAAGTAGCTATGAAATAGCGGAGACAATGTGGAATGGTATTGCAAGGACATTTATGCAAACATATAGAGATAATACAAACATAAATGCAACGATCATCAAATGGCGGAAAGGAGGTTTTAAAAGTGAAGTTTTTAACAGAGCATGGAAGCTATCTCTAGGGTTTATATTATGGGGGATTTGGAAAGAAAGAAATCACAAGATATTTAGAGGAGAATTCAATAACAATAATCAAATATGGCAGAAGATGGTTGAGAATATCCGAGAAACAATTCTAGTAGAGAAATGGACAAAGGATGATTGGAAGGCTGACGGCATAAAATATAATTCTGGCCACACTAAACTTGAAACCTCAAATGCTGTCAAACAACCTTTGGAAATATAGGCCCCCTCGGCAAAATCTAGAGGATAGATGGAAGGTACCTCAGAATGGATTCATTAAACTCAATTATGATGGAGCATCAAAAGGGAATCCAGGTCAAGCAGGAGCTGGAGGGATTTTTAGAAACACTCGAGGGGGAGCCTGTAGAGGTTATGCCATGGACATAGGTCATGAAACCAATAATGAAGCCGAACTAACAGCAGTTAAACATGGACTAATGATAGAAAAAATAGAAAATTACCATCAAATTATAGTAGAAGGGGATTCAGCGATGGTCACTAGAGTGCTAAGGAAATTACAGCAAGGATCATCATGGGAGAATATCAGTAAAAAATATAGGACTGCAAATCTTATTAAGGAAATATGATCACTTATTCAAGAAATCCAGTACCTGATACCTTTACATGTTCGTAGAAGAGGCAATGAGGCAGTAGATTATTTAGCAAACTGGGGTAGTCACAATGTTGGAAGACAATTGGACGTGACGCCAAGTACCAAAACTTGGGATATTGAACTACATCCTTTTCAGATCATTATCAACATAGATCTTTTGGGTAGTGAGATCCCTAATTGGGGTGCTTCAGGATCGCTGCCACCGGCCAGACTGTAGGACAAGTGGCAGTAACGTACCATGCATCACCGTGTAAGAATTAAGTATGACAAACAAACTGTCCATCAACTGAATGTGGTGTTTCCAACCATGAATCACCTTCTTGACTTATGAGGTATGCAGGGCAACACCAGAGGCCGTCTTTCATTATTCAATCAAACAATCCATACATACTGGATCGTGAAGTGTGTTCTGGCTAAGGCTATGCAAAGTCTTCATCCAAGAAATGAGACTCAAGAACCAATAGTGATGGAATTGCTTTAGGATATCGATATTCAACTTCAGCATATAAAGGTGACTCAGTATCAAGCGACGGACCGTATCGGATGAATTGAAAAGAAGATTCAACAACTGCAGCAAGCGGACATGCCTGGATCCACGACGAAGGACCCAACACCAATCGATTCTTCAGATGGATAGTATTCTAGTTTAAATTTCATGTTTTTTGTGAATAATGTTTTTGTAGACAGTGCTTTAGTTTTAAGTTGCTACTTTGTTAGTGTTTTAAATAGCGAAATGGCCAGTGCAGCAAGTAGAAGAATGAAACATTTCCAATTTTGGATGACTTTTAATGCATTAAGGTGGCCAACAGACCTAGTTTCCTCCGGGCAGGTTGAGTCACCAACTCACTATCTATTGTAACCTACTTTTTGATGATAAATAGAAAATAACAAGTTACTACCAAATTGACAAAAAAAGAGAAATAATATAATTGCTTTGTTTAAGTATTTTAGGCTATTTTTAATTCAATCAAAGTTTCTTTATTTAATTGTTAATTCTTATTTTAATTATATTTTGAAGGTTTTAGAAAATTTCAATCAACTATATAACCTAAATTTTAAAAATATTTCAAAATATAAAATGACAGTATAATTAGAGTTTTTGCATTCTTATTTCTTTATTGATAATTTCATAAACAACTATGTTAATAGTTATGATTTCATAATTTAATAAATTAAATTCTTATAATTTAATTATAAACCTTAGATTAAAAGATAAATTTATGCTCCACATTAAATATTAAAAAATATTATTATCTTAATAAAAATAAAAATAATATAAAATATTGTAAATATAAAATTAATATAAAATATTTTTAATAAATATAAATATTATTTTCTTCTCATATATTTTGAATACTAGTGGTAAACTCAAAAATTGTATTTTTATTTTACATTAGATAACTACAGATTAAACATATAAAATGTTACACATCTCCATTCAATTAGATTTAAAAGTTCCTCCATATCTAATCAAAATACATATTTTATTTTTAATTAGATTATAAGAGTTTATAATTAAATAATATAGATAAAGTATAATTCCATAATTAAATCATTTGAATATAAGTATATTTAGATAAATAATGTAAATTTTTAATTAAATAAAATAAAATTTTAATTAAGTCATATAAATTTGATTTGATTTTATATAGTAATTATATGAGTTGTATTGTTTTCATTATAGCAATTATAAAATATTGAATACAATTAATGCAGTTATATAACTTGAATAATTAGTAAATGTTAATAAAAAAACATTTAATTCATGATATATTAATTTTATTTCAAATTATTATTATTTATAAAAAATATTAAAAAATATATAAATTTATAATTATAGAAATTTACTAAAAATGAATTTTAAAATATATAAAGTTATAATTATAAAGGTTTACTAGTAATTTTTAATTTATACATAAGATTTGTTGCAATATTATAAACTAATATTATAATTTAAAAATATTACATACCAAAAAAATTTTAATTTATAATTTTTTAATTAATCAATTTTAATTAAAAAAACATATGACTACTTTCAACATAAATATGAATATGAATATAATTTTTTATTAAAAAATATTTTCAAATAATCTATACCATTAGAACATGGAAAAAATCTTCGAATACGTGGGAGCATATAAGGCTAGGATTTTTTCCGTAGTCATTCGATTCACATTTGGCTTATGCTCAGATGAACCTCGCGAAGGTCTAACACTTCCCCATAAATAATCTTTCAAAGGCCTGAGCAGTAAATTAGAGCAGCGGATCAGGATCTCAGCAGTGAACCTGAGTATGCATATTTGAAAGCGAATTACCACTAGTCTGATACTTAGTATGCGTAAAAAGTGCTGGTGATTTGGTGAAACATCCATGGCTAGGTTTTTTTTTCTCTAGTGGCCACATAGCCTTCGTGGAATAGATTACTGCAACCATTTAGTGGAATCTTTTGTTACGGGACAAAGGCAAAATAGAGCTATGTGGCTTGTTTTTTTCCCAAGGGTTTTTACCATCACGGTTTAGCTGGATTCTTACACCTTAGCTTGGATTTTCAAATGATCCATTGTGGTAACAACGGATTATATTATATTTATAACAACTGATTATATTATATTTATAATTATAATTTGTGTACTAATATAAATTAAATGGTTGGTAAATTTAGATAGACATGAATTTATAACAAGCATCAAAATACTTATTTATCCCACATTTAACATTGCCAAAAAAATCATAAAAACTAATTAAATTATAACTTTATTATAAATCATTTGTATTATTATAATTAATTATAAAAGTTAAATATATATACATTTTAAAAGATATGAAATGAGATTCTTAATCATGGATATTTATCCCCACTTTAACATGGAGATTTTTATATGTAAACATACTTTGTTAGAATATCATGAATTATCAATATGGGAGGACCAAAAAACCATATGGCTCTTGTTCATCACTTACCTGAGATAAAAATTGTTCATATGGCCTTTCTTTAATTAATCAATTTAATTAATAGGGTAAAAATAGCATGACTAATTTTGGAGATAAATAGTAAGAATAGAGTGATGTGGAAACACATAAACAAATATCTTTTTTATTACACATAATCACTTAGTTACATCATGTATTTATTGTATGAATGAGATCCAACCATTTCTAAAATTTGAGATTGTTGTTGAGAAAATATCTCAATTGTCCAATTCCCTCGAGAAACCAGTCTTACCTATTATCTAAAGTAAGCGTTACTTCCAAGTCCCTCTTTTAACACTTACATTATTACGTAAGTCATAAATTACATATAAATCACATCAATCTAATATGGTCTTCATCAACAATTATGTTCACTCTGGGATCTTGCATACACTGCTCTTTATTCACCACCACATGAGCTACCGCTTGAGCTCCATTTGAAACATACATGTCTCTGACCATTATTGATGAAGTTTGTAGAATTGACATTTCGTGACTACTCCGAAGAATAGCTCAAATGCTGAATATCTCTATGGACAAGTTTCCATCCTAGTAGAATGCACTGAAATACACACTTCTAGTTATATAGGTAACCTATCTAAGTATAAAGCTTATCCAACAATCAATTATGCAACTGACTTTTCTTCACATACACTTACATACACACATTGATAACATCTAACTAACATTATAACTGATAGCTGTTTTAGAAAAGCATGAGAGCCTCTGTATTAAATTCATTACCATTGTAAAAATATGAGAAGTCCTCAAGGTTGTCCTCTGTAAAATCCTCAATGGTAGTTATGTTGGACAATTCCTTTAACTTCCCATTTAATAGATCTTTGGCACGAGTTTTACAATTGAATGTTGTGTGTCCATATTTTCTATAGTAAGAAGATTATACTAAGTTCTCGTCTTTATTGACTCTGCCCTTTGAGAATACTGTCATCTCATTATGTGAGTTGTCCTCTGTGTTACCTGTTCTCATCTTCTCTTCTGCTAAGAGTGTTGCAATCATTTCATCTAATGATTCAGAGGAAAATTGACTTAAAGTGAAAATAGCATTATCATAACTTGAAGATAAGTTGTTTAACAACATAGCCTTGGCATATTATTCTTCTATTTTCCCCCTAATTTCCTCCATATTCCTTATGAGTTATTTTAAATCATGTATGCGTGTAGACAATGAAATCCCATCATACATTTTGAGTTTGAATAACTGCAATTTCAAAGAGAATTTTTCATTGATGGCGTTTCCCCAAATATCGTACTTAACTGTTCCCATATTTGTGAAGAGGAATTTTCTAAGTCTATAAGGTGAAGTTGTGAATCTCATAAAGATAATCCTATAATAGAATTAACTTGCTCTTCCCTTTTCTTCCATTCAGTTATTTTTTATTTTATTTTTTATCTTGGGGTGTTGGTTCTAATCCTTTCTACTAAACTCCACAAATATTTTTACATTAAATTCATTTGACCTTTCACCTTCCATGTATATAAGTTTGACCCATTGATTTTTTCAATAACAATTTGATCCGTGTTTAAAATAAACAACTACTATGTAATTGTATTGTTACCTGGTAAGATGGATTTCTTGTATACCAAGACACCAGCTAGTGTTGACTAATAAGCTCAACCATGGGACTAATACTAATGGCTCTTTTCTCTAGCGTATATGGCAAAGACACACAAGGAATAAATCTGAAGACCGCAACTCTGCATTTCTATCACTTAAATTCCATGTAAAATTCGAATTTCTGTAAGGGTTGATGTTGAAGCAAGTTCCTATTCACACATAAAACATTACAAATAGAAATCAAGCCTCCATATATTATCTACGATCTAACATAGGCATATGTTCCAACATGAAATGGTTTACACATGCATGATTTTAATCACATGCATAGAGACCATTGGCTTGACCATTGGCAGGGACGAATGTCGTCAAGGAAACGATCAGTCTAAATGTTTAGTTCCACCCTATGATACCACCAATTGACGCAGGATTTCCTAGCCTTGATATTGAGTGAAGATAAGCAACCCTCCCTTGATTATTGTTCGAAGACAATATCTTCACCTTCCCTTTCTCATAATATGCGATAGTAGAAATTTAATTAATCTCATATTTTCCTACGCCCTCCCATAAGGATTTAACCCAAAGATACTATCCCTCATTCAGAGTAAGAAATTTTTTTTGGGCACACACAGAAACAAATATTTTTTTTACTACACATAATCACTCAATTACATCATGTATTTGTTGTATGAATGATATCAAATTGTTTCTAGAATGAGGGATTGTTGTTGAGACAATATCTCAACTTTCCAATTCACTCGACAAACCAATCTTACCTATTTTTTAAAGTAAAAATTACTTCCCAGTTAAATATCCACCATTAACATGAGCATACTACTATGACCATTCACCTAATAATTATTGATAATTAAATTAAAATTATGGGAGCCCGATTCCAAAATAGACATGTAGCCTAATAAGATCTAAGTTACTGTAGGATGGACATGCATGGCACCTTGGATATTTTTTCTCCCATTAATGATACTAGAAGAAATACGTATAAGTTAGTGATAAAATATGATATACGGATTTTAGAGATTAGTTCTAGCTTAGTCACCAAGGTGATGATTTGGACATATATGATCCTAAAATGATGGTAGTAATTCTCATCCTTATTTTCAAGAAATTTTTGAAAAATATAATGGTAAATATAGTTAAGGAGATCAAATAACCATTAGAAATCTACTGCATGCTAAGGATTAAGTGGGGGTATCAAGTACATCATAATGATTTTTTCTCCTTTAGAATTAATGTTAAGGTTACTAATTCTAGTGTTGTTAAAAGTTTTTGAAACATTTATGACAACTAAGGGTTTATTTGAATAAATAAAAATATCAAGATAATGACCAGTATATCTCCATTTGATTCCAATACCTATACAGAGTTAGGCATGGGAACAAAAGGACTAGGGAATCCTAGTAAGTGCAAGAAGCATATAAGTAATAAGTCAAAGGCCAATAACATTTTTCTTGACGAGGCAATGAAACTTAATGAAATTATGGATTTTACCAATTTACACTTGTAGGAAGGTTCCTAATTAGATCCATGGGAGCAATGCTAGTAAAATCCTAGACAAAAGGAACTTTTAGTACCCTGTTAGGTACCTATAATACTAGTGTATCCCCCATATTATTATTGTTGTGCCCCATATAAGCCTACTATTGTTATTGTTGTGCCCCATAGATGCCCACCATTGTTATTGTTTTGCCCTTAAATTATTATTTTTATGTAGGCCCTAATTATATTTTGACCCTTTAGTGTTATGAAACAAGCTCACAAAATAGAAGAAAACATGGATAAATGACTTAGAAATCAGCCTTTTCGAGGGGGAAACCTCCTTTACATTACATAAATGAACAATTCTTGGATGATACAAATGAAAATAACTCCTTTCTATATATAGGAGTCCATGGGGTCACAATATAATCCTAGCCGACCTAAAAATAATAATGTAAGGGCACAACAATAACAATAGTGGTATTTTATGGGGCATAATAATAACAATATGGGGACTACACTGTAACATACACAGATAACCTCACATGAAAATGCAAGGAGTTAAATTTTTTTATATAAGTTACCCACGGGTAACTATCCAAATCACTACTAAATTTTCCTTACTAATCATTAGATAGAATGTTCATGAGTTCATAGTGTAACCTTAGTATAAGAATAGTAAGTTGCTTAACCATTAACAACATCTATTGTTGTACATTAACATAAAACTGTATGATGTAACCTTGCATTCATTTCATTATTCATGTAGTCATGACTTACTTGACATGATTATGGACATCACAACAAGAAAGGAATCAACATCATCAATTTGACACAATATTCAATCACATCATTGAACACCAATATACCCTAGAAACCCCGTAGGGTGAAAACCAACAAATGTTTAATTTTATTATTAAACTTTTGTGAGGGTGTTCACCTCTCACTCAATGGATTTTAAGAGAGACCATCCCTTAACCATTGTTATAAATCCTACAAGGAAATCTACAAATATCTAGCTTAAACCCATTACAATAATTATGATAACATTTACCCACAAATATTCATATCTTCATATCTTGGTGGCATGGATGCACCTACAATGGACCATCGTACATTGGACCATACTGCAACTCGCACTCATCTGCATGAACCATTAATCATTTACGTGCCACCATGTTAAGCATAATATTTCCTTTGTACAAGTTAACATCATTTCTTGCTAACATGGTCTTCAACATACATTGATGTCAAGATTCATAAAGTACTAATCAACACATTCACAATCTATACTTTCTGATGCTTCTCCATCTACTCATGTAGAGTCATGACAATCTACTCATGTAGAGTCATGACATGCAAGCATAATATTACAACATGCTTCCTTTAACAACACTGTGCATGTGCTAGCTATAAGCATGGAACCATCAAAGGATGTCTATAAAATATTAACTCATAGTTCCTTTGCATAAGCACACATTCTTGCAAGGAAAATCACTACAACTCTAATATATTAGTTACAATCTTCGTACATATGAATTACATAAAGTTAATCAAAATAACTAACCCTTAATCTATTACTTTTGGTGCATGTAAAGAAATCCAATGTATATAGTTTCCAAAAGAGTCTTCCTAAAGGAATTCTTAACACAACAGAGTATCCAAACACCTGTTTACAGTAAAGCATACAAATACATGTCTTCATTTCAAATATTATACCAACATTACCCACATATATATTCCAAGGAAACTAACACATTAATATGGGTTTTATGCATGTAATCCATCTTCTTTTCCAAATAATATTTCCCTATGTAGTCTAACTAGACATGCTATCATTTCCCATATACAAATGTATATTCTTTCCAATGAAAGATAATACAAATCTTGCATGCATATACATGATCTTGTTACGAAAGAAACTAACAAAATAATTATGATAGCATAAAGTAATCACATACTCAATAGATCTTCTATGCATGCAAAGAACCTTGTTTCTCTATGATTCTACATGCAAGTTGCTCGTGCTTGGCTTCCAAGAATTTAACATAGATAGCCTCTTTTATGCATAAAAACTAGGCAACACTAACAAGGTTAACTTAACCTTCAATACACCTAAATCAAGAATTTGACATAATTCATCTAGACACTTAATATTTTCAAGAGGTTATTCTTTTCAAGTAACAACAACATATATAAAACAAAAGAATATTTTCCAAATAAAAGATTATGAGAAACTAACATGGGTTCTTCATGAGTTCTTTTCCAATAAAAACTCATTAACTTATCTCCCAACCCATGAAATATCTTCAAGAATTACCCTCTTTAATCTATATTCATTTTCAAGAAATAACTTGGATTTCCTTATCATTTCATACAGATGTATGAAATCCCCTTCTTTTACAAAAAGAACAAGAATCTAATTTTTCTTACATAAGATGCATATATATAAAGACAAGTAAAATTATTTATATTATCTTTTACTACTGCAGACATTTTTCAAGATACATATAACAATCTTTGCAAGAACTCACATGGTTTATTTTCGGAAAAACTAGCAGAGTAAGTTTTTATTTTACCATGGTATATCTCTAAGAATAATATCTTTCTAAAGGATTAACATAATACCAATATTTTCAAGAATTGACATGGATTATGTCTTTTACCATGGTATACTACTAAGAAAATTATCTTTCTAAAATATTAACATAATAGAAATTTTTCTACTTTCCGAAAAACTAGCACAGTCTTTCTACAAACAACTTCTACAACCTTTATGAGATATAACACTTACGAAATATGAAAAAAAATTTCCAAGGAAGTTCACAGTGTTAACTATATCTTTGTGCAGGACAACAACAAAGTCTCATAAATAAATCATTTTAGATAAAATAATATAGTCAACCATACCTTTCAATGCTAAAACCAATGAGACTTACCAATCAACTAGTCCATCTCTCATAGCCTGCGTCCTCTTATAATTTGTATGGCCCTTGTGAAGATGCATATATCACATAAAAATGCCCAGCCATGGTATCTCGAGAGAAGTAGGATGGAAAACACTCCAGAGTATGCTCACTCTTGGGCCCTCGGTTAAATTGATAAAAATGTTAACCAAACACAATACCCGTCCCATGCAATTGAAATTTGGTTATTTTTGTATACCAATCAAGAAGGCAGTAATCGAATTACTATCCAAAAAAACTTACTCTTGGTAGTTAGGGTTTCCATGAGATGTTTTTTTCTTGAAAGCACATAGTAAATGCTGGAATGTTAATACTTGATTGGGTAACTTTAAGGTAGTTTTATAACTTCCAAGAAGATTTACAAACCTCCTTCACTTGTTTACCTATTCTTGTTTTCAAGAGACCATTTAATTTCATGAGTGGTCAAATTATCTTTCTGAATGAATTCTTGATGATATAAAATAATAGTATTTGTCTACTAATTCCACATCTAATTACGTGGGTTTAGGGATGTTACATACATGACTGCACTAATAACAATAAGGGGGATACAATAATAATAAGAAGGGACTACACTAGTAATATATGGACCTAACATGCCCCTATCCTTCAAAAAAGTGTTGTCCTCAAGGCTTGAGTAGTTCTAGATGCTTCTGTATAAGATTCTCATCCTCCCATGTGGAATATTCAGTGGGTAAGTTCTTCCGCTTGATGAGATACTCTGGAGTTGATTGATTTCGTAGATATCGAGTTCTTATTTCCTTGACTGCTTTAGGTTCCAATATGATTTTTCCTTCCTTATCAAGTTCTCGCAATATTGTTTGAACTAGAATTTTGTCACCTATAACCCTCTTTAAGCATGAAACATGGAAAACTGGGTGCACTCGAAAGATGCAGGAAGCTCCAATCTGTATGCCATATTACCAATATTTTGCAACACCTTGTAAGGACCATAGTACTTTGGTGATAATTTATTATCCTTCTTATCTTTCCTTAGGGACATTTGTTTGTATGGTTGTAGCCGTAAAATTACCCAGTCACCTACATAAAAAATTCTCTCGCTGTGATGTTGATCTTCCTATTGTTTCATTCGATTATGTGCCAAATTTAGGTTATCCTTTAAGAGTTGGGGAACTTGTTGTTGATGCTCAATGTTATCTTCCACTGCTTGAACCTTAGAATTTTCTCTTAAAGATGATGTGATGGACGGTGGATGATATCCATAAAGTGCCATAAATGGGGTCATTTTTGCTTGAGTGTGGATGGGAGTATTATACCGCCATTCAGCTAGAGGTAACCACTTGACCCATTGTGTTTGTTTATCAGATACAAAGAAACAAAGATATCATTCCAAACATTTTTTCACTATCTCAGTATGCCCATATGATTGAGGATGATAAGATAATCTATGAGCTAGTTGAGTATCCAAACAAGAAAATAATGTCGTCTAAAAATTTCTAGTGAAAATGGGATCTCTGTTGCTTACAATAATCTTTGGGTTTCCATGTAGCTTTTGAATTGTTTCCATAAATGAAATAGAAATTTTACTCACTTTAAATGGATGAGATAATGCAAAAAGTGTGCATACTTGGTAAGTCTATAAACTACCACCATGACGACACTCTTTCCTTCAGACTTAGGTAAAACTGTAATAAAATCCATTGAAAACTCCTCCCAACGTTGACTTGGAATGGATAAAGGTTTTAGGAGACACGGGGTCTTAATTTTCTCAACTTTATTTTGCTAAGAAACCAAATATTCCGCCACAAAATTTTGAATATCAGATTTAAGGCCATCCCAAAAAACTATTTCTTTACCCTTTGGTAAGTTTTAAAAATCCTAAGTGTCCTTCTAAGGGATAGGTTTGCAATTCCAAAATAATATTTTGTTTTAGTTGGGAATTATTACAAAGATATAAGTGATCTTTGTACCATAAGGAATCATTTTTCCAACTAAATGTATCAGTTGTATTGGGATCTTGCTGCAACTTTGAATGAGTGTCCACACTTCTTGGCCACTCTTCCATTCCTCCCTTGCTTCAGTTACCCAATCTGGTTGGATAATAGAAATGGCACAAAACAATGCTTCCACATCCTCATTCTTTATGGGTACTACTTGAATCAATCAACACTATTACATTTTTCTTCTTAATATGTCCTTCTATCATGAGTGTTTGAGGAGTGGTAATTCATGCCAATTCATTACAGGATATGGTCGGATTCATTTATTCTTTCTCTATGGTTGGTTCTTGGTGTATATCCTCTTCTTTTGTAGTTTCTTGTTCTTTTTCTTCCTCTTCACATTCTATGTAAAATATTTACTTCTCAACACACTTGTGACCTTTAGTGTATTTTCTATCACAACTGTAGCAAAACCCTTTTTCTCTTTTTTCTTCCAAGTGTTGTGGTGTCAATCTTGTAGGTTGTGGAAGTATAGGAGTAGCAACACTTCTATCTTTATAGTTGTGAGCGGTAGGCTTCCTTGTCACCATAATTTTTCTTTCAATTTTTCGTTCCAACCTGAATTCCTTCTCCAATGGATCAGGTTCCCAAAGGCGAACCTCATGTTGGATGCTATCCTTTAAAGTCCCTATGAAGACATCAATCCTATGTTCCTCAGGAATATTAGTTACCCTTATATTCAATTTTTGGAAGTACTCAATGTGCTCCACCATTGAACCCTTTTGTTTGAGATTTATCAATTGGCTAAAAAAGGTGTTGCTTTTTGTATCCTCATAATGTTCTATCATTTACTCTGTAAAAATTGACCAAGTGACAATTTTTTTATGAGAGAAAAGCCACTGATACAATAAAAAAGTATTGTGTTTTAAATATAAAGTTGCAATACGTACCTTTTGTGCGTTTTTCACATTATGGAATGTAGAAATTTGAATAACTGAGATATTATTCACCGAGATTCTCCTGATCACACACTATTTTAGCTTCATGCATAATACAAAATCTCTTCTACCATTGATCATCACATGCGGAAATAAAATCAATTGCATGCACACATTAAAACCACAAAAAATCACACATATGAACACAGTATTTAATGGGAAAGCTTAAAGCTGAAAACCCCAACTATCTGTATATTATATGTCATGGAGATCATGTAACAATCATAGTACAAAACTCCTCACAAGCTCTCAACACTACCTCCAATTGCTACACACTATCAAGCTAGATCTAGCAAAACACATGCTCCAACCTTTTGCCACTTGATAGCCAGCCTCTATTGCATTTTCAATGCTATGGGATGGCTTCATTAAATAGATAAGAATACCACACAACTGAGCTGTAACAACCTGGGTATGTATCCCACCCTGTCATGTGTTAGAAAATAACCATGAGTATAGTCTGGCCAAATGTGGTCCTTTGCTCTTTCACCCTGTTCTTGTCTTTGGTCTCATGGCTTCATCCATGTACTTTAGAGTTAATTAATTAATTCTTCAATTGGGTTCGTAGATATATAATTATTAAGATGTTAATAATTAATTCACACCACTCTCACTAATTGTATCAATTAGTTAAACTGAATACAAATAGCTCAACTATGTTTAGATTAGTTAAACTGAATACAACTCCACTAACTTCCTCAATCAACTCCACCAAACTCTGTCACATGAGTTCTAACTAAAGTCTTTCATGCAATAGCTCCACTAAACCCTAGGAATTGCGTAATTCCTTCTGTCAGCTGCATGTGCCACTTCTAGGCATCAAACTGAAGTGCTCCAAGAGAATAAGATAATTTTTAGAGTCTAAATATTATTAAGAGCTAATAATATTTGACATATCTATTTTTAGACTGGCATAAAAATAGATTCTGCCCAGTATGTCTAAAAATAGAAGTCCATCTATTTTTCCAACTTGACCAACCCTCCACAAATAGCATCCTGCAACTCATAGAATCATGATCCACATGTCTAAAAATAGACTTTGCGCCAAAAATAGCCTGCGGGCCCACTTAGTGAAGGCGACTCCTTTCCACTAAGCTCATAATCTTGTTGCAATCTCAACACTCCCTCTCAACAAGATATGGATTATCTGCAACCCCTATCCTGCCCCTGTGGTATTCGAATTTGCTCCTGGTGAGCGCCTTCGTCAAGATATCAGCATCCTGATCCTCCGTAGGAATGTATGAAAGTAACATGATCTTCCGCTGCACACAATCTTTGATATGATGATACCGGATGTCAATGTGTTTAGATCTATCATGAAATACTGGATTAACCGAGAGTTTGATGCAACTCTGATTATCACAATAAATCACAGTAGGATCCAAGTGTGAACCGAATAACCCGACCAGGATCTTCCTCATCCATATAGCCTCGCATGCATCAACTCGCCGCCATATACTCATTTCTATCAACTAAGTGCCACGGATTCGCTCCATACTGCATCTTCAAGAAACTGAAGCCAAGCGACCCAAAATTGAAAATCCCGCATGTGCCTTTTCCGTCCGTTGGGCTCCCTGCTCAATCTGCATTCGTGAAGCCACACAGCTTCACCTCATTCGACTGTCTGTACCACAATCCATATCCCGATGTGCCTCTGAGATAACGCAATACATGCTTGCCCGCCTTCCAAAAGAGCTTGGTAGGCTTAACCATAGCTTGTGAAAGCTGGTTAACTGCATAGCATATATCGGGTCGTGTATTGACCGGATACATAAGTGACCCCATCAACTGTCGATAAACAATGGCATCCACTACCTCCAACCACCAGGAAGAGGAGTATCAACAGGCTTGCAACCATGCATGTTGAACTTCTCCAGTATCTCCTGGGCATACTTACCCTGAGAAACAAACAGTCCATCACTGCGATGCCAAATTTCCAATCCCAAGAAATAATGAAGGAGGCCCAAGTCCTTCATCTCAAACTCCTTTGCAAGATCATCCTTGCATGAGTGTATCAACAATTCATCACCTGTCAAAATCAAATCATCTACATAAAGTACAATTATTAGCAACTTACCCTCCACCACAATCTGGTATAGGTTCGGATCCACCTCACTCTTGGAGAATCCAAGTCCGGTGAAATAACTGTCTATTCATGTGTATCAAGCACGAGGTGCTTGTTTCAATCCATACAACGCTCTCTTGAGCCTTGCACACATGCGACTCGGCGTGAATATCTCGAAACCTTCGAGCTGCTCTATATGCACCTCCTCCTCAATGACTCCATTGAAGACGCGATCTTCATCCATACGATGAATGTGCCACCCCATACGCGGCGAGAGAGAAGAATCGTACGTAGCAGAAGAATAACTTGCGACGATTACCAAGGGTCTCCTCATAATCGATCCCCTCTATACGCGAAAAGCCTCGAGACAACAAATCTTGCCTTGTGCTTACTCACACTCCCGTCGGCTGCACCTTCCACTTTGTAGATCCATCTCGAACCCACCAGGATTTCCCCTACGGCCTTGGGGCCAATCTCCCATACCTTTGTTTCGACAATCGAATCATACTCTTCCACCATGGAATCTGCCATGCGAGATCCTCCTGACTTCCTCGAAGAGTGGCTGCAATCACGATACACTTGCTCTGGAGAGCCATGTCGATATCTCGGTCGGTGTTGTCTCTGTGCCTTTGTGATGTGAGTGCTCCTACAACCTTCTTTGTATCTTGAACGGTCGCTCGGCTGCCGTAGTGCGCTTCCGCCCTCGATGGTTGGCGGCGGCGTCGTCTTCCACTCCATGAACCTCATCTTGTGGTTGATCCACATCCTAGACTCATCATTAGGAACTAATAGCTCCTCCTTTGTACGAAGTGTGGCTCCCTCTCAGCGGGCAACGCCATGACTTTCTCCTCATGAAATTTGATATCCTATCGCTACTTGATCTTGCGGCCCATGCTGGAGAAATACACGATGGTTGTGGGGCATATCGGTATTGCCCCACAAATATCCCAAGCTCCGCGGTCAGCTCGACTTCTTCCTGGCATCCTTCGTCACATGAATGTAAACAAGTAGACAAAAATCCCTCAAATGGGAAATATCGGGCCTCTTACGAGAAAATGCCTCCTTGGGTGTACTCATGCCAAGTATCCTGTGAGAAAATGGTTACGCACATATACTACAATATTTCATGCCTCTCCCACAAGTGAATAGGTAGGCCACGATCATGAAACATCGCCGAGTACGGCACACGATCGTTACGTTGTACCCTTTCTCGACAACCCCGTTCTGTTGTGGGTTGTTCGTGCTATGAGCTCTTCGAATTCCTTCTATCCTGCAAAAGTCCTTGAATTCGCCAAAGATGAATTCACCACCATTGTCGCTCCTAAGAGCCTTCACCTACTTCCCCGATTCTTTCTCCACCAGCGCCTTGAACTCACAGAACTTTGAGTATGTCTCGCTCTTCTTCTGCATGAAGAAGATCCAACACTTACGAGAAAAATCATCAACAAATATCACATAATACCTGTGCTTTGCTGTCGAAGCTACTGAGAAAGGTCCACACACGTCTGTGTGAATTCTCTCAAGGATCGTCGTGGCGCGACTATCCTTCTCGTGAAAGGTGGCTTTCACAAATTTTCCCAAGGTACACCCCTTGCACTGATCTGACTACACAAGAGTGCCTTTAGGAAGCCCAGTAGAAATCTGTTGTAGTATCTTCAAAGCTCCATGGTGAAGGTGGCCCAATCTCTAGTGCCACAACTCGCCATCATCCCGCCTCTTCACCACCTTCCGGTTTCTGCTCCGTCATTGCCGCTGAACCATTCAACCCGCAATTGATAAAGGCTCTAACTTCAACCCCATCTTCCTGGTCTCACCAGTTGCCTTACTACGTAGGAAAGCCTTTCCCTCGCTAAAGACAACATCATATCCCTTGTCTTCTAACATGGCCACTGAGATCAGATTCTTCTTCAATCCTAAAACATGCATCACTTCCTTCAATACGAAGGGTTTACCAGACTCCCTCTCAAAGGAAATGGTACCGATACCGGTCGCACTGTATCTACCATCATCGCCCATCTCGATGTGCACTCCAAGATCTTTCTCATCCAAATATGAGAACAAATCTCGATCTCCTGTCATGTGAAAAGACGCACCACTGTCCAGAAACCACACTGAACCCATCACACTTGAGACCAAGCATGCGATCAGTGAAAAATCCAGCTCAAAATGCAAGGCTAAGGCCTCTCCAGCTGCAGATCTAGAAGCCTGCTTATTTTTCTTCTTCTGCGGACAATTTGTGGCATAATGTCTATGTTGGTGACAGTGAAAGCACTTCACCTTGGACATGTCCTGCTTCTTGCCTTTTGCACCAGATTGAGAAGCTTTCTTGCTCTTCCCCTTCTTTGCTTTGGCATCCAAAGTGCAATTCTCTTCATCATATTTCTTTGATGAAGATCCGTCCCTGGTACTCTGCCTTATCTCCTCTTGCACAAGATCCGACCAAAGTCGATCCCATCCTGGCAATTTCTCCCGACCATTGACAGAGTCCTGATAGGAATGCCAACTCTTCGAAAGCCCAAGGAGAGCCAAGCTCACCAAGTCTTCATCATCTACAGTTACCCCCACACTTCCCATCTCATCCCTGCATTGGATGAACTTCGTGAGGTACTTGGGCATACTGTCGCCTTTCTCCATGTTTATGTTCCTGAGTTTATCCTTGAGCGCCAACTTCCTCTGGTCGCTCTTGCTTTGGAATAAATTTGTCAAGGCTTTCCACATCAAGAATGGAGAAGCCTTACCATGCAGGCTAGACACTATGTGATCCTTCACGCCCTCCAACAAAATCCTTCGACACTTTGCTGTCTTCTTTTGCCAAGCCTCAATTACGGCAGCATCGCTAGAAGTAGGCTTTGGGACTTCAGCATCTATGAACTCCTTCAACCCATTGTCATCTAGCACCGCCTCCATCCTGTCCTTCCATGCAATATAATTCAAGCTACCCTCAAGGGCATACTCCAATCGCAATCCGTTGAAAGACATCTCAACTTCGACACCAAGAAAACACTGCTGCAAATTCGAATTCCACCAGCACAAAACTCAACCGCTTCAATGTTTTGCAATTGCTCCAATGATCAATATCGCTTTGATACCATGTAGAAATTTGAATAACTGTTAAATTATTCACCGAGATTATCCTGATCACACACTATTTGAGCTTCATGCATAATACATAACCTCTTCTACTATTGATCATTAATTGCGGAAATATAAACAATCGTATGCGCACATTAAAACCATAAACAATCACACATATAAACACAGTATTTATGGGAAAGCTTAAAGCTGAAAACCCCCAACTATCTGTATATTATAATGATAGAGATCATGTAACAATCATTGTACAAACTCCTCACAAGCTCTCAGTACAATCTCCAATTGTTACACACTACACAAGCTTAGATCATACAAAACACATGCTCCAATCTGCTCCACCTGTTAGCCAGCCTCTACTGCGCAATCCAATATGGATAATCATGAGATCAAGGTTCAAATCCCACCAGTATGTACTGCGCAATCCTCATTGGCTTCTCCATCAATGTGTGTGCAAATCTCATGCACTAGTATAGTCACAACTGATAGTCACACTGCTCTTTCACCTACCTCTTCACTGGTCTCCACTGAAACTGTCCATGCACTGCAGTTAACTGATGTATTCTTTAGTTGATTTATGAGTTAATAATTAGTGAATTAATTAATAATTAATTCACACCTCTCTCACTAATTGTATCAATCAGTTAGACTAGATACAACTAGCTCAACTAAGTTAAACTGAACACAACTCCATTAACTGTCTCATCAACTCCACCAAACTCTGTCACATGAGTTCTAATTGAAGTCAACCATGAAATAGCTCCACTAAACCCTAGGAATAGCGTAATTCCTTCTGTCAGCTGCATGTGCCACATCCAGGCATCAAACTGAAGTGCTCCAAGAGGATAAGATAATGTTTAGAGTCCAAATATTACTAAGAGCTAATAATATTCGACATATCTATTTTTAGACTGATAATCTAAAAATAGATTCCACCCAATATGTATAAAAATAGAAGTCCATCTATTTTTCCTAACTTGACCAACCATCCACAAATAGCATCCTGCAACTCATAGAACATGATCCATATGTCTAAAAATAGACATAGTCTAAAAATAGACTTTGCGCCAAAAATAGCCTGCGGGCCCACTTAGTGAAGGTGACTCTTTTCACTAAGCTCATCATCTTGTTACAATCTCAATAGAAATGTTTTCTTCACATCCATCTGTTCTATCTCAAAATCAAATGCAGCAGCAAAAGATAAAATTAATCTAATAGAAGTAACTTTGGCAATAGGAGAAAAAATATCACCAAAATCAATTCCCGACACTTGGGAATAACCTTTTGCTACCAACCGAGCTTTGTATTTCTCAACCTTGCCTTCTACATTCATATTCTTCTTAAACACCCATTTTCTCCCAATGGGCTTCCTTCCAGCTGGCAACTCCACCAGATCCCATGCCTCATTTTTGTGCAAGGATGCCATTTCATCAAGCATGGCCTCCTTCCAGAGTTTTCCATCCTCAGAATCTATTGCCTCCCTGATAGTTCTAGGATCATCATCAGTTATAGTTAAGGCAAAACCTGAATAGAAATAATATGGACTATACCTTTCTGGTTGCCTTCTTTCTCGAACTGATCTTCTCAAAGCTAGAGTTTGTGGCTCTTCCTCTTCTGAATCTTCTTCTGCTGTAGAGTCTGATTCATCCTCCTTTAGCTCAAACTCTATCTTCTCAGGTTCCTTTGGCATGATTTCTTGTTTAAAAACATCTTTCACCTCTCTAAACGCCACATCTCGGCTGTACACAACCTTCCTTGTTTCAGGGTTCCAAAGCTTGTAACCTTTTAAACCATCCTTATACCCAATAAAGATGCACCTTTCAGATTTATTATCCAACTTGGTCGTTTTCTCCTTTGGAACATGTACATATGCATCAAATCCAAATACCCTTAGATGTGAAAGAGAGGGTTTCTTACCATTCCATACCTCATGTGGAGTTTTATCCTCCAATGCTAATGAAGGTGATCTATTAAATAAGTAACATGTAGTCTCCACTACCTCTGCCCAGAATTCTTGTCCTAACTCGGTACCACTGAGAATGCTTCTTACCTTTTCCATCAGCATTCTATTCATTATTTCTGCAAATCTATTTTTCTGAGGTGTGTATGGAGTAGTCTTCTGGCGTGCTATACCACACTTCTTACAGAACTCTTCAAATTCCTTCTTGCAGAACTCCCCACCATTATCTGTCCTCAATGCCTTTATCTTCTTCTCTGTCTGGTTTTCCACCAGAGCCTTAAATTCTTTAAATATGTCAAAGACTTCAGATTTCTTCCTCAAGAAATATATCCATGTATTCCTTGAGAATTCATCTATGAATGAAACATAGTACACAGACTTTCCCAGTGATGGAACTGACACAGGTCCAAACACATCACTGTGCACAAGTTCTAATATCTTGTTCGCCCTCTTAGCACTAGAAGGAAAACTCACCCGATTCTATTTCCCATATACACAATGTTCAAAGAAATCGAAATCCATAGAGAAATTAGACATACCTTCTACCATACCATTTCTATGCAGTATATGAAGGCCCTTCTCTCCAATATGTCCAAGCCTTTGATGCCATAGCATGGTCTTTTCTCCAGAGACAGCTAGGCTTTCCGCTCCACTTTCAGGAACCACAGAACTATTACACCCATCAATAATAGTGCTACCTTGTAGCTTGTACAAAGTTCCAGTCCGAACTCCTCGCATTAATACCAGTGCTCCCCAAACCATCTTGCAGGCATCTTTCTCGAACACTGTTTTTACACCTGCATCATCCATCTTGCTTACAGAAATTAGATTTCTAGCCAATGCAGGAATATGCAGAACACTAGGAAGTGTTCTAATCCTTCCACCTTGCAACTTCAACTTGACCTTTCCACGTCCGACGATTCTAGCCTTCCTATTATCCCTTAGGAAGACATCACCACCATCATATTTCTCATACTCGCAGAACCACTCCCTATGGGGAGTGAAGTGAAAGGATGCACCTGAGTCAATCAACCATGACTCATGATCTACATGTGTATTTGAAGAAGAAGCCAAATACACATCCCCACCTTCATCCGAGGTGGTTTATTCCTCTACAGAAGGAGCATCATCAGATCCCTTTCCTTTCTCAGGAGCTTTAGATCTGCAGTCCTTTTTGTAGTGCCCTTCCTTTTCGCATTTCCAGCATACCTTTACAAAATTTCCAGGAGATTTATATCTCCCTCTAGATTTGGATCTCCCACTCGAAACCATATTCTTGTTTTTTTTTTGTGACCTTCCTCGTATAGATAAGGCATCTCCATTCTGGCCCTCCATATTTCTCCGTCTCATTTCCTCCAACAGCAAGGCTGAGACAATGTCATCAAAATTCAAGGTAGTTGTATTGCTACCTATTGCAATAACCAGACTATCCCATGAGTCTGGTAGAGAAAACAACAAACTGATGCACTTATCTTCATATGAGATTTTAATATCAACAGATGACAGTTGACTTAACACAGTATTGAAGGCGTTCAAATGCTCTGTCACCGAGTCTCCATCCTTCATCCTCAGGTTATACAACTTTTTCTGCAAGTACAAATTATTCACCAAAGACTTAGATTGGTACAAAGTCCCAAGTTTTTCCCACAAATTCTTCACCGTAGCTTCCCCAGATACATTCAACAATACTGAATCTGAGACACACAACCATATTGTGCTCTTAGCCTTCCGATCCAGTTTCTTCCAGTCTTCATCTGACATTGTCGTTGGTTTAGTACCTGGATCTACCGCGATCCACTGATCTTTATCCACTAGAAGATCCTCCATCTTGATCTTTCACAACTCAAAACTCTAACCATTAAATTTCTCGATCTCTATCTTTCCGCCGCTCGCCATCTTCTTTCACCGCAAGAATTGATCCCACAGATCTCCCACTGAACAGGGTCTACCTCAGGCCCGAGCCAAAAACCCTCAGCAGCAAAGGCATCCCCTTGAAGCCGAAACATCTCCGATACCAAATGTAGGTTTTAACCCTGAACAAAAATTATCTACACACGAATCTTATAACATAAAATAAACAATAGTGAGAGCATAAAACATAAAACAGATAAACACAGAGATTTTCCCCTGGATCCAAAATCGGGACGACCAGCTTGATTTTTCATTATATTCCTTTTTGTGTTACAACACATATATATACATGCCGAAGCATACATAAACCCCAATCCATTAACCTTGTATTAGAACATAACCGTAGTTTCCTTGACCAGATCTACAAAATACCAGGGGCTGAAAACCATCGTACCCCAAAACCATGTGCAAACTCATGCACAAAACATGGGTGGGTCTGCCTATGAGTGGGTCCGCACACCAAAACAATTTTCGCTGGGGCGTTGCCCCGGACCCCAATAGTGGGGGCTGCCTCCCCCCTTGTGACCCCCCTGCTGCGCCCGGCACAACGTACAGCGCGTGGGGCTAGTCATGGAAAGAATATAACACATACCCAACAAAAAGAAAATAGACTAGTTTTACAACATATATATCCTAAATGTCAGTATGTTAGACCATATAAACTCATGAAATATAACATGAAATAAACATCTATAAGATCATTAACATTTATAAGAAATATATAATATCATGACATCATGAATAGGAAAGAGATTGTTTTGATGATGTATGTAAAATAAATATGGAGATATCACCTCAAATCAGCCACAGCTTCAAGTGAAACTGTCCTTCGAATCTATCCAGCCCAAGCCTGAACTATATTATTCCATAAAAGGTGGAAAAGGATGTCACATAATGGAGGTGAACATCTCAAAGAAGGAAACAAGGGTTTCCTGAACCTGGGAAGTGCAAGAGGCATGGGGATAATTAAACTTGATCTGAGCTATAAAAGGCTATCATATCAATGTCTTTCTCTCTCCTCCCTTCGGCCTTCCCCATGAGGTTTCAGTTGGGAAACGGTTTGGCCACGGGCTATTGTAGGTGGGCTTCAGGTAAAACCTGTTAACCCCACCCAATTAATAGGGAGATTATATATTTTCTAATATTTTAAATTGTATACATGGGTCATATATGAGTGGAACCATGTATTCAAGTGTGTACGACAGGGAAGATTCGCTTATGGAATTCAAAATAATGTATTTAAATAAAATGGACAAGTCTGAATTGAAAGAGTTTCCCAAGGCCAATACATATATCATCAAGTATATAAAGGAGATAAATGATGCTATAACAATGTGAAATTCTATTTAGCACCTTTTCCCAATGTAATTCCACATGACTGACCATATGTTATTTTATATTTAATATTAAAATAGAAAAAAAAATCAGTTATCCACATCATGTGTTCATACTTGACCCTCAGCATGGGCCCCATGATCTATAAAAGTAACTTTGACAAGAAAATTAAATAAAATATTTACAAATTATTGAGGGTATTACACCAATTGTAATCAAACAACGACAAATAATTTAATCACAGAAATTGAGTATTATCTATATATATATATATATATATATATATATATATATATATATATATATATATATATATATATATATATATATATATATATATATATATATATATATCTTTGTGAAAAAAATGTAATTAACCTATTAATCTAATTACATAAATCAAAATGCTCTTTTTTTCCTAGGTGGTTCATGGTCCCTAGAGTTTAGTGATTTCTACATCCATGAAATATTGTATAAGTAAAATATACTCGAAAGGATCAATTCTTGTCAAGTCAACTACAAATCCTAATCCCAAGAGTGGCAAGAGATTTGAACCTATGACCTCTCAATAAAAAAGGTGTTCTAATTAATGAATCCCATCACTAGGTATATTTTAGGGTTAAAATGCCATACTTCAGCTATTAAGTTACCTCTCTCTCACATTTTTTTACATTTTTTTCACATTATGCTTAATGAGAAGGGTGTATGATATTTTTAATGTCTTATTTCCTAATCTGAATTAATTGCAAGAATAAAGCTATTTTTGAGATATTTCTCACCGAAGGGCTCGGAGTACACAAAAAGGAGAGATTTTAGGTGGTTTTTCCACCTCCTTAACTCTCTCAATTAGACAATATCACCTCGAGATATCTCCCAACAACTCAAAGGCAAAGGAATCCAAGGAAAGTGACAATTATGAGGAGCCAAGCCACACTTTTCTCGATATAAAGGAGGAATTATTCTTACATTTTAGGGAGTTGTTGGTAGTTACCCATTTGTAGAAATAAGCATATGAAAGAGCTTCTTGGGATTCAAAATTTGTATTCATCTAGGAAGCTCTTGAGCTTTGATTTAGTGTTATTTTTTACTTTCATATGATGTATTAAACATTTTGATGCAATGAGAATGAGAAGTTCCTTGTTCCATCACTGATTTAGTCTCATAGGGTTGATGATTTTGGGTTAGGGCCCAATCTATTGGCTAATTCCCTAGATCTGAAAATGAAACTATTTGTATCTGTTGTTCAAAGTATTTATTTCCATTTAATTAAGTGTGCAAAGTGTTTGTAATGTCTTGCACATTAAACAAAGTGTTTTTGGTAATTTTTTTTGAGTTTATGTGTTAGGGAATGTTAATTAAAATTATTGTTTAATATCTTGAGTCTGAAATACACAGTAGAATAACTTCACCATAACAACACAACAACATGATGAGGTAGTTCACGCGTCTTGGGCTACATCTGTCGGGTCCAAGGCTCCCAATGGGTATGTCCTTGCTATATTATAATGCTCAAATTGGTTTTACAGTGATTTAGAAGCCTAAAAAAGCTGAAACAACTATGAAAATGAATTCATAAGATAGCAATAAGCTAATTATGGCTTTTATTTCACCTCAAATAGTGAAATGTAGCCCAATGCAGCTCCATTTCCCTCATGGACCTAATGGCTCTCCAAGCTTCCCTGAAGCAAAAATGGCTCAAAAACACCTCTGTTGGCTTTGCAACCTATTCTGATGGCTACAAAATGCTCAGAATACTCAAAATTGACTAAAATTTTGTCTAATTTGGTCGAATATGGTGAAATTTATGATCCCAATTGTATTTTTCCCAGTGGCACTAGAAATCATCCACTAAAATTGGATAACTCCAGTTAGCTCCACCAAAAAGGTGGAATCTCTGAAATTATCGAAACCGTGCGCTCAATAAGGTGGAGACAGTTAATTTAACTATCATATTGATGGGTGCGTTCACATGTGCATTTCCCGAATGGTTAGCCTTGCTAGCGGATAAGGCTGACGCCGCGCCCTTGGACACCACCTACAAGTCATATGGTTGGGGGCTAGCACCTCAGTGATTAACCCAAATCTTTCCATCAGTGATTTGGTTTAAGCCACGGTTTCGCATGAATGTCACGGAGTCTTCCCCCCTTAAGCCCTGGGGCTTAACTCCTTACTTCGTCGGCTTCAACAAAAAACAACACGAAGACTCGACTAACCCATCCTCGTTTAGGTCGCGTCGGGTCGACCTCCACCCAATTAAACAATGACTAACCACTATTTGATGACCCATTTATGTTCAGGGTGACCCATGAACGTTTGGGTCGAGTCGTGCTTGACTGACTCGAATGCGTCCAGCTTGGATCGGTTCTGCCACCAACACGATTTTTTAAACAGACTTGAATCTTTGGCCTGGGGCCACGTGGAAGCCGCTGGGCATGCCACATGGCACCCTCTGATAGGCCACCATAACACCATATAAAAATGAATTTTTTTTTCCATAATTTTTTTTTGAAGATGAATTTTTTTTTGAGTTCAAAGGTCATGTTTTGAAGGTTATTGGGCATTTTAAAACTTCAATATCTTCCACATACAACATCGGATTTGGGTCCCATTTGTGGAGCCAGAATCACAACAATGAGAATGGTCACTCAGTTTGCAACCAATTATGAGCAGTTCCAATTTTGAGCATTTTTTTCCTCTTGGACATGATCACCTTATCACACCTCCCCATTGGGAAGCTTTTGGACCCTAAAAGACTTCAATTACCTATTAATAATATGAGGGTATATATCCCTCACCTTTTCCACCTCAATCCACTTTTCCTTACTCGGTTTGCTGCCTTTAAGACCAACCCAAACATAATCAACATTTCCCCTCCTCGAAGTGCATGTCCTTCTGTCAAGGATAGCATCCTCATTCAACTCATCCAAAAATTCTGGCGAGAAATCCTCTATTGATGGCAACTGAATGTCACTTTCATAATCAGCAATTAAATGAGGTTCATACAAACATAAGTTTTCCACATTCACAATGGAATACATTTGCATATATGAAGGAAAATCTAGTTGAAAAGAATTATTTCCAACTTGTTTAAGGATCTTGAATGGACCATAACGAATAGGCTTCAGATTTTTACCTCCTCCTTGCATTATTTCCTTACTAATATGCAGCCATACCTCATCTCCTTCTTGAAACTTATGATCAACTCTGTGTTTATCATGCCTCTCCTTGTACTTGCCTTGACTTTTTTCAAGTTATTCTTGAACCTGCTAATGTATGAGCTGAATTATTTCAATGAAGATGCGAGATTTGACAATGTCACTATGCCCATCAAGCGCCACATCCTTCTCAAGGATGAAATCTAAAGGTGACTTAGGCAAATACCCAAAGCAAGCTTCAAAAGGTGAAGTATTTGTAGAAGAGTGCTTGGCCCAGTTGTAAGCATGATGAATGTAATGCAAGTGCTTATCCCAAAGCTTTGGATGCTTGCTGCAATAACCTCTCAAAAGATGTACAATGGTTTTGTTCACTATCTATGTTTGGCCATCTGTTTTCAGATGGAAAGTAGTACTCTTCTTCAACTTGGTGTCCATCATCTTCCATATATTGGACCAAAAATTCCCAACAAATTTGGAATCCCTGTCACTAAAAATAGAAGTAGGCAAGCCATAACAAACCCATACATGTTTAAAATATAAATCAATAATTTGTTCAACAGTTATAGATTTCTTAGATGGCATAAAACTACACATCTTGCTGAATCTATTAACTACTACATAAAGATAATCATGTTTCATTCTAGATAATGGTAGACCTCCAACAAAATCCATAGAAACACTTTCCCATGGTCTATAAGGTACCATCAATGGCATATGTAAACCAAGTTTCCTATTGCTATGCTTGCTTGTAGCACATAATGAACAACCTCTAATGAAACGTGAAACACTATCTACCATGCGAGGCCAATAAGAATACCTCTGTAAATGTGCCACCATTTTTCTTACCCCGAAATGTCCAGCAATAAGAGAAGAATAAGCTTCTCTCATGATGCTTAGTCTCTCCCACTATGGTATACATAACTTTCCCATATGAAACAGCAAGTTATTATGCAAATGATAATCATTCTCCTTAACCTGATTCCCTTCACTCAAGTTAGCATACACATCCTTAAAATCAACATCTGATGCATACTATTCTATGTAGCTCTCATGTACAATAGAATCATTCTTAAGTAAAGTAGTAGCACTAATAATAGGCCTTGAAAGCATATCAGCAACATTATTGTAAATACCTTTCTTGTACCTTATTACCAAATGAAATTGTTGTAGGAAGCCCATCCATATGAAATGTCATGACTGATGCAATTTACTTTGCGATTGCAAGTACTGTAAAGGATGATGGTCGGTATGAACAACTGTTTCTTTACCCATCAAATAATGTTTCCACTTTTTGACACTTTATACCAATGCATACAACTCCTTATCATATGTAGGATAATTCACAACAGCACCATTAAATTTCTGAGAATGAAATGCGATAGGCTTACCATGCTATAAGAGAACTGCACCCATGGCATAATCACTAGCATCAATTTGAATCTCGAATGGTTGTCTCAAGTCCGGTAATGCAATGACTGGAGCTGAACTTATCTTCTCTTTCAAAGACTCAAAAGCTTTATGTTTCTTTCCTCCCCATTGGAAATCATGCTTCACACTTGTCACTACATGCATAGGAGCGGCTATGGCAGAGAAGTTAGAAATAAACTTCCTCCAATACTGAGTTGCATCCAAAATACTTCTTTCCTCTGTAATGGATTTGGCAGTAGGCTAATTCACAATGGCTTCTACCTTAGAATGATCAATTCTCAAACCGCCTCCTCCTACTATGTGTCCCAAATAAACCAAATAAGTCTTTCCAAATTCACACTTTGACATTTTAAGAAACAACTGATTTTTCTTCAAAATATCAAATACTTTCTTAACATGCATGACATGCTCTTCTCTAGTCTTGCTGAAAATTAAGATTTCATCTAAGTAGGCAATAAAAAAATCATCAAGAAAAGACATAAGACATCATCCATTACCCACATGAAAGTTGCAAGTGCATTGCATAAACCAAATGGCATAAAAATCCACTCAAAGAATCCCTGTTTGGTTTTAAATGTTGTCTTCCAAATGTCACTTTCTGCAATTCTAACTTGATCATAACCACTACGTAAGTCTAACTTAGTGAAATTTTTAGTATCTTTCAGCTAATCTAACAAATTATCTATTTTTGGGAGTGGGTAACAATTCTTTACCGTTATCTTGTTCAATGCCCTGAAGTCCACACACATGCGCCAATTTCCATATTTCTTTGGAATCAACACTATCGGTGACCCACATGGCAAAGTGCTTGGCCTTATGAATCCTTTGTCCAATAAGAATTTAATTTTCCTCCTGATTTCAGCATTCTCCATGATAGAAATGCGGTACATGCCTATGTTAGGAAGAGGAAAATCTTGATGTAAATGCATTTCATGTTGAATCTCCCTTTTAGGAGATAAACCTATCGGTTCCTGAAACATCTCATGATGTTCACCAACTACATCATATAAATATGATTTAAGCTTGGAATCACAATTTTCAAATGACTCATGATTCACATCAACCTTGGGCTTAACCATAAGAAGTTCAAAACTCTTACTAGAATTTACTAGCCTTTTTACCTGTCCCGCATTTACCATCGCTATATTTGCCTTCTTGTGATGTGCTCTAAAAGTAAACTCCTTGCCATATTTAAAGAGATGATACTTATTTCCATGGCAATGGAAGATCGCTTTCCTATCAAATAAGTAAGGAATTTCCAAAAAAATTCCTGATATATCAAGCGGTACTAAATCAAGTTCAATTGTGTCAATAAAGTGTGCAGTAATCGCGAATCGCAATATGCACTTTCTTGAGACTTGTAAGTTTACATCCTTGCATATCCACCCAAGTGGATAAGGATTTGGATGTGGAATGGTCTCAAGTTTAATCTATTTGACCAAGTCTTCTGATATGATATTTTCTTGTGACCCACTGTCAAACAGTGTGTCTATTTTTGTATGTTTTGAGACTGCCCTCACATGGAACAATTCAATTCTTTCTTCCTCATTTGGAGTTTGTACACGACAGTTTGAGGTACTAGTGCTTGGCTTAGTTTCAGTTTCCTTTCCATTCATACTTTTCAAAACCATGGCTGCAATTTTTGTTTCATCACCTGAAACATCACCTAAGTCTTGTGGTGTAGTTGTAGTAGCTGCAGTTTTCTTCTTTCCTTTCTTTTTGTTAAACTGAGTTCTTTTTTCAAGATGTAATTTCCAACAGTTTTTCTCTTCATGGCCTTATCTTGAACAATATTTACATATCACTTTATCACCCTCTTTTTTGGCAGATGCATTTTTTTTTCCTTTTCCTTTAAATGTTTTATCTTTGTTTTTCCCCTTAAAAGGCTTGTTTCTACCCTCATCAAAAGTGTTTTTTCCTCTAGCCTCTAATTGTGTAGCTTATACACAAACTTCGTCTAGACTAGTATGATTAAACATAAGGATAGTATGTTTAAGGTAGCTGTTCAAACCACCTATATATTTTAGCAAAGTATCTTGACTTTGTAAGTCTACCCCTAATAAGAGTGCTCTTGTCCTAAACTCTTGGGTGTAGTCTTGTACATTTTGTCCCTTAAGCTGTCTGAAGTTTTTCCAGTTCATGATAACCTTTAGTAAATGATCTAATGGATAAAATTTCTTTTTAATTGCAGTAATAAATTAAACCCATGATAAAGTGATCTTACCATGTTTTTTAATTTCATCCTTGGTCTTGGCTTCCCACCATACCAATGCTGCTCCATCCATTCTCAACGAGGCTAACTGTATCTTGGTGTCGTCATCATGAAGATTCTGTATCCTCAAGTAAACTTCCAATTGTCTAATCCAATTGTCAAGTTTCTATGCATTGACTTCACCATTAAACATAGGCAAATCAAATTTGACATTAAGCTTTAAAAATTGAATTTTACCAGTGGTTTTAGACTTATGAGATTGATTCACCGAAGTTGAGGATGACGATGTAGAGGAAGAGGATGAAGATGGGGATGGTGGATCACCATTTCCTCCATGTCCTTTCTTTGACTTGTCATCACTTTTCTTTCCTCCTGAAGAACCCTCTCCTTATTTCTAGTTCTTATACCCTTCTCCAACAAGCCTATCATTCCTTTCTTGGTAGAGAATCCTCACCATCTCCGTCATATCCAAGAAAGCCTTTCGGAACACCCGTTCCTCTTCTTTGGGATCCATATCTTCAAAAGCTTCTCCCTCTCTTGAAGACATGCTTGAAACTGATTTTATGGCTCTTGTAGGTGGCTCTCTGACCCTTCTTGGTTGTGGATTACTTTTTACACTAACCAAATGTCCTTCACCTCTCTTGAGTTTAAGCCTAGTAAGCATCAAAACTTGCAAACAATTAACTATATCTTTGTAAAAAACAAATGCTGAGTAAAACTCTAGCTCCTAAGGCTCAAATCCTTGGCTTTGATACCATCTGATCTGAAAATGAAACTATTTTTATCTACTTTTCAAATTATTCATTTCCATTTAAGTAAGTGTGCAAAGTGTTTGTAATGTCTTGCAAGTTAAACAAAGTGTTTTTGGTAACTGTTTTTGAGTTTATGTGTTAGGGAATGTTAATTAAAATTGTTGTTTAACATCTTGAATCTAAAATACATAGTAGAATAAATTCACCATAAAAACACAACAACATGATGAGGCATTCCACCCCTCCTGGGCTACATCTACCGGGTCCAAGGCTCCCAATGGGCATGTCCTTGCTATATTATGATGCTCAAATTGCTTTTACAGTGAGAAAGAAGCCTAAACAAGCTGAAACAACTGTGAAAATGAATTCAGAAGACAGAAATAAGCTAAGTATGGGATTTATTTCACCTCAAATAGTGAAGTGTAGCCCAATGCATCTCCATTTCCCTCGTGGCACTAATGGCTCTCCAAGCTTCCCTGAAGAAAAAATGGCTAAAAATCACCTCTGTTGGCTCTGCAACCTATTCCAAATGCTCCAAAATTCTCAGAATACTCAAAATTGACTAAACTTTTGTCTAATTTGGTCGAATATGAGAGTTATGATCCCAACTGTATTTTTCCCAGTGGCACTAAAAATCCTCCACTAAAATTGGCTAACTCTAGTTAGCTCCACCAAAAAGGCAGAATCTCTAAACTTATCAGAACCACGTGCTAAATAAGGCAGAGACATTTAATTTAACTGTCAGATTGATGGGTGCATTCACATGCACATTTCTCAAATGGTTAGTCTTGTTGGCGGATAAGGTTGAAGCCGCACCCTTGGACCCTGCTTGCAGGTCATATGGTTGGGGGCTAGCACCTGAGTGCTTAACCTAGCTCTTTCCACTGGTGATTTGGTTTAAGCCATGGTTCTGCATGACAGTCACAGAGTCTTCCCCCCTGATGCCCTGGGGCTTAACTCCTTGCTCCATCGGCTTCAACAACAAACAACACGACGACCTGACTAACCCATCCTCGTTCAGGTCGGGTTGAGTCGACCTCCACCAAATTAAGCAATGACTGACCGCTATTTGATGACCCATTTGCGTTCAAGGTGACCCATGAACGTTTGGGTTGGGTCGTGCCCAACTGAACCGAATGTGTTCCACTCAGGTTCGGTCTTCCCACCAACACAATTTTTTAAACAGACTTGAACCTTTGGGTTGGGGCCACGTGACAACCTCCAGGTAGGCCAGATGGTACCCTCTGATAGGCCATCATAACACCATATAAGAATCATTTTTTTTTGCCATAATTTTTTTTTGAAGATGAAAATTTTTTTGAGTTCAAAGGTCCTGTTTTGAAGGTTATTGGGCATTTTAAAACTTCAATATCTTCCTCATACGACATCGAATTTGGGTCCCGTTCACAGCGCGAGAAATACAATGACGAGGCCTATTCGGTCGTTTAGTTTGCAACTAATTTTTAGCAGTTCCAATTTTGAGCATTTTTTTCCTCTTGGAAATGATCACCTGATCAACCCTACTTTCTTGATGCTCCATACAAGATACCTTCATATACCTCAGCGTACTGGTATGATGATATTGTCTTTCTGATCCATTAAGACCATTGCAAAACTTACTTTTATGAAAATTGATTCTGTTTTCATTTGCAAATTTTGAAGAGCTTTTAGCTTACTAAAGCCTGATATTGCACCAAATCATTTTTGGATGTTTTCATTTCTGCTGAGATAAGTAGAAATTCTTCTTAGTTCGATCACAAAATAGGAGAAAACATCCTCAAACCTTTTAGATAGACTTCAAAATTAGATTTTTTCTTTGATTTTGAATTTTATATTTTTAGAAGTTTTAGATAGTGTTTTCTTTTGGAAATAGTTTGTTTATTAATTTGTAGTTTCTGATCTGATTGATAAAGGAATTTCATTTCAAATGAGTAATTGATCATTTTTTAAATTGAGTTCTAAAATAAATCATCTTCTTTTCAAAGATTTTGTTTATGAATGAAAGAATTGGTGCTTTGAAAATTGTTAAATCTCTCAATCTTTCCCTTAAATAAGGTTCATTGAAAAGAAAAGAGTTGCACTTCTCATTTAGATGCATTTAGCGTATTTTGGAGGCGTTGAAGTTTCACTTCCATACCTTTTCCTTAAGGTACAACCAAATTAAAAAAAAACGCTTTAATAAAATCAATCTAGATATTTTACATTTTATAGGGCTCATTCCACCAACATAGCTTAGGCTAGTGTCTTGGAACATGTTATAATTAACATTCCAAGACAGTTTAAACAAACAAGTAGCAATATTGCATTAGGAAAATCCAATTGTAGCATGTTGTGGTCCTGTGATTTGGAAGATTGGCAAACCAAATGACAAGGCAACATCAAAACCAATCTTTAGAGTCCTAGGACCTAGCCTTCCTATGCTCAGAGAGGGATCTCTTAGGTTTTTTGCAAAGATATGTGCATGTTTGCTTTTAAGGGTTGATTTCAGGCTAGTTATTAAGTATGGGGTTTGTTGTTTGTTTTGGTTGGGTATGATGATCAGAGAGCATAGGTAGAATGAGGAAATATCTAAGTCATTTGGTAATGGAGTCAAATGAAAGTCATGATAAGTTCATTAATGGATCGGGGAGTATCATAGGGAAAATCTAACTTGGCTAGTGGATCTTCAAAGTTTTTTAGGATAATGAGATGAACATTAAGGACAAGGATGAAAAGTAGGACAAAGGGCAATTAAGAATCCTTTATCATGTACTTTAAACAAGAGAAATCTTTCAAGGTAATTGTTTGAAGTAGGCCAAAGGACAGGGCAAACCATAGACTTCTTTGGAAATTTTTTTAATAAGAAAACCTTTCAGAGAACAATCCAGCAATCAAAAGACTACTTTCAGATAAAGAAAACATATAATATGACAGTGAGAGTAGCCTAAGATCAAATAGAAATAATCTAATATGCTTTTGACCAACTCTCTAGGGATCTTTCAAAACAACCTTTAAAGGCAGACCAGAGGATAGGGCACACCATATACTTCCCTGGTTTAGACTCTACTAAGCATAATTTAAAGAAGATCTTAAAAATAATATCTCAAGTTGTACTCAAGAAATATGGACTCACCACTAATTTCCCTGGTTGCACTCTATTGAAATCATTCCTTAAAACAACATCTCAAGTTGTACCAATGAACATGGGCTTACCAAAAAGGAATTCCTTGGTTATACTCTATTGAATCATTTCTAAAATAACAAGCTAGATGAAACTGGAGGGAAATTAAGAATCCTACAATCAAACCTTGCAGAAGAAAACATTAAGACAATGAAGAGTAAACAGAATGAAGGTGCTTTCAAAAGACATTTCTTAGCTTAAAACTTTTACTCTACTGTAACAAAGAAATATGGAAACATAATGAAAACAAGAAATAACAATAACAGATTAGAAGCACTTCACCAACAGCCAAGCTCAGGGATCTAGTGATCTAGCCTCCTCCATCAATAAACAAATCAGGGCATCCACAAGTTCCAAGACATCAATTTCCTTTCAAATTCCAAGAGACTATGTATTACTTCAAAGAGTCATCAAATGCCAACAATACGATGAGTTTGAATGTAGTATTTATGCTGCAAATGAGGAGGTGAAGCTCAAGATAGGGTTTGAGTATAATTTATTACAGAGTAAGTGCATCCCTAACCTTGAAAACAATGCAAAGCTTAAGGTAGGAATATCTGCAACTACTTCTATGTTTCAATAAATCTATCTTAACTCCTAAGGAAAAAATAAGTGAAATGTTTGACTTTAAGGCCTATTCTTAACTTTACAATAACTGCCTTGAAAGATAGAAAATATCTTTGACTGTGTAATAACTGCCAAATGCCTTTATAGAAAGAAATCATGCTGTAGGTGGCAGTTTGGTCTTTGGAGGAGTAAGTGCTTCTTGATTAAGTCATTCGAAGCTGTCTTTGGGTTAATATTCCTTTGTTTAATCATAAAACTTAGTATTAGGCTTTTGAACCTTGATTTAGCCCTTATAATCTATCCCACTGCCTTTATTCTTTATTTATGCTTTATGACTGATTGTTTATTTATTTTTTGTTTTTAAACCTTTGACCTTTATCTTTTAATCACTGTCTTCATGGCCAATCCTCTGTTTTATCCTTTGATATCGAATTGGCCCTTTAATCCTTCTGTTCTTTGTTTTCTCTTTGTGCACAGGGATGCGGTCTTCATGTGCTGGAGGGTTCTATAACCCATCGATGATCATGCTTCATCAAGGGTAAACCTTCATGCAAACCCTCCTGGCCCTTTTTATGTGATTTTACCTTTTGGATCGTCATCTAGAGGTTAATTTATTGTTTCTTGACCATCGGAATTCCCTTAGGGGCATCCCGCCATTAAACCTGCACAAAACAAACATATGTTAGCTTTAAAAACCCGCGAGGAATGGTAAGACTGCACTTTTAGAGTTTCGGGGTGGTCGGGAGGTGTATTGCAAAGGAGGAGAAGGCACAGGGGCATGGTTACTGAGGTGGAAATATGGGAAATTCAAAAAGAGACAAAGAAATTTGATTTTGGCGCAGGGAAGGAGAAAGTGGTTTTGGAAAACCATGATGGTTTATCGCGCGGGTGGAAGGTGGTAAGTGGTTTCGGATCAATCGGACGCGATTCCACTAGGCGATTGTCACGTGGCAAGGAAAATACCACCTATTTCGTGCGAGTTAAGAGTTTTAAAGCCTTGCGCTATTTTCTGCACGATATGAGATCTGGACCGTTAGATCTCAAGAGGTGAGATTGGCGGTGCGGAAGGGTTCGAGGACCGGTGCACAAGTTTGGAAAGTGGAGTCCGCAGACAAATGGTGGAGTTTTATTGGATGAAGGGTTAAGTGGAGAGCGGGGCCCGAGCATGATGATGTGGCGAGACCTTTGTTGCGTTGCGTGTATTTATACCAATGTGGGATAAGGGCGGTGATGTGATGACCATTGGATTGGGCCCAGGGATCCAAATCAATGGCGGATGCAGCCCAGAAGAAAATAAAGAGGCGGGGTGAGGTAAGGGGGGCCCGCTTTAAAATTTCAAAGGTTTGGAGGGGTTTTCATAAGGTTTGTGGGGGCTAACAAAATGAAAGGGGTGGAACTTATTTCGAATGGGTAAGGGGCTAGAAAAATGGGCGGAGGCCTCAGTCTTATGGGAGTAGAGGGGACCGGGGGGCGAGACGAGAAGGGGCTTAAAGAGATAGCGGAAGGTCAGGGTTTCATGCGAGCAAGGGGCTAAGGCTTTAAGTCGAAAGGGGCTTAAAGGCCTATTTCATAAAAAGGGCGGGTTTAATACAAAAATAGGGTTTTTGCAATGTTTTAAAAGGGTTTGATAGGTGTAAGAAGTTAGATTTAAACAATGTAAAAAGGAATTTTTACATTGTTTAAGGCTTTTTAGGGAAAAAATGATGAATGGGAGTGAAAGTGAGATGATGAAATGAGGCAAACAGGCCCAATAATGAAGTATTTTTGTAGCAGCAGGGGAAAAGTTTTGAGAAGGAAAAGAATGAAGTTTTCAGTGAATCAGTTAGGTTTAGGATGATGAAGGCAGTGAGATTTCTAGAACTCTCAATGTTTCTCAAATATTGTTTCTAGAAATCTAGGATTATAACTCAGTCATCTTTTGATATCAACACAAATCCTTGGTGACTAACAGTGGCTCCACTTGGGGAGGGCAGCTTTCTTTTCAAGCTGTCCAGAACCTTCAGTTTATCAAATCTCTGAGTTTCAGCAGACCAGTGTCTTATCCATTGGGCATATTTCCTTCTTTTCACTTGCTGGTATTTCTTTGAAGTGGCAATCTTTAATCAATATGTAAAATATGATCTTTTTTAAACAACATTTCTACCTACCCAATCCTACTTGTCCTAGCATTTTTTCTTCTTCTTTGAGTGCATTTGAATTGGCAAACTTCTGGCATTTTATTTTTGAAAACAGAAATAAACTATCTACTCCTATCCTTATTTCTTTCAAGAGTTCAGATTAAATTGGTGAACTCTTTTTATTTTCTACCTACACTATTTGACTGCCAAGATTAAACTGTTTGGCAGTCTTGATTTTCTAACTATTGACATGAAATTTAAAGCATGGTTCAAATCAGGATTAGATAGCCAGATTTAACCATGGTTGTGGCATTTGGAACAAGCTGCACACAAACATTATTTGCATAAAAGTAAATCTAGAAAGATAAGGATGTGATTTGTCATTAGTAATGCATCCTTATCTATCTCTTTGGTTCTGTTTTGAGCATGTGGAACCAGCATCTTTATATTTCCCTAATCTATCCTTCCTGATAAGTCAAGTATGAAATAATCTCGAAAATCATTGTTTCTACTAACTTATCAACATAAATTTAAAGCATGTTCAGCCATGATTAGGCTAGATGACTGAACAAGATATCATTTTGAATCAGCAGTGGCATTTAGACTTGCACACTTTCAGCAGTACTGTTTTTTGGGTATGGGGCTATAACTCTTTTGAATTTGCCCTCTTTTCTTTTTCTTTTATTGTTTTTGTATTTTTTTGTGATTTTTCTCATGCTGTGTTATGTATAATGAGTGAAAACTTTGAATCTAGGACTCTTGATAGAAATAATGTTTGAGCATCCTGCCATTGACAGGACCTCCAAATGATTCTTCTCCATTCAACCCTTGTAACAAGAAAGCATATGAACCCTAATGGAATGAATGACATAAGGCCCTTTCCAAAAATTCTGAAATTTACCATGTTTACCTTTGTCTTCCCTCCTAGAATCGCACTTTAAGACTGTATCTCCAACTTGGAAGTTATTTGATTTGGTCCTTCTGTCAAATATTTTCTTGATATTTTCTTGAACTGCCTGTGTCCTTTTTTATACTTCCTCTCTTGTCTACTGTAAATTAATGGTTTGATTTAGCCTTCTCTGCATGTCATTTTATTTTGTTTTCACTTCTTGGAGAAGTTTCATGACTGGAACTCCCAAAGATGTAGGGAATGCTGCATTTATGCCATATACTAGCTGATAAGGGGACATATTTATTGATTTCTTGGTGGTTAGCCTATCAGCCCATAATGCATAAACTAGCTTACTATGCCATGATTTCTGATTTTGATTTAGCAATATTTTGATAATGTTGATCAGGATGTTATTGGATGATTCAGCTAGGCCATTTCCTTGGGGGTAGTAAGCTGTGGAATGTCCTAGAGTGATATGATATTTATAGCAGAAGTCAACCATTATTTTGGATTTGAAGGCAACAACATTGTCTGTAATGATTTTTCTAGGACAACCAAAATGGGATATTATGTTGGTTTCAAGGAACTTGATAATGACAGAGTTAGTAGCATTCCTAGAAGGGATGGCTTCTATCCATTTGGTAAAATAATTAGTGGCAGTAAGGATCCACTTATGTTGGGTAGATGAGGTTGGGTGAATTTATCCAATAAATTCTAAACCCCATTGCTGAAAGGGAGCCTCAATACTGATGGGATGCAAAGGCAAAGGTAGAAGTTTCCTCTTTCCATCAAAAATTTGACACTTATGGCAAGTCATGACTAGTTTTTTAGTATTTGGGAAAAGGGTGGGCCAATAATAGCTAGCTCTAAGAATCTTGTTTGCTGTGGTCTTCCAGTAAAGGTGGCCTCCACATTCTCCTTCATGCAACTCATGCATGATTTGTTCTGCATCATTCCCAAGCAAACATTTAAGCAATATGCCAACAACTTTTTTCCAATATAACACTCCATCTAAAATGCAGTATTTTAAAGATTTCTATTTCAACAATCTAGCAATAGTCTTTGATAAAGAAGGAGGAGTATTAAGATAGAGAAGCACATAAATTATATCAGCATACCAAGATGAATTCAAAAATATTTCTTCAATGTATGGAGCTGTGAATTCTTTTGTTTCTTCTAAAACATCAATCATATTTATATCTAATGCTTGGAAGTTTGATTCTGCCATGAGTTTTGCTAATCCCTATCCTTTAATCAGCTTGGTAGGCCTAATTTCTAAATCATACTCTAAGATAATTTCAATCCATTTTCCCCTTTTACCATCAGGGTCTTGATTTAGAATGTCCTTGACAATTGTATGTGGGACAAAAGCAATGATATGAGAGTGTAAAATGTAGACTCGGAAATATTTCAATGCTTTTATCAAGGCTAAGGCCTGTTTCTCCATGATATTATATTTGAGTGGAGAATCTCTTAAGGCCCTACTGAAAAAGGATATTGGTTGTTCTTGCCCTGTATCATTATTTTGTAGCAAGACTGCAACAATGGTGTGTTCAGAGGCGAATGAGAAAATGTAGGAAATCGTTTAGTGAAATCGGGGCTTATAGGCGGTGTTTGAGTGAGAGCTTGTTTACTAGTTCAAATGGTTGTTTGGATTCTAAGGTCCATTTAACTCATGTTTCCTTTTTTAGCATGTTTGATCTTCCTCAGAAGTTCGGCAAGGTTAGGGATGAACTATAAAAAATTGATCTTCCCAATGAAATGTTACTCTTATTTGTTTGAGGTTTCTGGGATGGCTGATTTTAATCATGTATTCAATCCTTTTAGGGTCTACTTTGGTACCCTCTTCGAAATTATGTGACCAAGAATTTTTCCTTCTTGGAGGCCAAAGGAAGTGTCTTTGGGATTCAAAGATAAGCCATATTTTCTACATTTCTCCAAAAAAATTCTCAAAATTTCTGAAATGTTCTTTATTAGTTTTGGAGAAAAACGAGTAATTTCATCGAGTAAATGATTATTAAATAGCCTATGTCTTAAAATATATGTCCATGGCACTTTGGAATGTGGCCACTGCATTCATCAAACGAAATGGCAATTTAACATGAATGAATGTACCCCAAGTAGTGAAATCAGTTTTGTGTTGATACTTAGAATTACTAGCACTTGGTTGTAGCACAAAACCATCATGAATTTGATATATTCATCTTAGATCCAACCACCTTTTCAGTGTGGTCCATTTTAGGCAAGGGATAATTATCTTCAGGGAGGTTAAATTGATTTCAAAATTGTCAATGCAAAGCCTAATTTCCCTGGTCTTCTTCCTAACGGACACGAGAGTTGGACACCTATTGTGAGTATCTAAGGGGAACTATGATCCCAGCATCATACATCTTCTTGATCTCTTTCTCAACTAAATGTAATAAAACAGGGTGTATCCTTCTTACTTTTTGCTTGAAAGGTTTCTGATTTTCCTTAAGACGAATTTTGTGTTGAATAATGCTGGTTGTTCATCAAACCAAGCTTTGGAATCCAAGGACCTAGCCTTCCTAGATTCAAAGAGGGATCTCTCAATGTGTGTAAAGATGTGAACTTGTTTACTAATTAGGGTTGATTTTAGGCTAGATGTTAATTGCAAGGTATTTTGATTTTTTTTTGGTTGGGTATGATACTTTGATAGATTTTAGATAGGAAACATGGAAGATTGTTAATTCATTGGGCAATGGAGTCTAACAAGGTCCAGTTAAGTTCGTAAGTGGTGTTAAGCGCATTTGCAGGGCAAGTTTACTTGGTTGGTGGATCTTTTAAGGTTATGAAGGATTTATGAAATGGACATAAAGATTGAGAACAAAAAACTAATAAAGGGCTGAAACCAAATCCTTTATATACTTGTAAACTAAGGGAGAGAGATTACCTAACTCTAGAAGACATGCAAAAGGGGGTTGTAAGTGTAGAGAGCCAATTTGAAGGAAATAAAGGGTAAAATGAGGAAAATGAGTGACATGAAGGGAATATTTTGAAATGGAGAAATGGTGGGAATTATGGCTTTGAAGGTAGTTTTCCTTTTGAATCGGCGGGCTTCTTTGAAGGTTTTGAAGTAGAAGATATCCAAAAGAGTGAATTATTTTTGGGATAAGGGGCACAACAAGGCTCAAGAACTCACATGACCCATCAGAAATTATTTTATTAGAACTAATATAGACTGTTTTAGCCATCATTAGTTATGAGATTCTTTTGTTGATGGCTAATAGTGACCCACTTGGGGATGGCGACTCCTTGGGTGTCGAGAACCTCGAGATAAATCTCTGAAATGTAGACCTATGCTTTTCATTTTGATAACCTCTTTCTTGTTTGATCATCGCACTTTAAATATGATCGGTATTACATCAAAGCAGAATAATTCATTCCCCAAAGAACTACCTACTGCAGCCTACTTTCCTAACATTTTTTTCTTCATAAAGTGCACTTGGACTTGCAAAATAACTGACATCAACATTTTATTCTTTTATTGACGAGGAAAAATAATATAAATCTACTCTTATAACTTCCATGAGTCCCTATTATTGATGAACTCATAAATTCTCTGCTAACTACTATACGATAAGATTAGACCGTTTGACAAATCTTATTCTATGTTCTAGCAATTTAAACTATTCTAAAACCCAGGGATTAAACTATATGATTTGTTCAGCAAGACTGCATAAAAACTCGTGCACATGGTAGAATTTACGAGGAAAATTCAAACAAAATGAAGGCTTAATATGCGAAAATTACAAGCATCCTTCTTTCTTTCTTTCGGCTACGGTTTGATCTTTTTACAACTATCTTCTTCTTTACACGGTTCAATTTTCGGCATGTTAGAACCATTTTGTTTTCTTCTCTTTGGCTCGAGGTTTGATCTGATTAGAGCATTCTTCATCAAACTTACGGGTTCGGGATTTAAGGTTGTTTGAACCTGCGACTTTCTAACTCTAATCTAGTATATTGATAAGGCAAGATTAAAAAATTTGGAAAATCGATTCACTAACCTATCGTGATATTTAATTATCTAGTCTGAGTAGGTTGTATGACTAAATAGCAGTGCTTTCTTTTGGTAGTGGAAATTAAGCTTGCACACTTTTAGGTTTTCTTTTCTTTTTTGGTATGGGGCTATACCTTTCTTCTTTTATTTCTGCCCTCTTTTTTATTTTTTTTATTTTTTTGTATTTTTTCAATTTTTCTTTCAAAGAAAAAACAAAAAATAAACGCTAAAATACTCCTTAAGTTTAAAACTTTATTGACATTCCTACCTACCCTAATCTAAATATGAAATATTTACATGTTTAGGCTGACAAATTCTCTTTTCCAATACATCAAATCAATCAAATGGTTTCCATGGCTGGTCTTTGCTCATCTCTTTGAGCATCTTTGAATAGAGAGCAGGGCCACTCCCATCTCACTTGTTCTTTGGTAACGGTGTTAATTTTTTTTTTTTGCGTTTGATGATACTTTATCTAACGATCTCCCCATCCCTTATTCAAATGTCTTCAAAAAATGAGCAAAGGTGATCCAGGTGGATATTGGTGGCCACCCACCTATTCCACTTGGCCCCCCACCATTGTCTCTTTCAGTTTTTCAGTTTCGGCATAACTTACTATTTTTTTCGGGTCCTGAACTTCCGGAGCCGTTTTGAGGCCTAACGACGTTTTTTGGGTATGAAAGCGCCGGCGAATTTTTTGATAAAATTCGTCCGGCAGTGTAGTCCTTGGATAGAGCTTTCTAATGATGTATCATATGCGTCAAACGGAGATAGTATGCCAAAGTTACGTCCACGGGAAATTGAGCTTTCGTTACCCAAACGGGGCCCATGGTTTGGCGCTTCATCTCCTAGGGTTAGGTTAGGATGTTGGGTTCTCCATGGCTATCCGCTTAATAAAAACCAGGCCCTCACCCTCATTGGCAGTTAAGGAGGCATGGCCACCGCCTCTTCTCGAGAGATAGCTACGGTGCCCTAGCTAGTTTTATTTCCGTGCATGCCTTGAAAAATTTCAGTTCTTTCAGAAGTATTAATGAAATGAAGTGTTATTTCCATTTGCATCTCTGTCTTTTATGGTTATGTGTTTGATACATTTAGTTCATAAATCCGGATCGGTGGTATCGAGGAGAAGTGCTGCTTTCTGATCCTTCTTGCATGTCCCCAACGAGGTTCGGGGTATAAGGAGCTAGGGCTTGATACGGTGGAACCTTTGCAAGATCAGCCTCGCAAACCTCGACAGAGACGCCCATGGGGGACGAAAAGAAAGATGAGGGCAGGAGATCCCTATCAAAATATTGCTCGAGGAGGCCTCGAAAAACAAAGGAACGCGATGATGGATAGCTTGCTCGGTCCTTCAGTGCCACCGGCGGCGCATCACCGCATCAGAGTAGCCACTGCGGAGTTGCGGCTCCCTTTAAGGTGTGAAGTAAATTTTGACATTCCCATATTTGAGGGTCAAATAGACGGATATCGTAGATAGATGGTTGGACTCAATGAAAGGATATTTCTGCGATTTCACGACTTTTTCCAAATAGGAGAAGATTATTTTTGCACTCCTCAGCTACCCATGTTAACGAGGCCCGGTGGAAACCCTCTTGTGAGAACAAGGACCGGACAGAGACCTCTTGTTCTCGGCCATGCAACTTGAATTCTTTCGAGACGCCATCGAGGAACAATACTATCAGTGGGGAGCTATGAGGACAAGTACATACAATGGACCCTGCTGCGACAACAAAGGGATCAAGATGTACGAACGACGAAGATACATTTCCATACCCTACGCACAAAGTTGGGTATGGTGGCTGTTTGGTGCTAATGTATCGCGGTATGCACGGATACATTCGGGGAGAATGGGAGTTCCTCGACATCTCCTCGCTTGGTATCTTGGGTATCTTTTTGCCAAGTTGAGCGAAATTCAAACGAGAAGAAGCGAGACTTTGGATACAACGAGAATCAAAAACAAGAAAAAGGTGCTAGGCAACGAGAACAAAGGACGAGCCAAGGCATGGCGGCTGAACAACCCACAGCCACAAGAAAGAACAACACCGTAAAGCCAAAGAGGGACACGGGAAAGTCGGGTGAGTTCCATAAGAGCTCCTCACAGCACAGAAGTGAATGTCGGAACTGACGGTCGCTGGTGGCAGGATGAGGGCTTCGAGTCGGATGCATGCTCGAGCTCGGTCGAGGCACGAAAGGGGGCTGAGAAGGGAAGCAGTTGATGCGGAGCCCAATGCCACTGTTGCCTACGAGTCCGAAGGAGGAACAGAAGATCCGGAGGAGGAGGAGGACGTCTCTTCCACTCCCGAGATGTGGGTAAAGGGCTCCCTATGGGGTTCATTGTCGACAATGGGAGCCAAAAGAACCTCATTTTCGGCCCGGGACGTCGTGAGCGGTTGCCGACCGCCGACCACGAGCTCACCCATCCATACACCATCGGGTGGCTTCACCAAGGACGAGATCTCCCGCGTCGGCCCGGCGGTGCCGCCTATAGCATCAAGCCCTTCACGGATGAGGTATTATGTGACGTTGCTCCTATTGATGGCCTCGTGTGACCAGGACAACCATACTTGTGGAAGCGTCATGCTGTGTATGAGTCTCGACCTGCGTCTTCATTATTATTACTTTGGGAAATAAGTTGTACGGGATACCGGAAGTACCACCTCCTACGACTATCTCTTTGGTTACGCAAAACAATGCGGTAAGCTCATTTCCCAAACCGAAATTCGTTTTACGATGATCGCGAGGGCAAGAAAGAAGACTATGGCCTGACCTCGAACGGGGGCCCCTCTGCCCGAAACAACAACAGACTGGATAAGGTCGTGGAGGAGTACGGGGGACATCTTCTGCACCTCACCCACGGGGTTCCTCTTGCCTTTAACGAGTCCAAGCACCGATCGATGACCCCGGGGTGCGCGCTGCAATAGGACCGGTCTATCGACGCTGCGATTACGGAAAATGATGAAATCCAAGAGCGATTCGGGGAGGTTTGTTGCAGAAGGTCACATCATGCACCAAGTTCATCACCATGTGGGAGCCCGGTAGTGTTGGTACGGAAAAAGGATGGGACGTGGGGGCTACGTATTGACTATCGGGCGTGACAAGATTCTTTGTCCCGGAATAGGTACCCAATCCCACGGATTGATGACCTTCGGACCAACTCCAAGGTGCAAATATTTCGGTAAGATCGACACCGAGTACCGGGTATCACCCGGTACCAATTGAACCCTGCGATGTGTGGAAGACTGCCTTGAAAGCTAAGGAAGAGCGCGCAGATGTATTTGGTCATGCCTTTCGGGTTGACGAATGCTCCGCAACCTTCATGAGGATGATGGACAACATCTTGCGGCCCAAATCCATAACTCATTCGTAGTGGTGTACTTGGATGACATTCGATCTTGACAAGACTTGGGAAGAGCACCTTCATCACATCCAAACGAGTCCTCCAACCTTTGCGGCAACACAATTTGTGTGCCAATTTGGAAAATTACATGTTTGGCATGACCCGGGTTCAATATACGGGATACATTATTGATGAAAAGGGGGTGCATGTGGATCGGCCAAAAAATCCAAGTCATTCGGGATTGGCCGGCCCGACTACTATAACGAGCTTCGCGACTTTAAGGTCTTGCTAATTTCTCACAGTAGATTCGTGTTGGGATTCTCTCATATCACTTGGCCCTTGAGTCAAGTCACCAAAGGAGCGAAATTTCGAAATTCTTTTGGTCGGAACCTCAACGAAGCGTTCAAAGAATTGAAAAATCGCACATGTTACGCCGAGTGCTCACCTTACCGGACTTGCGGCGGCCGTTTGAGATCGAGGCAGGATGCCCATACGGCCCCATGCTATTGGGCGGTTCTTGCTTACTCAACAAAGACATCCGGTGGCATATCACGAGTGAAACATTGTCGGGAACGGTTCGCAAGTATCCCACCTATGACAAAGAAATGTATTCCATTGTGCAAGCACATCGACAATGGAAGCATTGCATTTTGGGGAAGGAAACAATCATCCACACGGACCCGCCGACCCCTGCCGGTTCATACGGACACAGAAATTTCGAATGATGTATCGAAGTGGTCCACATATACGCAACGAGTTTCACTTGAACATCAAGTACAGAAGGGTAGCACCAATAATGTTGCGGTATTTGCCTCGGCCCGACCACCAATCGTGGCGCTCACCCTTGTGCTCAACTCTTGTGGGCACGAGACTTCGATTGTTGTTTCTCTGTGAGAGTGACCCGGAATTCGGCCACACTTACAAGGCACTCTGGGGGGCACGCAAGTTCCAAATTTTCACCTCCAAGATGCACTTTTGTGTCACGGGACACTGTGTGTTCCTTCAACGAGAAGACGATGCCAAGATGATATGGGAAGCACACTACGGTCGAGTTGTTGGGCATTTCGGGGTTGGAAAACGATGGCAATACTACGAAGTATTTCTATTGGCCGAACCTTCGAAAGGATGTCGAGGCACATCGGATCTTTGCCTTTGCTTGTGCCATTGCTAAGCGGAGCCATCAAGAAGCAAGGCCTATATACTCCTCTACCTACCCCTAGTCGGCCATAGGAATCCATCTCCATGGATTACATGTCGGGGCCCTTCTACTAAGAATGGCAATAGTTTGTGTTTTCGTGGTCGTTGATAGATTCTCGAAAGATGGCCATTATGGCGGCCTATAAGAGAAGAATATCACGGCGAAGCTACGCACAAGCTCTTCTTTGAACGAGTATGGGTTCCGCGGGATCCCACAGTCTATCATATCGGATCGAGATAGCCGGGTTCCTCGGCCACATTTTGGTCCGACCTCTCGGTCAATGATGGACCTGAAAGCTCACCAAGTCACATCTTTCCATCCCCAAACGAGATGGCCGGACGGAGGTCGTCCTTAGAATGATTGTACGTACGCGCATGTACAATTCAAAGCATCCACGCACATGGGACGAGAGCCTCCCTTATACAACATAGTTATAACCGGGCTCTCCACGGGTTCCGGTGTGCATAGCCCCTTTCGAGGTGGGCTTTGGGATTCCAGCCACTATGTCCCATTGACGTGGCCATGCCATTGCGGTACACTCGGAGCCGATTCGGCGCACGTCCCGGTCTGAAGTTGACAAAGCAAGTGACTTCATCGGCGCATTCAACACATCGCGCGCGGGTTCATGATATGTTGGGCTGAGCTAATGCGAAGTACAAGCGACGCCATGATCAACTTAGGGTGCCACACAACTTCTAGGTGGGCGATAAAGTATGGCTGCATTTGCGGAAGGAGCGCCTCCTTTGGACCTCACCGCAAGCTTCGCCGCTCCGATACGGGCCGACACCATCCACTAGGGCGCCGAGAACCAAATGGCACCGAGCTTCGTGTTACCATTCCTTGGTACGCACCCGATCTTCAATGTGGATCGCCTTCGTCCTTACTTCCCACCTCTCTTGGACACTTCGGACATTGCGGGGAAAAACTCACATAAGAGTTAAACCGGACGCATGGAACGGTACACCACATATTGTATGTGGACATGCAAGTGGGAACACTCGCCAACGGAGAGGATCCAAGTTGTATCGGGTTGTCAGCTGGCCAACTCCCTTGCCTGAGAAAGTGGTTCACCGAGGACCAAGTTCGGCGAAATTTCCTCATCTCATGGAGGAACTTAATGCAATGGGGACCATTGCTTCCTAAGGGGAGGAATGATCGGTGGATATTGGTGGCCACCCACCTATTCACTTGGCCCCCCACCATTGTCTCTTTTCGGTTTTTCAGTTTCGGCATAACTACTTATTTTTAGCAGTTTTTCGGGTCCTGAACTTCGGGCAGGCGGGTACACGATAAAATTCGTCCCAACGGTATAGTCCTCGGATAGAGCTTTCTAATGATGTATCATATGCGTCAAACGGAGATAGTATGCCAAAGTTACGTCCCTGGGAAGTTGAAACACCAATTTACCCAAACGGGGCCCATAGTTTTGAGCGCTTCATCTCCTAGGGTTAGGTTTTTGGGATGTTTAGGGTTCTCCATTGTTTCTCAATAATAAATAGGCCCTCGCGCCTCTCATTGTAAAGCGAGTTCGAGAGGCACCGCGCGCCACATCTCTTCTCGAGGAGATAGCTACCGGTGCCCTAGCTAGTTTTATTTCCATTAAATGCCTTAAGCAAATTTCGAGTTCTTTGATATTAATGAAATGAAGTGTTATTTCCATTTGCATCTCTATCTTTATGGTTATGTGTTTATTGTTGCGTTCTGCATAAATCCGGATCAAAAGGGGTCTTGAAATAATACGGTTGGGGTATAGTGACATGTAAGTTTAAACTAGGGTTATTTTTTTCTTCCACTAGATCAAAGAAAATGATTCTTTTGAGAGAGAAAATCTTCTTCATCTTCATTGTGATCGAACTGAGGACTCATCATATTTGGCGGTGTTGTCCTCTTGTAGTTCTAGTACGCTACGATTCGGTGGACTATGCCTACGACGAAGAGATCATCATGTTCTTGAGCAAGGATATATTTTATTACCTCAACCTTTTAGGAGAAGGTTCCCTTTATCTTTAGCTTGCTCAAGAAATTCACTCTTTTCTTCTCAACCTACGAGCTGAAATACGGTTGATTCCCAATCACATGAAAAGCATTATTCTTGATGAGTTGTAATGAAGTAGAGCAAAGATTCAAAAATTCTTCACCCTCTTTGCGTTTTTAAATTTTCTTCATTAGTATCATAAATAGCACCTTTGGCTCATTACTTTCTCGAAGTTGGTGGAACTGATCTTCCTCCCATGAATATACTAATGATGGTCCTGCAAGATCAACTTCTGTTTGGAGAACATCATCATCAGACAGATCAAAATTAGGAAAATCATTAACGTATGTAATGTCACCAATAAAACATATTGGATTACATCATCATCAGGCAAGAGTGTTTGTTTTGCAAAAAAATTCGGAAGACTGCATTTGTTTTTTTGCATTTCGATCAATTCTTCTTCTATCAAAGGGAAGATGTTTTGTGTTTCTTTGAGTAGAAATGCAATGGCGGAGTTCTCTATTTGTTGTGAAAGGCGGAATTTGAGCGGGGATGTCTTCTTTAGCCTCAGCTAAAAGGGATGATGAATCATTATTTATGCTCGCAGGGATATCTTGAGGGATTTCTTTTATTTCTTGATTAATCATCTCCTCAAATGATTCATCTAGGTTCTTGTGATAGTTGTTTTGGGTACGAAATTCATGAATGAGTACGCTAAGAGATCCTCGGCATGCATATTAGCAAATCCTCATCGATATCTAGCGAGTGTGTATGATGTTACGAGATTGATCACAACGATTTTCAACCTTGACAAGGATGGAGATTTTTCTTTATATTTTTCATAAAATACTTGGTGCATGTCTTTTAAAGAAAACAAGCTCTTAGGTTCTAACCATTCATACCAATACCTTGCCTTTCCTTGTAATATTAACATGAACATTTTCATAAGGCATTCTACATGCCATTCAGTCTTTATCTTCTATACATGTATATAAAGTTTGATGAGATGTATCGATGGGTCATAAAAATTTTCACCTTGAAAAAAAGGAAAGGTTATCATCCCAAAATACCTAGGGCATCTTATGTGGGAACCCGGATATGATCTCTACTCATTGCGGCATATTTTCGTTGTATCCTTGGAATCATGTTTGTAAATCGAGAAAATGAGTCCTTGTGTCTATTCAACCGGTTCGAGTCTTCTACCGGTGGAGTCATTTGGTCTCTTGGGAGGCGTAGATTGCCGGAGTCGAGGATTTCAAAATTTTTGAGATGAGTTGTTGTCCACCATCAGCAATTGAATACCAATCTAAGGAAGTTGTGGTTCTTCGAAGGTCTTAAGGATGTCTAAGATGCAATTCATAGAATTACGATTAGGTAAGCCATGCTTTGTTAGCCATCAATAAAAAATTTTCATAATTGATGATGGCTAAAACAGGTCTATTAGTCTTCAAGAAACAAATTTGGAGCAAATTTGTGAGTTCTTGAAGCCTTGTTGTTTCCCTTGTCTAAAAAAATTTACCTCTTTAATATCTTCACTTCAAAACCTTCAAAGAAAGCCCTATTGATTCAAAAGGAAAACTGCCTTCAAAGCCATAATTCCCAACATTTCTCCATTTCAATATATTCCCTTCATGTCACCCATTTTATTCATTTTACCCTTTATTTCCTTCAAATTGGCCTCTACACTTTCAACCCCCTTTTGTATGTCTTCTATATTTAGGTAATCTCTCTCCTCGGTTACCGTGCTGCATAAAGGATTAGGTTTCAGCCTTTTATTAGTTTGTTGTTCTCAATCTTTATGTCCATTCCATAAATCCTTCATAACCTTAAAAGTTCCACCAACCAAGTAAACTTGCCCTACAAATGCTCTGAACACCATTTCAAAACTTATACGGACACTTGATGGAGCTCCATTGCCCAATGACTTAACAATCTTCCATGTTTCCTATCTAAAATCTATCAAATTATCATACCCGACCAAAAAACAATCAAAATACCTTGCACTTAACATCTAGCCTAAAAATCAACCCTAATCGGTAAACAAGTTCACATCTTTGCACACATTGAGAAATCCCTCTTGAATCCGGAGGGCTAGGTCCGCGGGTTTCCCAGAAGCTGGTTGTTCTTGCCCTTGTCCAATTTGTATCTCAATCAATCTAGAAAATTACGGGGAGCTAACATATTGGAGATCATGGTGGGACGAGTTCATAGTAGCTGAGAAAACTCTTATAGACTCATACACATCCCTAGTTTGACTTAAACATCCAACCCATAGCCAGAGTACAAACTAATTACTTCATCATCCTAGCAAGATAATGACTTAGTTAGGGGATACTCATTAACCTTAAGGTTGCATAAAGAGACTAAAAACCAAAAAGTACTCCCTAGATTGGTTTTTATCAAGAATGTGTTGGTGGACCATTATATACATATCTTCAAAATTTCAAAAAAAATGCACCTGGCAACTCCACTAGCCTCCAGTAGGCCTTCCTCATCCCACTAATCCCATAGGTTGTTCTAGGATTGTGTCAAAGTAGTCCAAAATAGTTTTTAAGGCCTAGTTATACCTTGTGTGAATAAAAATATTTGGCTTCATGGAGGATCTATACAATATCACACCTAGACCCAAATCCTCCTACCGTAGTTGATAACCCAGAAAATATTTTGTGGAAAAATCCTAAATCTATAAAATCACCCACTGTTAGGACCATCCTTAGACCAAGTTTTGCACCGGAACACCTTACAGTTTCACAAGATCCTCAGTTTGATTTGTACCATTCCAAGAACCTATTCAAGACCAAATCACAAAGTGGGGTTGACCAAGCTGACTTTGAGCCCATAGATTTACAGAAAAGCCCCAGTAGATAAGCTTCTCCTTCCACTCCACCTAATTTTCAGCTTCTGCATCACTTTATCCCTTTTCATCTCAAATCTACTCAGAATCAATCTTCTGGTCCAAGTACCTCAGCTACACCCATCCATACCACCAGTGTGCAAACCACCTCACTGCATCCTCCTCCACCTCTCACAAATCCTCCCCTTGCAAATCAGCCTTTGTTTCCTTTCCATCCCATCATGGTAGCCTGGTATGCTCCACTGGCTCTAAAACAACCACTATTACCTTTTCCAAATGATTATCAATCCAAAATACCTCACTTCTCAGGGACTGAATCCATTACTGCTCAAACACATGTAGGTAGAATTAATGATGCTTTTGACTATATGGAGATAGAAGAAGAAACCATAAAAATGAGGATTTTTACACAGAGCCTAGGGGGAGAACCCAAGAAATGGTTTAAAGAATTACCTCCCAATAGCATTCATAATCTCCCTACTCTATACCAAACCTTTTTGAACAAATGGGAAATCAAGAAGCACCCCCTCCAAATCTCCGTCCGACTATAACAATCTTGGGAAGAAATCTCGAGAAAGTGTTCACAGACTACCCAATAGGCTTAATGTTGTTTACAATGCTCTCCCACCTCACATAAAACCTCCCCAAGGCTTGGCCTTAGTAAAATATCTTGAAGGCTTTGATGCTGATATGGCCTATCAACTAAGGGAGAGAGATCACCTAACTCTAGAAGACATGCAAAAGGGGGCTGTAAAAGTAGATCCACCAACCAAGTAAACTTACCCTGCAAATGCTCTTAACACCATTTACGAACTTATCTGGACCTTGTTAGACTCCATTGCCCAATGAATTA